>VZTG01010183.1:0-50074 GCA_013397845.1 Melanocharis versteri
GAAAGGCCGCTGGGCCACCCCAATAAACATTAAATTCTGGATCCTCTGATTCTGTATGCTCAAAGATTGCACTAAAATATAATGATCCTTAATTTGGTGAGGGTTCTCAAAAATAGTAATCCCTCATTTAGCAGAACTGACTCGGTTCATTTCCAGGAGGCCTCTACATCTTTGGAGCCAAAGGTATGCTTGGCCCATGTGAAAACTTCACTGTGTGGCACAGAATATACTAATACTATACATCTCATTAAAGTATGCTATAGCCCAAAATTTTTTACAATAGTTTTCTTTATGTTTTGAGCTATTTAAATAATGTTAAAATCAGTGAGGACATGTAGAAGGGCAGATTTTGGCACTGTGTTATGCAGTGCACACATTGAATTGTACAATTTCATGATGCAAAGTAGTGCTGTAAGCTATTAGGGCACTGTTTCCTGTTTATAATCCACATCTAATTTCTGTACTGCAGAAACAGACTTTAAAACTCCAGAACCCCCTAAAAAATTGATTATTTTTAGGTCTTTGAAGGGTTTGTGATCTTTAAATCCAGCCATATTTCTTTAACTAAATCTAGTTTTGTGTAACTGTTAGTAATAATGAACTATTTTAATACCTAAAAAAAGCTTTTAGCTTGCATTACAGCTTAGCACAGCATGCACAACACATAGCTGAGCAAAAGTAGTTTTACCACTCATGAAAACAGTCCTATATTTGATAGGAATTTGACTAAATGATAAAGTCAGTAGGCTTACCAGCACTTTTATTTCTTTGCTATAGAATGAAAATACAGCTAAATACACAGACAAATAATGCATATTATTGCTGGGGAAACAATTTCCTTTTCAGCTTTTTATACATGGTCATAAATTTTAAGATACAGTTTGCAGAGTTGCACAGGGTATTTGACTATTTCCTTTTTATTTAAATTGCAAATGAATGTATAAATGCCGAAGGCCTGGATTTTCAAAGCACCTTGAGGGACTGCTAATCTTATTCATGATTCTTCTTACCATTTTGGGATGAAAATATTGGAAATTAGTGTACTAACAGTGGTGTCCAAAAATTCCACAATCTTGAAAGTATTTTTCTCTCTGTAAGACAGAAAAACATCATGAAAGTAGATACTAGTGACTAAAAAGCCTCATTTATAAATGAAACAGGTGGTCAGTACATTGCCAAAGTTACTATAGCCTGGAACTGTGATTAGGACCCCACTACACTAAGCATTGTACATACAGTGTAAAATAAACCATATCCCCAAGAAAGCATAAAATCCATACAGAAATGAAGCATGAATGAAAGCATTGCCATGATAAGCTTACATATGGGAGACTGAATGAACTGCTGTGGAGGCTCCTAAAGCACCTCATATTAAAAATACTTATTATGGCTTCATCCTTTGTGCCAAGATTTACTTCATCTGGGAGTTTAGGTGTCAGGTAAAAAAATTATTTACTTTAAAAATAATGAGCCATTTTATTTAATGGGAATCTAATAAATTTGAGGATCAGACTTCTCTGTTAAACAGAAAGCCATTTTATATCCAGTTCCGCTGCAGTGGCAAGGGGACCTTGGATCTCATAATGCCAATCTGGCAGTTCCTAACTTATTTGCTTTGCCAGTGTGTGGAAATCACAAAGTCCCTTGGGACTGGTGCAACACAAAAGAAGTCAGGCTTAGTGATGATACTCTATGCAAAGGCAGAAGTACTGATCAAGGAACTGTAAAATGCTGAGAGGAAATCATTATTAGAAAGACGTAGCTTGAAGTCATCTCCTTTCTGGGAATTAAAAAGCTGACAGGCACACTGATCCATTATTCTCTCAGTTCAGTCGCAAACTCTCCACAGGATTCAAGTATTTCAGCTTTTTTTCTGACTTGAGGCCAATCTTCTTTCAGAAGAGAGCAAAAGCAGTTGCTCCAAAACCTATCTAATAACTCAGTACTACAAGGACTAATGTGGGCTACAGACTTTAATTCACTTCCTTCCTTCCTTCCTTTCCTTCCTTTCCTTCCCTTCCTTCCTTCCTTCCTTCCTTCCTTCCTTCCTTCCTTCCTTCCTTCTTCCCTCCCTCTCTCCTTCCTTCCCTCCCTCCCTCCTTTCCTCCTTCCCTCCTTCCCTCCTTTTCTACTTTTCTCCTTTTCCCTCTCTCTGCTTCCCCGTTCTCATTCCCCTTTCTGTTTCTCTCTCCCTCCCTTCCTTCTGGCTTTAGTCATCAGCCAGTGAAACACTGTAGAGTAATACATTGTCAGTCTCTGCTGCCTAAGCTGCGCCATGCTGTGTTGAACAATTAAATATTCATGGAGGTAGAGAGAAGGCAAGAGAGAAGACATGTTTGAGACAAGAGAGAGAGCCTACAGTCCAGTGAGAGCATTAAGTTAGGAAGGGTAAGATATGCTTCTTCTTTCCAATCAATAAGTAATATATGAATTTAATTATTTAGTAAAGTAGATATTAGGAATCTAATCTCTCTTCTCCATGTGACACTGATGTGCTATTTTTTCTGGTTCTCATTTCTGGAATAAATTATTTATATGTATAAACAGTGCGTGAGATTTTGAATTTATGTATGTGCAAAGTGTCACACATGGGGAAGACTGTCCCACATTCATATACAGCATGATGGGCTCTGAGATGAGCATTACCATTTAGGAACGAGGCATTGGAATCATAGTATAGAGATGCATGCTAGGTCCAGTGCTCAGCAAAGGTCAAAAAGGAACTCAAACATTTGGAAATACATAAATAGGAAAAGATAATGAAAGAAAACTGCATTAAACCATTGAATACATCCATGGTTTGTCAACACCAGAAATATCATGGACAGTTATGGTCCTCTGACCTCACAAAATACATACTGGAATTATAAAACTTTCAGAAACAAGGAATTCAAAAGAATGGAATGACTCTCACATAGACAATGATGGCTAGCAATCTTCAACATGGAAATTAAGGCAGCTTAATCAAGGGAGAAGTCTTCAAAATCATGAGTAGGATAGTGAGCTGTCATTTGTCTTAGCCAACATAAGAAAATCAGAACCATCAAATTAGGATAGTAGGGGCTGAACAAATCAACAAAAACTCCCAAACAAACAAAAAATCCCAAAACGTTAAAAGCAAGAAGGAAGTTGTTGCTGTGTTAGGCCTGTGAAATTCTTTGCTTCAAGGCATCTTGGATGACAAAATATATTTTGTCAAGAGGGAACTGACAAGCATTTGGAAGAGGGATTAATTGGTGATTACTAAGTAGAAAAATACCAGCAGGCTTTGGGAATCTTCCAAGCTGAAAATTGTTGGAAACTAGAAGAGTATGAACAGGGGAAATACTGCATATTCTTGCCTTGTTTGTACTCTTCCAAAGGAGCTCACTTTTCTTCATTATTGGAGTCAAAGCAGTAAGACGTGGTCTCACAAGGACAGCAATTCTTGTCCTCTGTGATCTTTCCTTGCACGTGGAACAGCTTCAGCAGTAAAAATGAGATAACTGGAAAAAAATCCTCATACAGTGGAGAAAGGACAGATTTCTTGCATGACACCTCATTGGCCTTCAGAACATGCACAAGAACACACAAGAAGCCTATATACTACTATGGAGCTCAGTTTCAATCTTTCAAATCTCAGAATAATTCTTTAGTCATTGTCCAGCAGAGTTTGTAACTGAAAATTCTGTGGAATAAATGACATAATTTTGTTATCTTGTAATTTTGTAGCCTAAAAGTTAACAGCAGTTAAACTTTCTGGCATACACCCACACATTTGTTGAAATATGTGTGTGTCAAATGATTCATCTTGATCCTCACAGACTTTTTTCATATTCTTGAAAGTCAGAAGATGCATTTGGTTATTTAGAGACTAAAAACTTTTTTTTTTTTTCACAACCAGAAAACATATGGGCAAAAAAGAGAACAGATAATGTTGTACCTGCCAGTCTGAATCAGCAGTTATGGAAAGCTGTCTGGTGTTACCATACTTGGTGTAGACCTGGAATCCAAATAGACACATCTATGTTGCTTCCAATGCACTAGCAGACCCAGTTTTAATAATCACTTGGTCAGAAACATTTGGAGCAAGGCCTATTCAGTCTGAAGATTAATTTTTAGCAATTCTGCCTTAGAAATTCACTGTAAAAGAAAACCAAAGATTATAACTTCTATAACAGAATCCAGTTTACTAAAAAAAATAATAATAGCATCATGTTGTGGATGTGATTTTGAGAGGCCTGCGTTAAGAATATTTCCCAAAGGTATCTTTTTCCTTTTAGAAGTAATCTTACGTGTTGCAAGGACTAGAGATAAACTTGTGAATCCAAATATGTACTCTGTTGCTATTCAGACAAACAAATTGCATACACACTTCCATAACATGATCAAGCTTCATCTTAAAAATATTAAGTTTTCTTCCCCTCAACAACCATACAGGAAGTTCTTTTAGGATCTTGTTAGTCAGATAGTTGGACAGCTGATATTCTAAGTTTTATATTTATGCTTTAGTCCCTATCTTACACTGTTTCAGGCTTCAGATACTCCCCAGATTTGTGTTACTGCTGAAGGATATTGAGATAAGACAGATTTTCAGATTTCTACAGTGATAGAATATATTCCTAAACATCAGTAAGTGATGAATGGAGGATCCCATTTACACTCATTTTTAACATATATATTTAACCACTTTCTCTCTACAGTCTTTAGTACCTTAATGTTCACTGTGGCTCATTTGAAAGTCTTCTTACGATATTTTCAATCTTTGGAATCTTAATGGAGATTCCAAGATATAGCTCTGTAGTGGTCTGACTGATATTTTTGTTCCAATCTTTTAAGATTTAATTTTGCTCTAGGTGTGAACCCATTGCTGTCAACATACAGAATAAACACACAATTTAACAAAAAGTATTTTAAACTTTCTGACATGCCTTCATAACTGTATTTTTTGTTCTGGCAAGTTGTGTCTCTCATTCAAAAAGCTAGAAAGAAATACTGATTATATCTGACATGCCAGTGATATTTCCTCTTTGTCAAGGGTTCTCAGTGTTGTAGTTCTTATTGGAGGACCTCATCTTTTTTAGTCTCAAGTTTTAGATCAGCTTGTATATTCTAATAACCTCAAAATTATCCTTGAACATCTCATTGCAGTAATAAACAGTTTGTGTTTTCTTCATCAAAGGCATTATATTCCATTTCTTTCACAATCTGCTTTGTGATAAAGAAAGAAAGGGGTAAACCCCCAGTGGTGTTTTTCAAGAGCAGAGATGGTTTTTCATACTGCCAACTGGCAGTGACATTATGCAGTGCTTTAGGAGGTGTTCTTTTTATGGACAATACCCTGGTGACACACACCAGAGCAGCAATGGCAGCAGCAGAAGCAGCTGAGGTGGTAGCATGTTTTTAGTGGATGAAACAGAAGAACTTGCCATACCTGTGAGAATGTGACCCATAGGAGACCTTGTTGCCAACTTTCTCTCTTTTATAATTTTTCCTCTTTCTTTTTCACTATATTTGACATTTTCCTGAGACTGAGTTTTGTAACTCTAAGTACCTTATGGCAGTGAACAGGAGAAATGGGGCCTGCTCTGATATGGAAAATAGACAAAGAAAATATGCCAAAACCCATTTCAAATATTGGAAAAAGCATTTGTGGAGTGTTTATGACCCTCCTTGTCTTCAGATGCTGGTAGAAGCTAAAGTTCTCCATTCCTTGCGCAGTTGCTTATACACAGAATCAAATACTGTTAATTTCTATCCCTAGTTAGAGCTGCTTTATTTTTCTCTCCCAACCTTTTATTGGCAGAGGATATCAGCCTTGGCTCTTTGTAGAGAACAGCAAAAGGCTGCCTAATGGACTTTGCTGCTCTACATGTGGTGAGCCACTCAAAAGCTCAGTATTGCTTTAGTGAAACAGGAAAAGTGGGGACATAGATAAATACGTGGCCTCCTTCATCTTCTCTCCTTGCTATTGCCACATACGTAAGCAAATATTTTAATGAACTATTTTTTATTTTTTTTGCCCTTTCATGTCCTTTGCTGGTCACACACCAGGCATTGCCTCAGACCAACTCAAATAAGAAGTTTAGAGAGAGAGTTTTCTGATGAGAGATTGCTTCACAGGCAAAGACGAGCTGTTTCAAAAGCAACAAGAGCTCTGTCCCCAGATGGTCAAGCATGGGCATACCCCTAAAATTGAAATGCTTTATTCTGTTTGAATAATTGGGATATTTTCTTCAGACATTGTTATTTAGGTTGTGACTGATGACTAAAACAGTTTAGCTAAGGAAGGTTATTAGTTCCATATTTGAAAAAAAATCCAGAATTTCAAAATCCGATTCATTCGGCTGCTTCTCTGTGACTGAATGAGTTTAATTTAACACATGCAGATACCTTCTTACCATGTCTGTCAAGTGCTTTCAGGACTATTTCACAAAGTAAATAATTGGCCATTAAAATAGTTCTGTTTATTTTCAAGGTATATGCAATACTCTTTGCACTGTTGAAGAAAAAATTCTGTCCTAAAGTTTTAAGATGTAATTAATCATTTCTGCCTACTGAACTAGTTACGTGCAAACGTGTTTTCACTGTTACAGTTGTACAGCTTGAGAAGTCTTGACGTGATTTTTTTCTCTGCTAATATTTTCACAACTGATCAAATTGAAGATGTACTGTACAAGGACATTTATCTAAAAGTTATTATTTGTTGTCTGTGTGCATTTACGCATGCTTCTTTAAGAAGATGCTCTGTATCTCTGCAACAGGTTATGACTATCATGTGATTCAGGAATTACCATGGTAACTACTTGTCTGCATTTTTTATTGTACAGCACAATGAGAAGCTAAGAAAAGCTGCAAAAGTTGATGGCAACACGAATTACCGCTGCCCTTGGTTTGCATAGCTAAGTCATTCACTGTGATAAAATTGTCATTGTCTCAGGATACAATGACAATTAACATTAAATCCAAAGTAGGCATATTTTATTGCAAAATTCATTTGATTTCTTGTATATTTGTGATTTATGGCACAGAGAAACACGTTTGCTTGTGATTAGGAAAGAGAAAGTGAAGAGGTGTTTTGCTAATTAATCTCATAGATAAACTATTAGGCTGTCTGTATTCTTCTGTAACATTTGTATAGAAATGAACATATTTCTCAAAAAAGGAATTCACAGACCCCTACTCCTTGATGAAAATATATAATTCATGTTTAATGCTCTTTAAGAAATATGAATGCAGAAAATTTAGTAAAATTGCATTTTCTCACATAGGATTACTGTGGTTGCTAAAGCATTTCTCTTTGAAATGCTACATTTTGAGAGGTGTAGAAGCTGAAATACAGATGTTGATTTTTAGGAGATAATATCTGTATTTAGAAATGTTTATGCCCCTAATAATATAATTTTGATATCTTCAAAGAGTTCCTTTGTGTGAGTGCTACCAAGACAGCAGCAGTTTGTGCATGTAATCTCATTCACCGGCAATTGTTCTGATCCTTCAAGGAGCATTTGTTACTCATTTACTGCATATCTGCAAAGCTAAGAAGCTCGAAGTGGTTTATTAAGTGCCCAGTAAAATCCTGTTTCTTGCAATTCACTGCTTAAAGGAGGAAAACAGAAATTTTATAAATGGAAAAACAAGTCTGTGCCTTAGAAGGGAGCCTCCAAAAGGGAGATAGAGAAATAATTTTCCCCATCAAATTATTTAGAACTAGTTTTAAATCCTGTGAATTGCTGAACATATTCAGCAGTCACGGCCTGATGTTACAGTAGTCCCATTCACAGAAATGAGTGTAGAGAATTGTTAAATGTACTTCCCATCAATTCAACCACAGTTTTCAGACTCTAATGGGTCAAGTGCTCTATGAGGATCAAGAATTAAATTGGGCTGAAATTAATCGAACTTTAATCCAATTAAGTATGGGTCTATTTTTAATTCTTCACCAAAAACCATAGTTCTATAATACATTAGCGCTAGAAACTGGGTGCTGTTCCTAGCTCTGCCCTTAGCCTACTGCATAAATGTGTCCTGGTCCTTTCAGTTTGTAGTTTACTGAACTTGGATTTGCCTACCTATAAGAGAGCATAATGCTCTCTTTTCTTAGTGAAGATGTCTTTGAGATCACTCAGGTAACATATAAACAATCAGTAGCTTTGATGACATCATGAAAAAAATTTAAGATCAGCTGTATTGCAGCCCCATCTTTCTTCTTTGTTCTCTGCTCTTCCCCAGACAAGTGAATCAGCCATTCTGCATGGCCACAGAATTGAGATTGCTGAAGGAGTACCTTTGATGCTCCACATCAGCACATTCCACATCCTATCTCCAAAATGCATGCCAAGTGACCAGCCATTTCACAAGACAGCAGCTTGCATAATGGAAGACATGCCCAAGGAAAATCTAAAAGCAGTATAAAGAAATATGAACTGCTTATATTTTTCTCAAATAGAAAAATGTTGAGGGAAAAATCTGAAGAAAAACAAGATGATAAAGCCTGCATTCACAGTGATTTGTGCTTGTACTGGTGTTCTATATCCGGATTGTCATAATTTCATATGTGCTACTTGAAAAAAATTGTCATAATAAAATTTAAATTTCATGGGTTCTGTAGTTGCCACATCTGAAGCTAGAACAACTGCCTCCATGTAGCTTCCAGACAGGCAGAGGGAAAAGAAAATGAAAAACCAAAATATTGCATCTCGCCTGAATTTGAACAGAGAATTCTGATATTAAAAATAAGCTATCTTTTTCTTCTAGTCTTTCTCCTTGTCAATATCACAGTCTGCTGCCTGCTAGATTTAAAAGTCTCACAAGGCTGCATTATTTTCCTGTACTGAGCCATGGACTGATGTCAGTCCTTGTATAAAACCACAATCAACTGAGTTTCCTCTTGAGTTAGTTCCAGTAATGAAATTAGTTATACTGACAGTACTCACTGGCAGTACAGAGAAACTGGCTCTACTCAGGGGTCTCTGCTATATATTTCTTTCTATGAATTTCTTTTTCCAAACTTGCACTGAATTTTATTTGGAGAAAAATATATTACTATTAGTCTATTAATATATATCTTCTCCTCCCACTCAAGAATTGTTAGAGATAGTGACCTTAAGGGAAGTTTTTGAGCATCAAGTTACATACCCTCTGTGCTAATGTTTAAAAGGGAAAATGGAAGTTGCATATGTCTGATGTTTTCTGCAGTATTGATCATTCTCTCAGTCCTGCAGGTCTTCTTGGGAGATTCAGAGTGATAAAAGCATGTTTCTCTGGATGTAAAGGCTTTTAATGAATATCATTATAAAATACTGGAGAAAAAAAAAAAAAAAAGAAAGAATGAAAAAATATAGTAAAATTACAGTTTAAATAGTGAATTTGTGAGGACTTCAAATATTTGAAAAATCAGAATTTGAAATAGCTTTAGAGCTCTTAGCAGTGTTGTCCTTCTGTACATTCTGTGTGCAAAATACGTGCAAAATGTATCAATTGATCCTTGAAAAATGTTATCATACATGTACAGAAAGATACACACACTGAAATTCCAGAAGCATCTCTACCTCATCTATTTCCCAAATGTCAAATGCTTAATTAAAATATTCTTTTAAGAACATGTCTACTATATATTTACTGGGTATCAGGTATCTTTAAGCAGAAAAAGTATATTGCGTGAGATTTTAGCAGATTCCACATTTTACAGTGTCAGGGGTCTGTAAATCCTTAGACAGTACGTTGCTGCCTCTAAAAATTATATACTAGCATATTCTGTATGTTGTAATCCTGAAAGGGGCTCAACCTGAGCCGAGAGGTAGTCAGCTTTCCTCATCTCTTGCTAAACAAATTGTGTTCTGCTAAACTAAGTAAGAAATGGGCTGCTTTGCGTATGTTCTTCATCCGATGATGAAATAATAGAAATGTTTCCTGATGATCTCACAGCATATCCTATTTCCCAATCTTGATAGTGGCTCCCAGCAGTTTCCACAGGTTCTCTGTACGATATCTGATGCTGCTGGAGTGATTGTGCCTATCTATTCCCAGACTTTCCATGTAGTAGAGCTAGTTGGCTAATTATTACAGGTAGTTTTCAGTATTTGTTCTGAAAAGCAAAGATTACAGCAAAAAAAAAAAAAAACAAAACAAAAAAAATAGATTTTGTAACGGTGCAGGCTTTGGGTAAATATGAAAATAATTTATTAACAAAAGAAATTAAATTGGTCTAATGATTTTCCTCTGTATGTAATTAATCTACTACCTAATAAAAAATATTCATGGAATATTAACAGAATGTTCTGTGTTGGAAGGGAAACACAAGGATTATCAAGTCCAGCTTTTAAGTGAATGGCTACTATGGGGGTTGAACTCACAACCTTGGTGTTATTAGTACAATGCTCTGACCAACTGAGCTCATCTCAGAGTCATGACATATGACATCCGAATGACATTTTCTTTATTATTATGTTTCATAACCTTTTCTAAAGATTGATAAATGCTATTTCAGGTCTAACAACTATATAATAACTATGTAATCTTGTTTTTATATATATTCTACATTAAAGAGCACTCAACCAAAACTAAAACAGTGATGTACACATAACAGCATAGCTATGCCATAAAGATCTCCAAGATACATTTTGGAGACACATGTCTCAAGCTAACAACCTTTCACATCTCCCCATTTCATCTGCACTTTGTCCTCTCATCTGCCTCCACTGAGACCAATATTAATATTCCAAACCTTAGGGCAGCTGTCAGACAGTTCCCATTATTATAATTTTATTTTTCAAAAGGCAACTTGCCATAAAATATGCCAAGTATTTTAGAATTGTCGTGTGAAGGGAGTGATGAGTAGCAGACACATGGTTTGAAGGCACTGCTTTTGTAAGGAATCCTTAGTTCTCCCTCACTGCTCCAGTGACTAATTCTTTCCCCTCCAAATGCCAGATTTGTCATACAAGCAGAGCATATGATTAGGGGGACAGAGAAAAAGTCACGTGTCCATGCTTGACTTTCCTGGTGAAGATTAAAAAATAGATTGCTATAATTTTGCAAGGCCTTTTTATGCCAGAATCCTGACAGAAAGGTTTTGAAATGGAGAAAAGGGAGAAAGATATGGTTTAATAAGTTTTTATGATACAGAGAGAGACCGGTGTTTGTGAGAGAATAAAAACAAAACTCAAAACACTTGCCATATTTGATGTTGAATTCTGTTTAAAATTTTCGGTCAGGAAAATATTTGTCTTCATACCAATGTAGTCTATTTGAAAATCCTGAAAATAATTCAGCTTGCTGAAAGGAAAATCTTAATAGTTGTCATGTTAAGCTCCCCTTCGTAGAACCGTAGGGCCATTTCAAACCCGCTTGGGTTGAAATGGCCCTTAAATATCATCTAGTTCCAACCCCCCCGTTATGGTGCTTGTTCTTAGTATATGTGATTCTGTATCTAATCAACTTGACATAGAGTGGGTAGACTGGCAACCTTCAGGAATCAGAGATAAAGGTTATGAGACAGATGTCAAAGTATGCAACAGTATGAGTGGCTAGAAGTACACAACTAGACTTCGGAGAGTTTGACACATCACGTTGCCAGCTCTTCTTTGATGTTATCAAATATAGTAGCCACACTGCTAGTTTTTGTATACTCAGAAAATGTTGCTAATAGCCAAATTTACTCTTAAAAACAGCTGTTTGAAAAAAGAGATATGATTAACTAAAAGATGGGCAGGCAACTCAGAAATACCAGAGAAAGATAGATGACATAATTCATGCCTCTTGCAAACATTTTATTATTTGTCTAAACAAAGGACACCACCTTCAAACTATATACTTCACCACTAGATTGGCAGCTTTGAGATAGAAAAATGTTTTTATATTCTCAGTTACTATTTATTTTATATTAAGTATTTTTTCCCAGTATTTGGATGTCAAACTGTTCATTGTCAGTTGTACAGGATGTACAATTTTCCCCCTTTGCTCTGAGCCATTCATAATTCATTGCCTGGATATGACTAAATGTATTTCTCATGAATTTACAAATAAGTGAAATTTCTTATACTCTAGTGGCTCCTTGTGGAGTTGCCTTTTTTACACTAAACTGCACATGTGTTCAAGGGGTTTTTCTTCTACATTTGCTAGGATGCATATAAAGGTTTTGATTCTTAAGTAAATAGCTAGGAAAAATCTCCCAAATATTTGAAGACAGAAGTCCTTTATAAAGTAGTTCAGCAGTTGCGTTATATGCATTTTCAAACTGATTTGTTACTTGGTTTTTTGCCTGACGTTTTATTCACTGTGTGTTAACTCATTAAAAAATGTGCATAAAGGAATTTTCCAGAATTTAAATGACAGATGTACAGGGCACTTATACTTATTGACCTGCCCTGAATCACCTGATACAGTAGAGCTGCTCTACCAGCGTTGAATGACTATTTCTTTGCAACCCTGCTGCTTTGTTTCTATGAATATACCCTCATCCTCTCTTGCCTGTTTCTGCAACATGCATGACAAAATGAAAATATTCTTTCACAGCACAAGAAGCAAACCTTTCAGAAATTGATAATTACTCATTTAGACAGTTAAATCAATATGCAATACTTAAAACCTTGAAATTTTTGGAAGTATGCATAGAAATATTTGGGCTTCAGAGTAGCGTGTACAATCATTACATTTGTCTACTGAAATTTTGAAAAAGATGCACCACTTCATCATAAAGGCACAAATATTTATCTGTATGCAGAGCTCCAGCACCTGAAGAATCCCTGTGAAAAAGATTCCGTGGGTGATGTAGACCATTATGGCTGCTCTTACAAACCACAAGAAGGATTGGCATATGGACAGATTAGGGACAATAATTTTGCTATCCAAATGGTCCTCTGGATTAAGGAATCAACGGAAACTGAGATAATAGATCTGGGCTGGTAATTGCACTTTCCAGATTTGGGCTGTCGGGTAGTGAGTCAAGGAACAGAAGCTGGGAATTGGGCACTGCTGTTCTCATAAAGATCATTGGCTGATTGATTACACATAAAACAGTCCATGTAGATTAAAATAAAGCAACTTCTTGCATTAATTGAAAATTGTTTTGTCTGAGGCAGAGGATTGTTAGCAAGTTACCAGGGGATGATGTTTTACTTGAGCTGGTTGAATGCCATCCCAATTCAGTGATTTTCTTTTTTACTTATTCCAAAATTTCTAGACTGAAAATTAATAAGCTATTAAAAAAACAGAAGCAAAACTTCTTATAGATATTAAATAACTGTACTTCTTATTTCTGGGACAATAGAGAAGATACAGTCTGGTCGTGGTCAGTTTTATTTATCACCAATTGCACTTAAAAATCACAATTAAAATTCTCAAATTAGTGCCCCGGAAGTTAATTATGATTTTTGTGTTTTGATCTTGTTTTCTATTAAATATGCAATCAAGGCCATCCCAGTACATGGGTGCTGACGAAATGAGGATCAACGACTGAAGCACTAGGACACTGTAGTGATGAGTACTACCGAACTGTAATCGAGGAAAATAATCATTCTGTCTTCACATTAGGATTTAAATGGGGCAATGACACTGAACAAGGAGAAGAAAACAACATATTCATTAATTTATGTTATTACTTTGTGTACTGAGTGACATGGAGATGTCATGAAAAAATACATTAATTCATTGGTGCACTGTTTCATAACATATGTGGAGGAGAAGCTGATCAAAGCTGTAGATGCAAATTTTAATTCTGATGTCTTCTGACTGCTAGCACTTGTCTTTGCAATCTTCAGTCTTCATGCACACACACAGACACACACACACACAGAGACACACACACATAAACATACAGAGTAGCAACCAGAATTTCCAGTGACTCTTTGTTGCACATGCTTAGTTTGAGGTCTGATCATCATCTGGAAGCTGCAGAAGACAGGAGGAATTATAAGGTGGGTTTATTCTTCTGCCTGTGGACTTTAAGTTGCATTAAAGCTTCAAGGGAAAAAGGAGAGATGACTTTCTGATTTTCTGTTCTTTAAGTTACAATAAATTAAACAACACTAAGTAGTGAGGCGATTGTGAATGTCAATGCAAAGCACATAAGGTAAATTTACCTAGAATTAATAGAATTTTTAAAATTGCAACTAGAACTGCTATTTCATGTAGACATTTTAATTTCTTCCATTTAATATATAGATTATGTCACATTTTTGGTGTGGTGTCAGAGTGGAGGATCACCTAAAATATGTTGCTTTTAGAACCAATTAGGTTGGAAAAGACTTCTGAGATCATCAAGTTCAGCCTATTACCAAACACCACCACGTCAACTAGACCATGGAACTAAGTGCCACATCCAGTCTTTCTTAAACACCTCCAGAGACTGTGAAAGTAAGATTAGTTAAGAGAGGATCCTGCTGAAAGATGACCCCTTGTAAAGTCTAGGATTGCTTACTTGGTAAAGTGGCCTGTTACAGGTTAGTCGAAATATGAGATCAAATCCTAATGGTAAAGTGTGCCTGTATTTTCTTAGTAAAGCATGTTATCTACTGCAAACCTAGTATTAGCATAATGAAAAATTTACCCCAAACCTTGCTGACTGTCAAAGTTGTTACTGACAATCTCTGTTCTTTCTACGGATACAGACTGAGGAGAATGACTTCTGCAAACCAAAATGTCCATTCAAAAATGCCTTATTAGGAATATAATGCTGATTAGTTGTCATACATTCTATTAATCACAACAAAAACAGAGGACTAATTAAATTTGGTTTTCTTATTGCAAGAAGATAAAGAGTGCTTTAGAGATTAACTGTAAACCTGTTCTAATTAGTGCCAAAACGCAGATCAATAATCATCTCCATTTCTTCCTGTACTTTGTTATTAATCACAAATTAATGGCCACACACCCCAAAAGAAATGATGGACTCCAGCATTTTTCCCCTGGATATCCACATCATTTCACTTTAGATGTCACAGGGTGGCTCCTGCACTGTCTATTCAGGCAACAGAAGCAAAGCCACACAATGTGATGTCAGGCTTCAAGCTACTCTGTAAGCATGTTTTGTCCATACAAACTGTAATGTATGCTCATCAAAAAGGTTTTTGAAGAAATTTTAATTCCTAATAAAAATTACATGGACCTTTTATTTTGGAAGTGAATTAAGTTGCCCAAAAGTGTTTGAATACGTGACAGGTTTATACTCTGTTATTAAGATAGCTAACTTTCAAACATCAGCAATACAATTTTGTGAATTGATTTCATTGTATTCTCTGATGTTTGGTTTTGCAGCGTGTTTTGATAGTGACCTTTAAATCTCTCCCCTTAGAC
This sequence comes from Melanocharis versteri, assembly GCA_013397845.1. NCBI lineage: Eukaryota > Metazoa > Chordata > Aves > Passeriformes > Melanocharitidae > Melanocharis > Melanocharis versteri. Next base: position 15,274 of record VZTG01010183.1, read on the forward strand.
AGCTGGAGTATTCTTTTCTGTCTCATTCTTTTCTGTCTCATTCTTTCTCACACCTTCCTTTTTCTGCATGTCTTTGTGAGATTTTTGTGACATTATTCCTGGAGGAATCACATGGTACGTGATTTCATTGTAGAGAAAAGAAAGCCAAAGTTGCTTGAAATGAAAGAGGCAATTCCACAGGGAATTGTTGAGCCATGCTACCAACACACTGCTGTTAAAAAACTTGCATATGGTTCACTGTTTTATTTTTACAACATAATTGAAAGTGATGTATTTACAAGATTAAATTAATCAATAATAAAAAATAAAATAAGCATTTCCAAGCAGTGCCTCCAGATTCACTTGTTAGTCAAACCACGAGTTTTTTTTCTGATGTTTCTCTAGGCTGTTTAATTGTTATTTTATGGGACTGTCCTTCTTGTGTGACCTACCTTTTACACTAGGGACAGAAATTTAGGTGAGCATTAAGGTGTATTTCCTAACTGATGCTGGAACCAAAACATCTGGAACATCCGTCATTTGGGCACGATGGCAGGTGGAGATGGATACATCCCTTGGTGACCAGGAGCCATACCTTCCCCTGTTTTGCACTGTGTCATACAAACTTCCTTCTTCTTTGCTTCAAATACTCTTACCAACTCATGCTAAGTAGTAGAGATAGGAGATTACGGAAGATCAATTCAGTGACGTAAGGATTTGAACATATGCTTGGAATATGAGAGACTGGTATCTGAGGCTCTGATTCACTGCAGCCACAGCCATAGCCCAGGAGTATTCTCAAGCTGACACACTTCACTGTGAAGTCCAGTAAAAATAAAGCTTTCATTCTAACAGAGAATTAACAAATGCCAGGAGCTTCGAATTTGAGGAAAATATAGTAAGGGCCTTGTCTCTATTTCTTCTGTTCTGTTAAAAGGGAACATAGAGTGAAATCTAGAGAGCAGAAGCTCTGTGGATAATCTCCTACCTGGCGGCGACTGTTCCAGAACAGAATTTCAGTGCTTGCAGAGTGCCTGTTACAGTGTTCAGTCACAGGCGTAACAGGGACAATTTTGAGGAACTTGGTTTATCTTCACTGTAGTGACATTAATGTCTTCAAAACGCATTGCCTCCATAGGAAACAGAACTGGGTATTTTGATAGAGGAATAACACTCGATTCTCCAAAGTGTCCTAGTCTGTGCATTGAAGTATCAGTAAGGGAATAGATCTTAAATGAGTCCCAATAGTTAAATGCTAAATAGTGCTGCTATTTCAACATGACAAAAATTATTTCAGCTTGTATATTTTCTGTTAAGTAGTTTGTGTGTCCTCTCAAATTAATTTAATGTCCAAGAACAAATAAATCGCTGGCCCAAAGGGTCTTATTCTAAATAAAACATGGAGTATTTACATTTGCTGATATAAATTATAAATGACTGTTGCAATAAGGCATTGTATGAGCAGGTTTCTAGGCTAATAAAAATATTCTTAGGCAAGAAAACAAACAAACTAGAAAATGCTTTTTAGAAAAATACCTTTCCTTTTTACTCATATGAAACACAGACATACACACACAAAAATGTCCTTCAAAATAATTTGCCTAAAAATTTAATTGTTTTCCTAGATTTTAATTTCTGCGTCTTTCAAAACTGAATATGTTCAGTATATAAAAATGAAAGAGTAATGGTTTTAATTGTGTAAGTATAATTGCGATATATGGAAAAAAATAAAAAGTATGTTTTCTGAAACATATTTTGTAGGAATATGTAATGTATATAATTAATTTTTTAATGTATTTCATTTTAAGGCTGTTTAAAATGAGCTGAAAAGTTTTTGGAGGATATATACAGACACGTTATATGGATTAGGTCTTTTTTTAGAGTTTTGGCTGAGATATTATTATATTATTGCTATTATTGTATATTATTGATATTGTTATATTTTTGTTATTAAAGGGCATATGTCAACAGTATTTTCATGTTCATGCAATGGAGAATACTGTCTCTCAAAGCACAGCCAATCCACTCGTTCATAGTCCCGTCACACTTGCGGTCAAGAAATAGCCATTGTGAACTGTCGCCTTCAGGATTCCTGAAGCACTTAGATGGTCAGTCTTCACCTTACAGTGCTGTCTCGTGGTTTTCTGCGTGAAACTTGTATGTGCCAACAAGTATCTTTTATACATGCATACATCACATCTGTATGTATATATGCATATATTATATATATTATACATCATATACATCACATTTAATTAGGTGTTTCATCTATGCAGGGTAAACTGTTTGTGCTTTATTTACCCTATGATCAGAAATAATTCCACAGAAAAACACAACTGAGACGAAAGTTGACCTTATCTTTATGTGATTCAGTTTTAATTCCACAAAACAACATTTACAAAAAAGAAAATAACGTTGGAACTTTCTAGATTAAAACTGAAAACAGTTTTGTTGATTGTTCTGATGTTTACCTTGAAGAAAATTATCACGTTCTCCTCACAAACTCTTTTAGTTAAGGGCCATTGGTGGCGTCTAGCCAGTGTTGGCACATTCAATTGATTATAAAACACAATCTCTAATTAAACAGCAATCTTCCAATCTTAACAATGCGATACTTTCTTTTTTACATCCTTTCTCGTAATTCATTTTCTGCTTCCAAGCATCATTTTTGTTGGGGGTGCAAGTGGGGAGCCCATAGCAAAATGCTCAGAGCAGCTAAGGCCTGTGAGTGTCCCTGTAGCCCTGGCAGAGAAACGTGTAAGACACAAGGCTGGGTGCCCCAGAATGTGGTAATCAGCTTCTGAGCCAACTTCTGACCCCACCTTAGCCTCAGGAAAGGGTGACCAGATATTTAGGACTTCATACTCAGGTTTTTTTCTCCTCATTGTCCCTTCCATTTCAAACCATTTTATGATTCTGTGTGCAAAAGTGAGGAATTTAATCAGCTCTTCTGTAAGCTTTTCCTCAGATTTCCTACAATGCTTTATTTCCTGTAATTTCTAACTTATCCATATATTTTATGTCTGACATTACATCTGTTTCATATTAGTCTCTTATTCTCTACCTACTTTCTTATAGATAAGAGCCTGCCAGAGGTTAGGCCATTGCTCAAAATCTAATTTTGTATTGCTTTCTAGTGTCTCACCTGTAGTGTTCGAGAAATTGTGTCTTCACCTGAAACAAGAATTGCAAGGATTATATGTTTCTAATGTTGAAATTTTACCAAGGAGACTTTTTGCCAACAATCATTTTGTGACATTAATTCCCAAACATAGAAGATACTGTCTAAGCACTTGGCCTCAGTATAACTATGCAGGCTTCTGTAGTGGCTCATAAGAAGACAGATAATACATTTCATTCTTTGCTGCGCTTGGGGTTACAGCTGAGTGAAGAGACATTAAGCAAAGCTACAATAGCGACATGAGGCACACTAGCTGGATAGAGAAGATATGCATAGGTATCTAATTAAAATATCTGATTGTAGTTCTAGGTCCTTTGATTATTTACTCTTAAATCTCCCAGTGCGATGAAAATTATTCAAGCAAAAGACACAGACAAGTTCCAAATAAGTACAAAAGCAGCTGCTGTTAAGTAGTTAATCTAGACTTGGACTAGCCTTTAAACTCCTTCACAGCTTATCATAAAAGGAGCAAAACATTTCATCTTTCAGAGGCAGCAACTGAGACTGTGATGTTATCTTTCTAATGGTACGGCTTTGAACCATGACATTTATTCTGACTTCCACCTTCATTCCTATTCCTAGCTTTGTGCTGAAAGAGAATTTCATTCATATTTGCAGATATTCTTTTGTAACTTTTATTCAACCTTTACCTTGAGGCTTTCTTTTTCCCCTTAGGAAAGTTTTTTTTTGAAATTCGATCAATTGAATTTCATGATCACTTTTGAAAGCAAAGAACACTTTATGATAGCTTTATCTCTGCAACAAAGAGTATATGTTAACAGAAGGGATCCCACTGAGGTAGATTCAAGTATTTTAAGAATTGTCAATTTGACTGATACTGTCTATGTGAATCATTTGAGGACATGAAGGTGAAAATATGAAGTGTTGTTCTAGCCCATCTAATTGCAAAGCTTTTCTAACAATTTTAATGGAGCCTAGATTCTGCCCCCTCCTTTTACTTACTTCACTGAAAAGATAACCAAGCAATAAATAAAAACGTGAGTTACACTTCCTTTCTTTTTTTTCAACATAATAAGCGAGCGGGGAGTACCAGATGGGGAACAGAACAGAAATTGGTGACAGGACAAAACCATCAAGTGACTGTGGACATGGTCTGATTGACAAATGGACACAATTTGAGCTTCTGAGTCTTCCAAGAGAGGAGCACTACACCATACATGTGCAACAGGCTTGCAGAGCAAGTCTTTGAACCTGAGTGCAGAAGAGAAACCTCTGAGCAGAATGGGCGCAGTTCAGAAGAGGCTGAAGAGGTATATTTTAGCAACGCTACTTCATAAAAACGAAGTAGCAAGGGGAAAATACAAACCTATTTACTGAGAAGAAATACAGGAGTTTAGATGAACGGTCATGTCCCCTTAACTCTCCTTTCTCCTAAAGCAGACACAGCTGTTGCTGCTTGTCTTTGAAGAACCCAATTACTTTCTCAATTTTTCCCTTCTTCCTTCTCTGCCATTTTCTTGATAATTGCTTCCTGTATTTTCACATGAATAGGAGTCTGTGAAGAAGTACAAACCTTAAAACCTATCATACTCCTTCTCCTTCCCAGAAGAATGGATTCCTCTGCTCTGCCATTGAAAAAGGAAGTGAAGGAGTCAAAGCAGAAGCAGAGAGCTAAAAGGAGAATGTGGATGTTCCTTGAGTAGTATAGCATTCATAGGCAATTGTTAGGTCCTCACTGAGTTGTAGCTGGCTGAACAGTGGATTGTCTAATGCCTGGATTAAAGTCGCTCCTTCGTTCTACAAAATTCAAAGGTGTCAAGCTAATAAGAAAAAACCCTACCTATATTTAGTGAAAGGAAATTATTGAAACACTTCTAAGACAGAGAACGTGTAAAATTAGACTGAAAACTAAGAAGAATTGATTTCTATTTAGTTTGTATTTTCTGAGCTGTACACTTACCACAATAAATACAATAGTAATTTTGAAGGCCCTACTTATCCTACTTTTGAATCTTTCAGGAAGTTTCTATGGACGCATCACACCAGTCCATCAAAACAATTAGCGTTAACTTTGTCTGTTAACTGACTCAGCATCTCATGACAACCAGCCTATTGGTGAAAAGCACTGGGCCTGTTGCTGCTCTGGTTAGTGTTCTGAAGTCTTTTGTTCAGTTTCATATTTCTACATTATTCTACTTGGTAAAAGAAAATTATTGAAAAGCAAACATTTTATTAAAAGATACTTATTTTTAATATAGGGTTGCTTAAAATTACTGGTTGCTGGAGAGTTAATCTAAAAAATAAGTGGAAAGCAGTATGTTTCAGTTAAAGAGCCTTATTGCATAATCAAGAAAGGAATAATTCTGTGAACAGCAATGTGTAGCTTTTCATTTTCATTGGAGAATGCTGGTCTATGCCAGCCTTTTTGCTAGCACTGATTAGTCTGTCTTTCCCAGTTTCACTGCATCTGTCACACTGATCTTCCTGCTCCTTTCTCTTCCACACCTATGCCAGCCATCCTTATGAGAGGACAAACAATCTCAAGACAGGTGCCTCTCCCACCACAGGAGTGCACATGGTCAAAGGTGAGAACAGACAATGTAAAAGGTTGGGTATGGAGCAGAGCTCCCAGCTGTGAGACTCTCTCCCTGTCGATAGCAGAATTTGTTCTGCAGTGACTATAATTTTAGTTATCAATATTAAAACACATCTAAAAATTACAAGAAACTATAGTGGTCCTTTTTATATAAAAGGATAAATAGAGCATTTTATTAACACTTTTTGCAGCAACAAAAGTGACACAGTCCACATCTTTTTCATTAAACACAGCAAAAGCTATGGTCACATTTTACATCACTTTGAGGCACAAAGCAAAATACTTCTTTTCTTAAGGTCAAGGTATGATTGCATTAAAAAAAAGGAGAAAAAACAATCCTCAAGTTGTATATTGCGGTAGCAGGGTTTCCAATCACTAGCACAATACAATGAACAGACCAAGAATCCAGAATGGATTATTACATACAATAATAATCAGTTGATTGAATTAAGAAATGGATCATTGTTGTCATTTTAGAGTATTAAGAAGTGGTCTGGTGTTGCTAACTTCAGTTGGTTCAGTTTGGTTCAATCCCAACAACCCCAAGTATATACAACAAGCTAAATGAAGGTTAATATATTATCCAGAAGATTATGCACTTTATAATGCATTGCACTTATTGCTTGGTACACTAATGTTGCAGTCACTGTTGAGTTATGCTAAAAAGACAAGCGTGATGCTTGTTGGCTTCTTTCAACCCAACACTAGTTATTTACCACTTTGGTTTGTTGTGAGTTTTTATGTTACTCGTATTCAATGTCCATTATTTTTAGGTTTGATTGAAAGACAAATACATCTTTTATTTCAGGGATTTCTAAAATAACAACATTTTCTATAATTACAGTATCTTCAATAAACATATCTATGTATACAACTGTGGCATGATGTGTAAAAATATGAAAGCTATTAAGGGAAAAATAAGGGTTAAATTATTCTCTGTTTCTTCTATTGGTTTCAAAATATTCTGCAAAACAAATGCATCCTTTTTTACAGGGCTACTTGCTTATAGTAAACTTCTCTTTGGAATTTTGTAAAAGATTATATTTTTTTCTATGTTATATTGGGTTTTTTTTTTCTCTTTCTAAAGACACCAGTACAAATTCAGAATATACTGCAAGGAATAGAATAATAAAGCTTGTTTTTTGATAAAGGGATTTGCCAAGCTGCCTGAAAAGTCAGATTTAATATTATATATTGTTTTTATATTTGTTGATAAATGCAGGGAAAAACATGACAATGTCTATAATTTAATGAGATTCTGTAAAGAATAGAAATAAGAATTTGTGCCCAAACATTCTGTATAAAACTCCTAAATAATTCCTTTATTTATCACAGAGTAGCCTGCAGCATGTAATCACGATAAACATACAATATGCCCTATTTGTTCTTTAGGCTTGATACAGTTACTGTTAAAGGAACTGGATCAATCCTCATAAATGCCTAGGACTCAACCTTCCTTCTTTAAGAAAGTTCTTGTCCTAGACTAAACACACAACTCCTACATTGCACTGAGTAAACGTGTGTCTTTAACACAATCTCTTTCAATACAGTGTAACAAATATATAAGTGCATTTTTAATGATCAAGTAATTTTGGCTTTCTAAAAAGAGCATTAGATGTGCCAACTTGGTTGCTTAGTTGTGCTTTAATCTTTAATTATGAGTTTTAGCTCTTGTATGCTGTAAAGTATCTAATTGCCACTATATAGTTTTGACCAGTAAACCCTTAAAACTCTAATGTTTATAGAACAAATATAACCTAATGAAAGTGATAACATCACAACTCATACAGATTGCACTTTGATGTATTTTTTTTACAGTAAGACCTTCCTGTTTGATATGTGTTTACATGTTTATACCACATTTTATTTCTGTGTGCAAACAATCACAATGAATTTAATCACAAACACTACAAAATATACCTAATATTTAGGTTTGTTATGAATAATCTCTTTCCTTGTAGTTGTATGAGTCTTGTACTTCCTCTTGTACAAATTCCTCTTTTTTCTCCCAGCCATTAGGCCAGCCACCATTGACCTGGGTTGTAGCACCATAAGACTTGGTGGTACCATAATTTACATAATTCTGTGTAATGTCCCCTGTCTCTTCAGCAAGTTCATCTTCATGGATAAAGCCACATTTCTCTTCACTTGTCTGTTCAGGGTCTGCCCAGGGTTGTTTCTCTCCTGAAGCAAATATGCCATAGAAGATCACACCTCCATAATGAACTAAAGCAGCAATGAGGAAGACATACTGCCATTCTTCACGTGTCTGTAAAGAAGAAATTCACTAAATCAGAGTAGCACATAGATTTACCTACATCTTCTGAGCTGGAAGATTTAAATTAGGAATTGAGGTTGTGACAGTCAGCACAGCTAAAACATTTAAGTGTCCATTTTAGAAATATTTGTATCCATCTTTCTTTGAAAAATTTATTAGACCACAAAAGCATCAACCTAGTGGGCATTATAGTGAAGCATGCCTCAAATTTGCATCCCTGGATGCAAGTCCCAGGCTCCAATATAGATATCCTGGCAAGCTGTATTATAGAAAGGTCTTTCTCGTGAAACCAGTTGTATCAAACTGGAAGATTTGAAAACTGTATTTCCATTTACCTTGTTCTTTGTCATTGCTCCAACAATTATAGGGCAAACCATTCCAGACAAGGTCCCGACTCCATTAGAAATCCCCATTAAGATGCTAGCATACCTTGGGGCAATGTCTAAATGGTTGACATTGAATCCTGCAATAGAAAGGTCAGTGAATATTCACACCAAGAGCAGAGCAGTACTTCAGTTGAGAAAAGTGACATGACATTTTTACTCTAATATATTTGGGCTGCTTAATTGCATTTCTTTATCCCTGTAAGACTTATAATGCTCAAGTATTCCTAGAGAGGTTTTGGGTTATCATTTCCTTTTAAGAAAACATTTTGGAGGGATACCAGGTTAATTTTCTCACAAAATTGCAGTTTAAGAAAACCCCAAAACCTCCCAGCAGTGTCTGTGTGGAGTGGACAACCCAGAAGATATTTAGGCAGAGAGTTTGTATTTCATGGTCCCTGACATGACCATTTCATGCTGTAAAAAACATGTCATTTCTTCTTCCAGTTTGTAACATATTCCTTTCCTATCATCCACATTTTTCTCTTTGTCACATAGACCAGCAGAAGGGAGTTCTTTTCTATTCTTCAGTGGTAAATTGGAGAAAAAAGACTGTATCTATAACTGAATTTCTAATAAATCTTGATAGATATTTACTTGTTCTCTGGCATTTTCAGCAGCACAATTCTGTTGAAAATTGATGCAATAACTACTTAAATAATCTAAAGAGACAGAACTAATTGTTCCCAAACTAAGTACTTCAGTAAGTGAAAACAGAAACCAAACCTTTGGATACAGATAGTAAAAGTGAAAAGGCAGGCAGTATGACATGGTCAGCTTGGGGAAAGTGCAATATACTTCCCAAATCGTACAAAACGGGAACGATAACTTGCAGAATGCATGAGATTAAGGACAGATTTGATTAGAGGAGATTTGAGACCTTTGGCACAAAATGAAAGAGAGCCCGTTTGAGACATAAGGACCCAGCATGAGAGAGGATACTAAAATCACAGTGGGAAAACAAGGGAAGGGCAGGTGACTTGTGTTTGGGAAGACGAAAGGCAAAGGCAAAGGGGTGATGAATCAGCAGGAAAGGAGAATAGCTGAACTTTAATTCAGAAAAGAAATTCTAGTAATTAGGCCCCAAAATAAAATAATATAATACTAACAGGTCCCAGATTAATAAAATAATACAATATTAACAAAGCAATAACCAGTACACAGTGGAAAAAATAATGAAAAGCTTCTATTTAAACAAAGATGTGTAGATTTAGGTATCATTGTGTAATACCAGTCCATTTGTCTTCCATGTTTGATTTCAAGAAAAATCTGTGGTGTACATTAGCATCTTAATGAGAATAGAGTCTAATTTGCTGCAATGAATATGGAAAAGATTGAATTATTTGAACAGAAATAATCTAATACAAAAGCTGTAATACCAAATGTACTTTCTTTTGTAATGATCATATATAATGTCCTTTGGGAATTCCAAAGTGAGTGGGCTTTTTAACTACTATCCATGAATAAAAGCAAAGCTAGATGTTCTGTCTCTTAAGATAAAATAGTTTAGTATTAATAGTAATATAATCTTACCAGATATGGCAAATCCACTAAAGCCCACAGCAAGCACTAAGAATGAAATAGCCACTCCTTTGCTGTGTGAATATCCCACAACGAGAAGAAGAGTTGCTTCCATACCAAAACCTGGTGGAATAATAAATAAAACCAGGCATCAAATTTAATTCCCTCTCAAATACTGCAGGCCTTAGGATGCCATGATATTTCATAGGAACACAAATAAAACATTACCTCAGAGTGGGATATAATCAGGTATTTCTTTCATCTCTAAAAAAGCGCATGTTCTTCCTCTCTCAAATAATCCTTATTTTACTCTTTGTATGCTAATTTATTGCTACTTTCTGTCAGTTTTAAGATGAAAATAAATACTTGTGATGTGGTTAGGTCATTCCAGCCAATTCTCATGGGAATATACATTTAACCTGCTTATGAATTTTCCAGCCCTTACCACAGCTAATGTGGCTTTAACATCTCAGAAGTCAAGGATGTAATCTCACATAGTTGTCTGGGCCTTCTTAGTGCAGAGGGTGTTTAGATGAGGAGCTAAGAGTAAGTAGCTAATAGTAGGCAAATTACCCTCCAAAAGATCATCTGCTTCTTTAACAGTCTAAATGCTTTTCCAAATACCAAATAACTTCATGGAAGTGGCGAATGAGAGCACCTGTGTTTTCTTTTATTTAGTAACCACATCTTCATTGCATAAAAAATGCAGAAAGTATTGCTTCCTAAGTACATATAACTGTGTAGTTTGTTTCTTTATTCTATACAGAACACAATATGAACATCAAATCCCTCCAAAAAACTTTTAAATAAAATATGAAAACTTACCTCCACAGTTCATTATCTTTCTCACATTAGTCGTTGAAACAATCTGCCTGCTTCTTAAAAAGTCTGCAATTTGTCCCCCAATAGGAACAATAATTGTCATCACTAAATGTGGCACAGCAGATAAGATACCCACCTAAAATTAAAATTAGAATTAGCAAAGTATAAACCATGAGAAAACCTCGATTCTTCATTTTCTGAAGCATTCAGCAGCTAATTAATTATTTATTTTCAATGTCAGGCTCTGTGTTAAAAACTAAAAGTCTTGGGCTATGAAATGAACAAAACTGGTGATCTGAAGAATTATTTTATTTTATTTTATTTTATATTATTTTATTTTACTTTATTTTATGAAGTACAATGAGAATTTTTAAGAACTTCTGATGCCATTACACTTTTTGTTTATAGATTGTTTTCACAGTTTATATTAAAGCTAAAGACTTTTCCCCCACCACTTATAGTCCCCCTGTCTTTTCTTTTCAGAAAATTCACGATCAAATATGTAAAACTGAATTGCTACGTTTCTTTTGGTGTTTAATACAGCTTTGCAGTGAGCCTCACATGCCTAGACAGATTCCCTGTGATTCATTATCACGTCCACAATGGCCATTTGCCTTTGATTTCTGACCAGAAAGCATGTTGGCAAAAAATATGTCTGAAAAACTTTGTATGTAGTGAAAGATAAAATACTAAATATCCATCGGTGATATTCAAAGTGCTATACATACATAGCAAAATAAGACATAGTATTTTTGTGATGACTGTTCCAATAGATTATATGTGTGTATTCATATTTACCTTACAGGTCTGATCCAAACTTCATTTGAATCACATGGAACCTTAGATCACCCCTACATCTCACATTTTGCTACCATCTTTTCTGCTTTCTAAATGAAAAAGGGGAAGCAGTTCTCACCACATTAAAGGGTCATAGAAATGTGGTAAATGATACTGTCCTTCCTAGAACAAGATGGCCCTGCTTTTTAAAAGGCACCTGGAAAAATCCATTTGTCAATGCTTTCTATACAGCTTTGGTGGGATTCTGCAACCCCTGGGGCATCAGGGACAGAGTGTAATTGGTCTGCTGATACCTTTCTAATACCAAGCATGATCTGGTTTTGAGCACTTAAAATGCAATGTAGTGCCGAGTAGATCATCACTAAATCTCATCCTGCCTCCACCTTCCCCTATCCCATCCTTTGTCGTAGTTGTTACTTCACTTATTCATGCTGGTCAAGGAAACATGAAATAAGATGAGTAAGATTAAGATGTAAATCCATTATAGAGATGCATAATGCTTTTCTTTCCCATTCTTCATAAATACTACAAATGTAGCTCTGATATTTACTTAAGTTAAGATAAAAGCTTTACATTCTTTTTACATACCTTGCTTATTTCAAATCCAAACACTTCCTCAAAGTAAGCAGGCTGACTAATTAGCAGCAGGTAAAAAGTCCAGCTTCTACAGAAGTTTGCAACTATTATTGCATAGACTGGCATAGATGTAAAAAATTTTCTCCATGGTGTTTTGTATTTCTGAAACATAGAAAGGGGATCCAGTTACCATGTTGATCATTATCAACTATCCATCTTCCCTTTCCTCAGCCTTTTTTTAGCTACAGTCCAACAAGCACTTATATGCACAGCATATAAAAGTTACTACAAAATGCTCTAGTGGAGAAACTCAGTGATACTTAATTGTATCACAACAGTCATGTACAAGTGCTTTTATCTCAGTCATATAAACATGAAAATACATGGACATAAGTCTAAAATAATAATGTCTTTAAAAGACAGCGTTCCTGTTTGTAAGGCAACAGTCAAACTTGACACTGTAACTACATAATTTAATTCAGATTTATTGCAAACATGTATTTTAGCATTTAATTGCTTAATTGCAGTATTCTGTTTTTTTTTATCCAGCTGAAACTGCTGGGTCAATATTTTTTTTGTTTGTTTTATTGTATTTTTAAAATAAATTGCGTGAAGAAAAAAAAGAAAGACAGATGGACAATCCTGCTGAGTCCCAGCACCTCTCCACAAGCCCAGGCTTAACCCATCTGTGTTGATCCAAGTACAGGATCCATACCCAGATAAGTACTTTGAAATCACTTCAGCAAGAATTCAGGCTGAATTTAGTCTACTATTGATTCGAATATTGAATTTTCTTCAAAGAAAAACAGCCACACCCTGTATACCTATTAAATTACACTTAAGTGAGAGCTAAGGATTAATTGACTTAATTAATGGGAAGCCAGCCAGAAAATCTAACTTGACGATATGGGAAGAATTTCAGCTTAAATATTTTAGAAGCAAATGATCTATTGATACAAGATAATAATTTTGAAAAAAAATGCTTAATTAAAAAGCCAAAATAAAAAATAGACAGAAATTATACAGTCCAAAGTAGTATTGTATGGAAATTCCCTCAAAGTAACTCATTTCACATAAGATTTTCAAAACCATAAACCCTACTGAATGCTACTGAATATCAGCTGAGACGGTCCCTCAATAACACCTAAAAATGCCAGCTATGAAATAAATGACTCTGTAATATTTTCAGTTCCTTATTTAATACGAAACAAAGTTTTTTACTGAGACAGAAATTGTTGATTCCTGAGTTCAATCAAGAACCATTGTTCTGACCACATAGAAAATATAATGAGGGTCTACTGGGAAAGGATGGCGTAAAAAATTTAAGCAGATGAAGTGAGGTTTAAACAATTTTTTTTATTTTCCTGAGTGAGCAAACATGTCAATAGTTTCTTTAAAGCTTTTCAGCAGTTACAGAAATAAGATGATTATTAGTTAGCATGATTGGAGTGCTAAGTGGATGGAAAATTCTGAGTTTGTACATGGTTTTTAACAGTCCTTGAGAGCTAAACCAGTACAGAACTAAGATTATGAGGGGCTTGATAACATGTTTCCAGCAAAATTACTGCAATAATGGGAAATGTTCTTATGGATCTCAAAGCATGCTGTATTGCAACTTGCAGTCTTTCTGGCAGACAAAACATAAAATAGTAAGGACTGGCATTTTCTGATGTTCTGGGGACCTCAAGAGACACTGAGTAGTGCTTTTCCTGCAGTTTGCTTTTAGGAAGAGGAAAAACTTCCAGAAATTGCTATATAGGAAGGAAACTGTTTCAGCTCAAGATATAAGAAAAGTCTAAATACCACTGCAGTTTCAAATGTAGTTGTTCCTCTTTTTTTACTTTGGAGTACAAAAAGAAGCATAAATTCCATGAGTCATCTGCTAGAATAATTGGAACCTGTATTCCCTTAGTGCAAAAACAGTATCCACGCAGAAATGAACCAGCAGATTTCAGATCTTCCCATCCCCAAGGCACACATTTGTTCAAATTGTTCAAAATACACTTTTTGGTCTTAAAGGAGAATGTTTGATTTTTTGTTGTTGTCTTTATTTGGGTGCTAGGATGTTTGTTTTTCTTACTATCTCATTGGAAACCAGTGTTTGAGTAATATTCTTACTTCCATTGCACCTAGGAGGTTGGCACTCTCCCCAATGCTTTCTTCTATGTATCTTCTTTCTTCATCTGTGATTGTAGGATGCTTTGCAGGACTCTCATATGAAACCAAAAGCCAAAACATGTACCAGACTATTCCAAAGCTCCCTTTGGAATGGAAAGAAAGACTTTAAAAAGAAATGCACAGTAAACCAGCAAACAAGGAAGAAAAATCTGTGAATTACGACAAATTTAAATGGCAATTGTTGTTAGTGCTTCTTTACTGAATTATCTCAATAGAGATAACTCTCCAACAGAGAGTTTGATCCTATGAATAATACTTGTGCAAAATACATACAGAGCTATAGCACAGTGAAGTAGTCTTCTGTTCATTTACAGAATGATTTCACTGTAAGTAAATATTCGCTGATCTTAACATCAATTTGTACAATGCAATGCAATGAAACAGCTTCAATTTCATTTCACCAAACTGTAAATGAAGGTCCATTCTGCTTTAGGACACTACTTTTTGATTACTGCACTAAATTTTTTTACCTGCAAAATAGAAGACTGGCATTTTTTTCAACATAACAATGCACTTCCTGCATAGTTTATTATTTCTATAATGCTTCCACCTAATTCACACAAATGCAGAATGAATTCCCTTGGGACATTCTTTTCTGTCAGTGTAAGTTAACACAGCTAGTGTGAATAAAGTTATGTAGGTCTTCAGATAAAAATCAGGACAACTTATTCAGGGCAGGTACTCTAAATTTGCAGTTTTATCAGTGTGAGAGATGTTAATGTGAGCAGAGATACTATAGATCAGCCCAGAAGTTTGCACTTCTTGTGCTAAAAGTGATGAAGGTTTCAACATGTGCTAGCTTTTCTTATTTCATCATGTTGCTTTCCTACATACTCTTCTCTTTAAATTCTGTTCTTTCATTTTTCTTTTCTTTAGACTATATTTTTAGCTTTGCGGTCCCACTTCTCAGGAGGTTTTGTCCTCTTAACAGTAGCTTTTACATTTTTAGAAAGAGTAGAGTAAGGCCATACAATACTGGAGTGAAATGAGCAGAAATGCGTACCATACACATAGAACACAGAAGACCACCCAGTATATTGCACTAGAATCCCAGCTAAAGGCATTGCAATGACAGCTCCTGCATAGGAACCTACAAAACAAGACATGTGGATGAAAAGGGAGAAAAAATCAGTTTAAAAACACTTGTACATTACAAACGAAAGGGAGACAAAAATACGAAGTTACTTACCACAAAAGGAAGTGGTTGCTAACCTACTTCTTTCTAATGGGGGGGCCCACTTGCTCCAAATACCGTGGCAGGCAGGGTAGGTGACCCCCTGGGGAATGGGTGTGCCACAAGTTAGCTAATGCTGATCAGTCACTCAGTTAATTGTCTTTGCATGAGTTTTTATTTTTAATTGCTCTAAACAAGAAGTTGAGAATGCTTTGCACTTCTATAGCAAAATCTGAGCACAGCCACAGAAAAACTTTAGTATCTATTCAAGTTGAAATGGGTTTTGTATATCACTCCAAATCATTAAAGAGGCCGTATGAAACAAATATAAAACATGTTTCCTTTTGCTCCCCCTCCCCCTTCCAGGAAAGAATTGCAAATAATTAAAGAGAAAGAGTATTAGAACCAGTGTCAAAGGAAGCATGACAGCACAGACCCTCTGAAGTCTTTCTAGCGCAGGACCGATTTATCCAACCTTTTTTTTTTGTATCTAACATTTGAAGTGTGATTCAAAGAATAAAGCAAATTTAAGTGTCACTCCTCTAAAACTAGAAAATAAGATCTATAACAGCTTAGAAATATAATTTTAAGAGAAGTTTTTCACTCTCTTTTTCTTTAATGAACTTTCTTGAGCATGTAAAGCAAATAATTGAATAATACTATTTGGCTTGATTTTAAACCAGCTACTTTTTATGCCTGTCTTCAAAACCAGCCTTTAACTTAGCAATAGAAAAACTAAACCTGCAGTGTTGAAATTTTAGAGGATGTTATATGAAATGTACAATGATTGTCCATTAAATTCCTAAGAATTATGGTATATGCATATACGCCATATGTATATTATTTTGGTTATGTAGATTCACTTTTCTCCTAATCTGATATTTTGTTTCCTCTGCAAAAAGTAGAAAAATTAATAACTTTTTGCAATTACTGAGGGTTTCACAGATGTTGAGATGACGAGCCTCAATGTGCAGAAAATTGTAAAATACCTTTTTTGTTTGGAAAGAAGATCCTGTAACCAGTTTCCTGCTCATTTCAGTATTTTACCAATTCTTAAAAAAATATGTAAAGACATAGTCATAAGATTGTCATGATTTATCATAAACCTTCTTCAAAAAGTCGTGTTTGGAATGTTTTGCATTCATAATTCCTTTGAACGGTGTCAGAGAATTGTGTGAGTCTGCAATGGCTGTTTTACTGTGTAATTAATTACCCACTTGCTTCTCTTCCTCTCATCTTTGCAGTCAAAAACACCTCTGTTTTTGACTGAGGTGCATGCAGATCACTTGGCAGAAATGGATCCACATTTCTACACATATACCTTAAGAAACTGGTTGACAGTCACCTAACTCTCAGGCACTTTCTGCACTCCCTTTTGGAATCTTTTAATGCCATAAATTACACTAGTTAAAAGCAGTTCATGCGACAGAAGTTGTGTGGCCCTGAGGAGCAAAGAACCAGCCATCACAGGACTAAAAATTTGCCAGGACGGAAGGATGGATGGGAGGACGGAAGGAAGGAAAGAGGGAGAGAGAAAAGAAAAGAAAAGAAAAGAAAAGAAAAGAAAAGAAAAGAAAAGAAAAGAAAAGAAAAGAAAAGAAAAGAAAAGAAAAGAAAAGAAAAGAAAAGAAAAGAAAAGAAAAGAAAAGAAAAAAGAAAAGAGAAAAGAAAAGAGAAAAGAAAAGAAAAGAGGCTCAATGTTTTTCCTCTTTTAAATTATGGTAAATCTCTTATTCATTCCAACAAAAACATGGCATGGTCAGGACTTAAGATATAATTTTAGGTTTTTATTATATATTTATTCTGTGATGCTGGCCAGCAAGTAACAGTTGAGAATTACACCAGTATAAGCCTTATGCAGCATAGGAGTTTAGTGAAACCTCAGTGCTAAATGCATATCCCACTGGCTTCTCAGCCAGAGAATACTGTGCCGTGAAATTTTATAGCTGAAGGAAAACCAAATATCTATAATTCATACATCGAAATCCTTTATACTCAAAATCAGTAATAAATTTAAAACCATTTCTATTTTCCTTCCAAAGGTACAATTGCTAGTTAAATGCTAACAAACATCTATCACATTTATTAGTTATTTTATAATTTTTCCATACCTCTACAAGGCCCTGCAAGATCCTAACAAAGATGACGCATCCATAGTGCACCCTGGCTGCAGATGGTATTAGCATGTTGAGGGAGGATGTCAGCAGTATAGCAGCACCAAATACTCTGCAAAAGTGGAAAAAAAGGGAAAGTAAGGAACTTCAACATTGTTCCAATTGATTTATTGTACATAGGCTCATATCTCAATATAGATGTTCCCTACATATGTTCTTTATAGAGGAATATACTAACTGGACTGGAGAAGTGTCTACTTCCATCTAGTGTAATAATCTGTCTGGTAAGACCCAGACCAAACATGGATGTATTTATCTATTTAGCATAATTTCCTAAGGATATTTATCTTATGCAATCACAGGTATAGACACTACTTTCCCAATAAACACCCACTTTCCTTTAATTTTCACACTAATTTCTACCAAATCTGACTGAATTCTCCACCCTCTGGAAACAAAATTACAGTTGTCTCCAAGTGGTTTGCTGAAACAGGTGGTCAGTACAAGTGTTTCCCATATGCTTTAGTTGTAAGAAAGTGACACCATGCATTCATTCCTAATAAAGCAGAAGAGAATCTACTTTTATACAAGCCAAAAGCAGCAGGAAGAATTTCAAACAGAGCTGGGACTTTCTTAGACACAAAAATTAATCAATTTGGAAACACATCTCCATAAAAAACAGCTCATTCTTACCGCTGTTTTTTCAGAGGCTACTCACTGAAAATTGCTCATTTTGATTCCACAGCATCCTAACTTCAAATAAAGCACATCACAAAGTCTAAATAAATGCATGAAGTGGTGATTCATTTTCAAAATTCCACTGATTTGACCGAATTTTTATTTGATTCAATTAATTTCCACCCCTTGTAGGAGGAAACCTTTTCTCTAGCATTATTGTGTCTTTCTTGTATGAAGCTATGTAATGCGAATATAAATCTGATGACATATGACATCACGGTATCTGATGTGGAACTGATTTGACAGAAACCTTTGACCTTAGCTTGTGTTCTTCAGAAACTGGTACAGTGCCATAAGTCAGTGAGAAACAGATCTTGGGCTAAAGAAGCAGGGTGAAAATTCTCCTCAAAGACATAATATTCCACATTCTGTATTTAGAGTCACAGTCTGAAACAAGTCTTCAAATACCAAACTGAGTATATGCCACTTTTATTTGACACATATTAAAGGACATGATAAGGAAGCTTCGCTGAAGAGCTCTTAATCTTGTCTCCTCATTGTGTTCCCTGTGATGTCCATCTCAAATTAAATAATATTTAGCTGTCTGTATAGCACATTTCTGGCTTTGCTTGTCAGCATGTTCAATACATTTGCTGGGACTGACTGGGCACGTGTTTGTGTTGTACTGTGAGGACCACTTTGACCTGAATTGTCTTCTACTTCTGATTTCCTTATGTGTAAGTTTCTACTCCAAAACTGCATGCAGTTCATTTCTTTACAATTTAATACCTCCATATGTTCACATAAAATCCAATGGTGTCTTGTCCTGTTAAAGTCATGTGAAGATAGAATATGAAAAAAATTCCATCTCTTTATAAGGATGAGATATACAAAATTGTCACAGTAGGTAACTGTTTCTTCAAGGAAATTTGCTCTAGTTTTTTAATCCTGTATCAGATTGTATTTGCCGCAACTGAAAGCCATGTTTACCAGAAGTGCCTCTGTTCTTATATTCACTAAAGAGAAGCTGCTTCCTTGAGTCTGTTCCTTCTAGAAGACAAAGGAAAATGTAACTGAAGGAATGATCAGAGACATGCTTCTTCCAGATTAAAACCTTGCCTGTATTTAGACACACAAGTACGGGGGAATATTTAGCTACATCAGAGTGCAGATGATGAAATAATTCTGCAGCATCACTTGTGAGTAAATTCCCTCTCTGAACTATGCTTTATAAGAACAATTTCCTCTCTTCTCCCAAAAATCTAAGGCTTTAAAGGTAGAATAAATTAGAGTTAAATTATGATTCTTGCAAGAAATGGCTTTTTTATTCTTTTTGTGTATACCTGTTAAAAGCGATGTCATACATGGCTATTTTAGTGAGTCCATTTACTCTATAACTCTTAATCAAGAGCAAATAAATCTTCCTATACTTGCTTTGCATCTCTCAGCGCACAATCATAAATATATTTCTCCTTCATGCTCTTTAATCTTCTTACATTTATTTCCATAAATACTAAATTCTACCTAACATAATATTGTGATATAGTGCTGGTTTTTTGTATAAACTTACTGTTTTATTTCTTTAAATATCTCACTTAACACTATTATTATTTAGATCAAGTGAGGGTGATTTTGGGCTACAGTCAATCAAAACATATTTGAATGCAGCTCACACTTCAATATATTTAGTTGGGAAGTGAAACATTCTGATTGTTCCTAGGGCATTTCTAAATTATTTTGCTGACTCACACATCAAATCCTCAAATTACATAATCCTTTTTTCTCTGCTTACATTTTTTTCTGTCTATTAAGCTAGTGATTTATGACCCTTTATGTTTAATTTCTGCATCTTGCTCAATTTTGCTACGTTAACTCCAACAATGGGTTAGAAAGCTTAGATTTCTTACGTTATCATGGCAAATTGAATGTCTGTGTGGTTCCATTGTCATATGGATTGATGCTTAATGTTTATTCTCAGACAGATATAGTTCCCTGCAAAACAGTTTCCAGCTTGCTTAGGAGTGTTCATTCCTCTCCACACCCCACTGCATTTTTGTACAAGTCGCTGTTTGCCCTCTTGATACTCTGATATCACATTCAATGGAGAGGTGTGGCCCTCATTGGACACACAGATTTAAAGCTGCTATGCCCTGTTGTACCTTTCTTGAGTTGTGTCTCCACAGCTGGGCTCTGGAGTGAGCCAAGCCTTGCTGCAGGGTGTCTCTTGGGCTGAGCTCAGCCTAGGAAACCCACGTGGCTGCACTTTCATTCAGAGGTATCCTTGCACATCCATTTCATTCTGGGCACACTCCAAACCCCACAAAACACGTTTTAATGCCATGGCACAAATTCAGAGTTTTAGCAGATTGAAGGTAAACTCCGGGAAAACTGCGTTATATCACGTAGATAAAGCATGTGAGACCAGTGACACTGCCATAATTCCTGGCCCTTGCATTAGGATGGAATTAAAATGTCATGACATGTCTTCAGGAGCCCCTAGTCTTGCAAAAAAAATCCTTTCTGACTCAAAATCAGCAAGCGTGCAACTATATCTAGAAGAAAATAACCATATAGAGAAGACAATAAATACACTAGTAGAGAGGAGAGGGGAAAAACTTCAATAAATTCTGGTCCTCATAAGTGACCAGAAGCAGTCCTGAAACAAAAAATTATGCTTTACTTATCTATTTCTATTTGTAGACTGAGTAGACTCAGTCCCAAAAATCAGAATCTAACATTGATCTTCAGTGTTTTGCTGACATTGGCCTCAAAGGTCATGAACTGTGACTTAATCCTCCTGTAATATACGAAGTAATAACAGCAAAATCATGTTTGAATGCGAGACATTTGGGATGGGAGAAGAGAAAGAAAATTACTTTGACAGCTCAGAAGAAGTCCTTAGGATGGAATGAGGTTGCAGGGGGAATTAATCAGTTTGGGTTTCAAGTCAATTGACTCATTTTTCTCTTTGGAGACAAAAGAAAAATAAATATATTTATTTTCATCTCTGGATTTCTAATCTCTGCATCTGTGCAGCAGCACTATTGTCATCTACCTTTGTCAGGCAACTTACATTACATGAGCATTCTGCAGTGTGTTACAGATATTGTTACTCAGCTGGAAGCAGTGTCAGCTCAAAGAGCTGAGCAGAGTGCACTTCAAGTGCTGAATGCCAGATGGGTGACATATCAAGTTACATATAGGATATCTGAAAGTAAGGGCTCCTGGTGAGAGGCATCCTTTTACCCCAGTGACTGGGAATGAAAATTGCTGCAAAGAATTCATAAAGCTAAAGACCCTTTTAGCTATGGATGTGGAGGAATCAATTCCTCAGCTGAGTCCCCTGTATTTTTATTTATGTCAATTTTTAATATATTTGAAAAACTCCTCAAATATCGATGTCTCTATCCTCTGAATAAGTAAAGTCACCTTGAGAAAATGAAACTTACAGATACCAAATGTGTCTTTCCTAAAGAATATGAAGTACCTTAGCTAAATTTGTCCTTTAAAAAAAATCAAAAAGTAATTCTGTATGTATAAAACAAATTTTTAAATATTTATTTAATCAAGAATATGCTGTAGTTTTAAGATGTGTAAATATATGCTGTATCAGTGAATTATTAATGTATTTTCATTAAAATTCAAAATAATTAAAGAACAGTAAGTCTTGGTCACAACTACAAAACACCATTGCATGTATTTTAACAGATTTGCATTGAAAAATACAAGAGCATAGAAAGTATTCAATGGCTTCCATAGAAAATTAATTCAGGACTGTAACTGAGTAGTTTTTACCTCCAAAGTGACACTGATCATCATTTCATGGAAGATCTAATTACTGAATAGGGGAGTTTGATTCTTTTGTTAGTTTTCTAGGGAATCATAGAGGGTGGGGGGGGGGGGTGCATGGAAGCATTTTGCACCATTACAATAAATTAAATTCAAAATATTATAAGTTAATTTATTCTGACTGCAAAGAGAAACCTATGGAAAATGCACCCCATGTTCTTTTCTGAGAAACCTCTGCATTTGACAATTTTACATGAATATTGATCATATTCTAGAGGATTTCATTGGATGAGGTATGTGTATTGAACAAATACTTCATTTGTGAACAGTGATAAAACATTTTCCCTAGTCTTAGTTACAAATCTGTTAGGAAAGGGTGGAAAATAAAGAGGATTGAAAACATGAGTTTTGTTGTGAAGTTTTCCCAACCAAGTTTAAAGATCAGATGAAAAAAATCTGTCATTATAAAATAAAGAAATTTATTTGGATTCAAGTTGGTGAGCTGGTTTGCCTTACAGAAATCATATGAAATATGTTGAACAAAGATTTATTTTATGAAACATATATAAAAACTTAAGCTGGGGTTTGACTCTCCTTTGTTGTTCTTTCTTGAACAGTGCTTGTTTGGGAGAATCCTAGTGCAGCAGCACCTCTGAGCAGCAGAATACATATCACATTGTGAATTTTTAAACTATTCTGTCAGCTCAAGATTTCTAAAATGTATTCTTTTACTTTGACTCTACCTACTGACTTTCTTCTGTGACACACCTTCTCCTGCAAAGGGTCGGCAACACAGCATAGACATGATTATGTTATATTTTTATACAACCCAAACAATATTTTATCTGAGAGGAACTGAAAGACTCAATGCTGTATTAAAGGCTTCATTTTTTCCAGTAAAACATAACGTCCAGAAAGAAGTAAGACAGGAGCTAGCTGGAATGTCTGTGGGCTTATAGCAGCTTTTCAGAATCCTTTCTTCTGCAAATGTTGGCAATGACAGTTTGTGATCAACTTTTTAACTTAGATTTTTCTTTGAATATATAGAAATTTCAGGGGTTAACTGACACTTAACATTTCCCTGCTTACAAGGCATATCTCTACCCATATTGGGTGTGATGAGGGCTTTCTAAGACTTTGATACAGAACATGTACATTTTGATGACCTGAATTTGCTATAGTTTGATCTGCCAGGTTTGAAGATAAAAAAAATCCCAAAATATTCATGAGACTTTTAGCGAAACAGATGATACAAGGGACTGGATCAAGCACTGGTGTGAAATGCCATGCAGAGGCTCAGTCAATGTGTATCAGCAGCACAAAGTCTTTTAGGTTTCTGCCTTCTTCAAACCCCACTAATGCCACTGACCCATACCAAGACACCAATTTTCAGGCTGCGCCTTCCATTGCTTTTTTGCATACCTATTTCTTAATATGTCAACATGTATTTTATTAAGAACTTGTGCATTTTTGGATGACAGCATCATTGGAACTGATGCTGAATGTAAAAAACTCCTGCGTCATTAAACTCAGATTGTTGCTCTTACCAGCAAATGTATTACATCATCCTTTCATAAGCAGATCAGGCTCTGTCTCAGAAGTTATAAGCATTTGCCCTACTTAGTAGTAGTTTTTCCTTTCCAACTTTTTACTTCATATATCCAGTATGTCTTCTACCCATGCTGTTTTATTTTAATGGTTTTAATCTCTTTGCTTTCCAGAACTGCAGTCCTATCTTCTTTCTTTTGCTTCACTAAGCAAATCAGATCCTCTACACCTTGTCTGCTTTTTTTCTTCATTCATTTGCTCACTTTACCAATCCCCTCTCTTTCCTGTCTGAATTCAGCTGGGGAATCTCTCCAACCTGTGGTTTTGCTTTACAACTCATCATATCTATATATGTCTAGATAAAGCTCTGACTTATTCCTTCTAGATCATTAGCTTTGGGACAGCTTGCTCTTTAAATGTGTAATCTGCTAGATAATGTTTCTAACCAAGACTATCTCATTCGTATCATCTTACCAACATGAAGGGCTTAGGCTGTGATTCAACTGTCTCTGTTGATTTAGAGATATGTAACACACTTATCGAAGGAATCATCTGTAGGTTTAATTTTAAAATGTTTTGTGGAGTTGTTTAGGAAGATAACTACTATGTGTTGGACTTAAAAGCTGGACATCTGCACTGCTTTTTGGAGGGTTTTTTGATATATGGGCCACATGTTACAGCTGATTGTATCAGGACTGCTCAGAGCAAAGGCAGATTCCTTCAGAGCAAAGTGACAGTGATATTAGTGTTCTTATGCAACCAACCTAGATAACATTTTCTTGCATTAAACCCGGTGTACAAATTGTTTTGGGGTAAGTAACAAAGCAAGCAAAGGTGATTAAGGATACCGATTGCATAGAGTGCCTGCAATTAACAGCCAGAAGCATCCATGGATTTTGTTTCAGAGAGTGTTTTATTTATTAGATACCACTGCTAAGGCAGTAAGGATTCATGAGGCTCAGGACTAGGAGAGAACTGGGAGCAAAGTTATTTGACAGCATTGACATATCTGGATGATATAATTCCAATGAATAAGAAGCTTCTTTATCAGCTTGTTCTGAAAGGGGTGTCATGACATGGGGTTTGAACTGGGTGATCTTAAAAGTCTCTTCCAACCCAAACCATTCTAGGATTCCCTGGAAGTATCTGGTGTAATTTTATGTAAACTGTGTAGTGAATTTTATACAGATAATAATTTCAAAGGATTTTCATCAATGGAGGATGGAATGCAAAAATAAAGCCAAATTTCAAACATAATCCTACTCTTATATTTATATCTCAACAAGGAGGGCTAAATTCTGAAAATTTTATGTTTAGTCCCGAAGAAACTAGTCAAGAATAAATTTGGTTCTCTGCATTTAGTACGTCGAAGATTACTTCCCTTCTGTATTCAATTAGTTCCAAAATTCCACATTTGTCAATATAGAATTATACAGCTGCTTCTTAGTACCAGAGAAAATAACATTTTAAGCCTATAACACTCTTGCCTGAGGTGCCTTGAAAACTAAAAGTTAAACACGATTAATGATGGTTTACCTGCTTCCAGTGTATGTAAATATAAACAGTGCTCTTACTGACTCTGAAAAGACTTTTTTTTGCTTGGCAATATAGTGTGACTTTTTTTCATTTCTTTCAGCTGTTTCCCATGCATTTTCAGCTGCTCTCCATAGTCACCTCCTTGACTGCAAATTATGAGTAGCCACACATTTGGAAGATTTATACTACCTGTATTGTTTTTTTTAAATTATATACCTATCATGTCACATGTTCGTCTCCTTTGTACACTAAATACTACCGATAATATTTGTCTCAGTCTAGTTGTCTTTTTCAGCCTGTAATAACGCTGATAACCCTTCTTGGGATAACTTTTACTCATGTTTATGTATTTCAAATTAACTAAGTAGAACTGAACCCATTGTGGGGAGACACTGTTTAGCTGTTCTGTGGCACATACAGTCCTTCTGACTTCTGTCTAGTACAGGCTAGTTTCCCAATGACTCTGTTGACCCCTCTACAGTAAACATATCCCTGTGAAATGCTCACCCTGACAATTTATGTTTTCCTAAATGATAGACAGAGTGTAGTGGGTTTTTTCTGAATTGGGCCCTTAATATGCATAAAATGGTGCAGGGCTATCAAAGCTGGGATTATGCCATGAATATTAGAGTGGTGTATGAACTCAGCTGCCCAAAAAACCAGCGAGAATAATCTACCTTTGCCGTTAGAGAGGAACACTTACTCCCAAGCACTAGTCCTAGGTTGAACATGCTTCATAGGAGAATTGCTTAAAACTGGTCCTCTTTAATAACAGTCTGTGGCCAGAAGCTGTAGTATAACAGCTTTATTTGGCTTTCTTAAATCGAGATAAAACAGGTTATTTTCATTCATATGTGTATATGGGAGGAGGGGGATGTGTCTCTCTTCTCTTCATACTAAATCCTATTATAAGCCCTTCATGAAGCATTAATATGTAAAAGTCGACCTCCCGCCATCTAATCTAGTATAATAAGGGCTTGGATACATTATTAATTTTTTGTCACACATCTGAGGCCCCCTTTTATCAAGCAAAACCCCCATCTAAATCCCTTGTTGCATCATTAAACTGAAAACAGCTTCATCATTCATGACAGAGAAATGGAAGGACCCTGAACCATATGGCAGAGGGAGCAGCAGTACCAGCTACCAGTTTCCTCAGTCCCTTTCTTGTAAAGACTGGTACTCAAAAGAATCTGCAATGCAGTAGGGTGACAAAATCATCTTGGGATTTTTTTGTGCAATATTGGCTTCTTTGCCTGGAAACAGATGAGCCCCACACCAGTGCCAGGGATCAGAGACCAGTTAAATCTGCAGGATTTTGGACTGAATATGAAAGGTGGGGCTGGCAAGTGCAGCTCTGGGGAGTTTCCCTCTCAGTGCAAGGTCAGCTTAAATCCTCAGAAGTTCAGCAGTTGGGACTTGTTTAATCATCCACTAATTCCCTATTCATGCTGTGAATTAATCATTGTTTGCAAATCAGAAAACACACAATATGCCTACCTGCTAGAAGAAGGGAACAATTTCTCTTTTTAAAATAGAGAAATATAAAGATGTGAACTTCTAGGAAATCTTTCTACTTGCGTTTCTAAACCAACACTTTACCTTAAAATTTTATGCTTGTTGTCATTAAGGCTGAGTGAGAGGGATTCTGATTTCACTGACATGCTAATGACAGTTTCAGTGAAAATCTGTGGGACTCTGAGACAAGATGCACTGACAGACAGTTGTCTGAAATATCATTCATTTTATTCATACAAATAATCCTATCAGATTACTTGCTGGGAAGAAGGATTTAGCCTTTAATAACAAGAAGAATGGCACTTGAGAAACAAAGATTAATTTGAAGCAAAATGTTAATTTGTATAATTTCATTCAGATTAGAATGACAATGATGAAGTGTTCAGCATAGATGAGAGATAATCGCATTGTAGAGAAATGTAGTATAGTCATGTAGTTACATTTTTAATGTGAATAGTGCCAGGATTTGAGCTCTGACAGATAATAGGAAATATATGTCATTACCATAGGTGATTTTATTTTTTAAAAAAATTGGCATTCTATTCTGCCCTTTGTGTCTCTTTGTGTCAGAAAGTTCTAATGTTTGAGTATACACAAATGAGCTAAAATGGTCACTCAGCTTTGTTTTATAAAAAATAGTCTGTGATTATTGCAGATTTACTTTTGAAACAATGCTTGGCACACAGAGTCAAAACTGGCATTTCTATTTTAAATATATAACTGCATTGGGAATTGATTCTCTGTTGTGTAATCTAACAACGCCCCATTAATTTCAAAGAATCTTTCCTGATTTACAGTAAATGTTTAAACAGTTCACTTAGGAAATCAGTGAGGAAATACTGCCACAGCATTTTAGTACTGCTCTTGGTAGGGCAAGGGGTTTGTTATAGATTTCCAGCATAAAGAACATTTAAAGGGTGTATCAGAAGTTTAAAATATAATGATATTGAAATTATCTTGAGATGAGGTGATAAAACCAAGTACAGTTTCACACCTTTCCATGTGTGTGTGACAGCACAGCAGGTAGTTTATTCAGACAGCTGCAGTAGCATGAATGTGAAATAGGCAATATTCATTTGAATTAATTTTTTAAATTTCTAGATTAAAAACAAAACATGTGCTTAGTTCTAGGGCCATCTAGCCTGAAACTCACTGTGGCAACAGCCCTTAACACTTGATTATCCCTTATATTTTGCTTAATTATCCCTCTACTGCAAACATTTCATAACTTCCATTATAGGAATTTAAAACCCAATGAAAAAAAGTATCACATAATTCTATGGTTGAACCAGTGGTGGGTAGTCATTATTGTTAGTATTCAAGCTTTTTTTCATTTGCAGGGCTGTCAATTGCTGATTCTTTTTGTATCTTTCCAGAGGACTAAAGCATAGGCTTATACCAAGCAATTTTTCCAGTGGAATTATATGCATACTAGAACCAGATTCCCTCCTAGTAATCTTTTTATATACTTGTACCCTGAGTACATAGTTCTTGCTATTTCTTTCACTAGGCATCACTTTATACTGTCATTTTTGAAGCAATAAAAGATCTCTAATTTTTCAACACTCATACTGATATGAATGGGTCCAAATTACCCACAAAAATCCAAGGTCAATATCATTGACTTAAATACAGTCATTGCACTAAATAGAGAAAAAAAAAAACATTCTAGGATTACACTGATTACTTTAGTAGAGCATTATGCTGGAAGCTTGTGATGTGTTTCTAGTCCCACATGGCTTACGATCCCACTTAGTGAGACTGCTTTTCAGAGTGGTTCCTCCCTCTCTGGTGTTACTTTGCATTCAAGAGTCATACATTGAACAGAATTCGGTCAACCAAAAGTTTAATATGTCATCTGATCGACTGGATCTTTTTGTACACGCAAGTTTATCAGCATTTATACATATTCCCCAAATGACTGATGAAATGCAAAGGCCACAGCAAGTCTCAGCAGTATCGTAATGGTATCTGAATCTTTGAAACTCTAACTCATAAACTCTAGCCAGATAATCATCAGTCTCCCAACGTGATGAATATCACTAGCTCAGCTACAGTCACTGCCTTGGTTGTGAAAAACACAAAAAGAAAATAAGGGGTTTCATCAAACCACTTGGGGCAAGTACCCGAAGTCACCTGGTTTCTCTACAGGATGTATAGGCAGAGAGATGCCTGGGAATGACACAATATACCTGAGGCATAAAGTGTTTCCGTAGGAAACTAGATAAAATACACCTATCTTAACTGGAGTAGTCCTCAGTCATTGTCTTAAATGTAAACGTGAAGAAGAGAAAAATCTGATTCGCACATGCCAACTTGTGTGTTTCTACTACTGACTTTTCCTGGCAATGTCCCTGCCATTGTCTTGCAAATCTTTGTAGTTGCATCACTTTACATCTGAATTGGTTCAAATGGCTCTTCTGATGTTGTTTGGGTGAATGAAGACAGCTTTTGATTCTCTGGGTCAGATTCTGCAGCCTCTACTCAAACAAAACTCCAATTAATCCTGAGGAGTTACAGACTGTGTAAAGATGCAAAAATTATTAAACATTAAAGGAGGAAGAAAAGGTAAATAGTCCCCTAAATGGCTGTTAATGACTATTTGAAAAAGCCTTTTACATTTCTGAACCATTATCAGAAAGATGGCTCTTGAAAACAGAAAGACAATGGACACCCCAGTTTAAAAATTATGCGTTTTGATTTATTTGTTTTAAAGGGTAGGATATTAGTGTTTTCTCAGTTACAGAGCATCTCTCCGTTTGTAAATACTCATTTCTACTGTCGATCTGTCTAAAAGCTATTTATCTTGAGGAGACCATTTTTTGCTTTAGCCACCCTCTCTCCTTCCCCTCAGTCTCAAGCACACATAAGCCATCTTGTTCGTCAGACTAAGCCTCTCTGCCCATCCAGGCCTACCTTTAATGTTGCACACTCCTGAGAAGAGTTAAAGGTATATATGGCTGAGTTTAGTATCCATTTGCACTTAGTGTGGTACTGGTTTGAAGAGTGGCACTAGGACCTTTGCTGCTTCTGCAAACGATGAGCCTGTGGCATTAAGCATGGATGTGAAAGCCTCATGTGTCTCGAATACTCAGTGGATCTAATTAACAGGTAGAATCGCACCCTGGGTGCTTGAAAAATTGCCAGACACCATAGAAACGAGTCCTTAAGTCCCCGGACCATCTGCACTTCCTTTTCATTGTGGAAGTCTCATTGAAACATGTCTTTCGACCATTTTAAATTCATTTGTGCATTAATGAAAAATTCCTGCTGATGGTTTTCCTTTTCATTAAAACAAAAATCCTAAAATTCTTTAATTCAGTCACAGGAAAAAAAAGGTCTCTCAAGCTTTGATGAAACAATGAATCTTCGAATTTGCCTCTGAATACGGGTTGTTTGAATATCATTGCCACAACCTCCTTAAGTGATTGTCTAAAGGAAAAGGAAACCAACATGAGATATCCCCCGCAAAACCAGGGGGTTGTTTGGAGGAGGGCGAGCAATGCACCATCACAGTGCAGTTTCCGGATCTCATGTAAGCGGTCCTTCCCTTCCTAAGGTCCTGCCTTTGAGCGGGGTTTAAGTTGCGGGGGTGCAGGGGAGCCCCGGCCGCCCGGAGCTCAGCCCCGCGCCCCCCGCGCCCCCGCTGCCGCAGCCCGGCCCTGCTCGGGCTCGGACGGGGCCTCGGCGCTATTTAGGCGCTATTTACCTGTTCGCTGCCAGCCGGGATGAGATGTACCCTCCGGGGATCTGGGTGATTATGTATCCCCAGAAAAAAGAGCCGTGGATCATGCCAACTGTTTCGGGATCCCAATTAAACTTCGCTTTCTTCCAATGCAAGGGACCGGGACAGAAAGAGAGAAAGACAAGAGGAAGGCTATAATTGTGCCACTTCAGAGCTTTCACTCGCAGTAGCTTCACCCGCAGTGCAATCGAAGGAGTCCCAGTGCCGGCGCCGGGCTCTGCCCCAGCCCCCACGGCAGACCCTCCGACTGCCCGGCAGAGCAGCGAAACAAACCCAATAACAGCAATAGAAACAGCACCGCCCGTGCCTCCCTGGGGCATGAGAGGGGCAAGGGGGCCCCGTGTGCCCTGAGCCGCTCGGCACGGCCGGCGGGGCCAGGCAGGGCAGAGCCGGGGAGCCCTGGGGCCCGCGGGACCCCCGGCTCGCAGACGCAGCCCTGCGCGGCCGGGGGCGCACAGCCCGCGCTTACCTCTTGCCAGTGCGGGCAGCAAGCCGTAAGGGGTTAGTCTGTGGATCTGGGTATTTAAGACTCATCTGCATTTGCCATATCTTTCTCACCACATCTTAATTCGCTTTAAAACGGCTCCTATCATTTAGCGCCTTTTGTCAAAGCAAATTCACCCTGGTGTATTCAAACATTCCTGCAAAACCTCCCCGCCTCCTTTACGGCGAGATGCGCCCGCTGACAGTCCCTTATTCGACGCCCTCCTTCTCCCATCCCCTACGCTTATTTTACGAGTTATCTGCGTTTTTCAAGGCTGTGTGGAAAAGATAGGGCGGGGGGGAATTGTCCGCACAATAATACCGCGAACTGGGGCTAGGAACTGAAACGAAAAAGTAGAAATAATTGGTAGAAATTGTTTCTGCTTCAAGAACGGGATTTCCGTCCTTCGAAGAGCAGCGGCGGGGCCGGGTAGGGGGAGGGGGGCCGCCCGCCCTGGGTTCGGGGAGCATCGGGGCTCAGGTGGGGAGAAATGCCACGAAACCATCCAGAGCCCGTCCCACCTGTGTTGAGGCGTTTGACTGAGAGTTATACTGGGAGGATGTGGGATTTACGAGGGAAAGGTTCCCACCTCTTTAATAA
Source organism: Melanocharis versteri (assembly GCA_013397845.1). Lineage (NCBI taxonomy): Eukaryota > Metazoa > Chordata > Aves > Passeriformes > Melanocharitidae > Melanocharis > Melanocharis versteri. Next base: position 46,733 of record VZTG01010183.1, read on the forward strand.
TTTTTCCTCCTCGGTGTATGGTGCTGTTATTGACCATATCCACGATGGCCACTCCCAAGTTACATCGGATCCCGAAGGAAATGCAGAATCCCAGTCCACTCATGATGGCAATGATGTACCTCCGGGGCAGCCCGAAGCAGGTACAATCGCACAACGGGGCTTTCTTCTCGGGCACTTCCATGGGCTTTCCATCTTCAGTCAGCTCGATGGTGTCCCCGGGCTTCTGCCTCTTCTCTAGGACTCTGCTCGACAGAAGAAGAAAAAGTCAAGCCCTGGCCGCCTGAAGGCACAACAATTTCGGGGAGCTGAAGCCTTAAATTCACCGTTCCCCTCGCCCCTTTGGCTTGGAGGTTGATTTGAGGATTTATTCCTTGCTTCCCATTCACCTTCAACTGTTCTTTAGCAATGACCAGTGGGAGTCACGATTAGTCATCCCCAACTCCCCCCGCCACCCCTCCGCAGCAGCCCGGGGAGGAGCTCTAGCTGAGAATTGCTCATCTATCATTAAAGACTTCTGCTTAAATATGTAGGACGCATCAAGAAGACATCATCTGTAACCACTGCAGAGGCGCCATGTTGGGCAGCCCAAGAGGCGTAGAAACAGAAACGGGCTTCTGGAGATTTTATTACCTCCTTGCTGTATTAGAAACATCAAGCGGGTGATCCTGGTGAGCACCTCGCTTTAGGTCTGTGAACAAAAGAAATGTTAAGAGAAAAAGACGGGAGGGAGGAGCGAGGAGGAAGAGAGAGTGATATTGCTATTTATTTTAGATTTGCAAAATGGCTGTCACACGCAGTGAAAGAAAGCATGACCGTCTTCAGAGGACTGGCATCTCCGGAGAAGGCTTTCCCAGAGATCTCAGTGCTCAGCTACACGTTGTGAGCGTGTGATCACCTAGCAGGTTTAACCTTCCCAGAGGAGCTTTAAGCACGATCTCATTGCCCCCACGCCCTCGGTTTTATTTGAAAATTCTGTCTCCTAGAAAACATTCTGAAGGAATCTGAAGGGAAATGGTTATTTGCAGCTATTTCCAATCAGCTGAATAATACCACGAAAAGTGATTTATAGATATATATATATATATTTGTGGAAAGTCTTTTAATATGCTGTGTCGGTAACAAGAAAAATCAGGTTTATAGAGCAAGTATCCCATACTGAATCCCTAAATCTTCTTCTGAAGTCACTGAGGTATTTAAAAACCAGAAAAGCGAACCAATTATGTCGTCTTGAGAAGCAAATACGTGACTATTTGCCGACACTCTGGACTCTACTACCGCTGCCCTCACCTCTGCTCTAGAAGTGTTTTCTCACTCGGAGGAGTATCCCTTTCAGGTTAACTCATCCGGCTGATAGGGCAGTAACAATTAGCAGAAAAAGGCTTAAAAGGTTATCCGGGTTTGGGAGAAAATACAGGGATTCTCTCCAAAAGCTAGTCAGCTGAAATTCTCCTGATTCTTGTTTTCTGGGGGTATTATTTCCATGCTTAAAGATCGCGACATTAAGAAATGTCTTAAAGTTGTGAATAAAATAAACCACTGTGGGTTTACGTTCAAAATTCGTTCGTGTGGATAAAGGGTAGTGTAGGAGTGTTTTCTCCCTGAATGGGCGTCTTCTCTTCGGGAATAGACTGGAAATCAATATGTAAGAGGCAAGAAATTTGTTTAGATTCTAAGAAGAGTAAACAAAGTACTTAATTGCCGTGAACAGAAAAAGATTAGCAGATCACGCGTTTGTTAGTCGAGGTGTGAATTCAAACGGAGTTTTGCTGGAAAATACAAGCACCGTTTCTCCGTTACTCACTGTGTGACTACAAGCAGTAGAGATAATAGTTTTATTTCAATGTTGAAGAGTCTTAAAGAACGAAAAAAGGTTTATTTCTTTAATTATATTTTAAGCAGGTTTTCTGGATTATACTTTCTTATTATTAATTTTCAACAAATGAAAATTACTTAAATACAACCGAACACTGTAGGAAATTAATTACATTTTTGATGACTTTAATTTCGATTTTGGCTTTTCTTAATGGTACTTCCTATGAAAATGGAAGTATTAATTTTGTCTTTATCACTTCACTGATATGTCCCCGTCCCTTAAAATGGCAGCAGAAGTTGTGACTCATGCTGTGAAACAGCCTGGTGTCTGTGCCCAGCACTGCCGCATAGGTATGGAAAAAAGATTTTTACGTGACCTACCCTGGGCAGACAAATCCGCAGTTACCTTATAGCTGCAATTCGGATCCCCCCCCCCGCCCCAACCCAACCCAAACCAAACCAAACTAACAAAAAAACCCAGACCAAGACCAGTACTCCGGGGTAATTTCTAGCAGACGGCGCAATCCAAAATTTATTGGAATTTCACAGACTATTCTCAAACGTTGTGGAGGTCACTAAAGTCACCAGATTGGATGGAGAACGATGTGTGAACTTTAGTGCATGCACTTCGTAGGTATGCAAGAATCTGGGCTTATTTATCTGTGTGTACAGGGCTCGACGATGATAGAAATGTTCTTTACACACAGAAATATACAATAGTGATGCTTTTGAGTTTAGCAATTGCAGCTATATATCACTTATAGGACAAGCAGATGCTTCTAAAGGCGGATGGATAAATAATTAAATACATTCCTCTATATGTTTCAGCTTCAGGAGAAAAAAAAATCGTTCGGATATAAATTATTTATACATCTCCATGTTTATCTTCATCTGACAACGAATTACACAAAGGACAAGACTAATCAAAAACAGAATACTTTTTTTAGATGTTTGTTAAGGGCAGAGGGCAAGATCCTGTGAGTGCATTGCAAAATTAAGATGGAACAAAAATACAGGTTGCTGCTCTCTCCTGATTATGATTTCAAGATGGGATCCTGTTTTTGTGGAAGAAAGGTGGGGTAATCTTTTACTATATCTTTACTGACACCATCTACGAGTCAGATAGAGAAGTTACGAGGGTGCCATATTGAGCAGCTTCAGCACTATTTTCCACGATCTAGATTATATCCAGCAGAATAGCAACAGCTCCCAACTCTGCCACCTCTAACCAACCCCTCCAAAGCAATCGACCTCCTACAGCAACGGGCGCTTGAGAAAAGCTTCCAATTTTTCTAGGAAGTAGAATCCTGTAAGAGATATCAGTCTTACCTGTAGAGTTGACCAAGCGATTTTCCAGCAAAATTCTTCAATCCCTCCTTGCCGGGAGTCAAAATCCTTTGTTTTACCGACTCCATTCCTGCGGGGATGCTCGCTGAATAATTCTCTGCTCTAGATACGACACTGCTACGAGCAACGATGGTTCATATTGTTTTAATCTCTTAACTTTTCGCCCTCATTCAACGACTATCG
>VZTG01010183.1:50161-165222 GCA_013397845.1 Melanocharis versteri
GCCCGCGCCCCCGCCGCGCCCGGCGCGGGGCTCTCCGCGCCTCGGGCGGGCGCCGCTGCTCCGCGCGTATTGCGGGTGTGCGCAAAGGACGTGGCCTTCGCGCAGCCAGTCCCGCTCCCGGGCAAACCGGGCACAGCTGCAATAATGCTGCTGTAATGCTATAAACAGACAGCACCCGTTCCAAAGGTATATTTATCGCTATATCCACGTTTACCCAAGCAGCTTATTTTAGATCATGTTAGGAATCCATTAGTGACTACTTTCTCTAAAGCGTTTAGTATTTTCCATCTCTTTTTTGTCCTCCGTCTTCATGCCTCTGAGTAGGCCACTGTAACACTCGACCTTGATTTGTGGTATTTACAGCACTGGAATGAACNCCCCCCCCGCCCCAACCCAACCCAAACCAAACCAAACTAACAAAAAAACCCAGACCAAGACCAGTACTCCGGGGTAATTTCTAGCAGACGGCGCAATCCAAAATTTATTGGAATTTCACAGACTATTCTCAAACGTTGTGGAGGTCACTAAAGTCACCAGATTGGATGGAGAACGATGTGTGAACTTTAGTGCATGCACTTCGTAGGTATGCAAGAATCTGGGCTTATTTATCTGTGTGTACAGGGCTCGACGATGATAGAAATGTTCTTTACACACAGAAATATACAATAGTGATGCTTTTGAGTTTAGCAATTGCAGCTATATATCACTTATAGGACAAGCAGATGCTTCTAAAGGCGGATGGATAAATAATTAAATACATTCCTCTATATGTTTCAGCTTCAGGAGAAAAAAAAATCGTTCGGATATAAATTATTTATACATCTCCATGTTTATCTTCATCTGACAACGAATTACACAAAGGACAAGACTAATCAAAAACAGAATACTTTTTTTAGATGTTTGTTAAGGGCAGAGGGCAAGATCCTGTGAGTGCATTGCAAAATTAAGATGGAACAAAAATACAGGTTGCTGCTCTCTCCTGATTATGATTTCAAGATGGGATCCTGTTTTTGTGGAAGAAAGGTGGGGTAATCTTTTACTATATCTTTACTGACACCATCTACGAGTCAGATAGAGAAGTTACGAGGGTGCCATATTGAGCAGCTTCAGCACTATTTTCCACGATCTAGATTATATCCAGCAGAATAGCAACAGCTCCCAACTCTGCCACCTCTAACCAACCCCTCCAAAGCAATCGACCTCCTACAGCAACGGGCGCTTGAGAAAAGCTTCCAATTTTTCTAGGAAGTAGAATCCTGTAAGAGATATCAGTCTTACCTGTAGAGTTGACCAAGCGATTTTCCAGCAAAATTCTTCAATCCCTCCTTGCCGGGAGTCAAAATCCTTTGTTTTACCGACTCCATTCCTGCGGGGATGCTCGCTGAATAATTCTCTGCTCTAGATACGACACTGCTACGAGCAACGATGGTTCATATTGTTTTAATCTCTTAACTTTTCGCCCTCATTCAACGACTATCGGTGCACCTACGGGTAAAGGGAGAATGAGAGGAAGAGTGCGCGCGTGTGTGTGAGAGCGAGGTGGAGACGGCGTGCGGAGTCGGGGGGGTGAGGGCGAGAGGGAGCGCGCCTGTGTGCGGCAGCGAGCGGGGCGTCGGAGCGCGCTGCAGGCAGCCCCCGGGCTTCCCGGCAGCGCGGTGTCGCCAGGCACGGTCAGAAAGTCTCCTCGGCCTCGCAGGGTTCAGCAGCGGCGGGCGGAGGCTGGGCCATGCCCGGCAGGGAGGTCTCCGTGCGGGAGCGTTTCGAGGCAGTGCCGGCTCTGCGTGTCCCCGGCTGCAGCGCCGGCGGGGGCGGGGTGCGCTCGCCGCCCTGGGCAGACGCTGCCAAGTCCCCGGAGCCGCCGGCCGAGCCCACGGGCTGCACGGAGCAGCGGCGCGTTCGCAGCCCCCNTAGATCATGTTAGGAATCCATTAGTGACTACTTTCTCTAAAGCGTTTAGTATTTTCCATCTCTTTTTTGTCCTCCGTCTTCATGCCTCTGAGTAGGCCACTGTAACACTCGACCTTGATTTGTGGTATTTACAGCACTGGAATGAACTGAATATGTTCTGAACAGAATTATTTTTCCTTCCAGAATCTAATAATAATAAACTTTTATCTCTTTGAAGAAAATTAAAGATGCAAAAATCGGTATTTCTTTCTTAGTCATAACCATTATATTTCTCTTAGGTTTCATTTTTAAGTTTCTGCAATGTGCTACTTTAAAAAAAATTATAACTTGCGTTTTAAACAAGTCCTTCTAATATTATTAAGCGACTTCACTTTCCTAGTTGATAACTAAATTCAAACCGTATTTTTAAAGGAAGATTCCCTGATGAAAACATATGTTGCAGTTGTAATATCCTAAAAGCAACTGCTCTTTGGATTTATAGAAATATTTCTTTCAGATGTTGCCCTCTGCTGGAGGGTTAATGAAGTTTTACAGCGCCAAACCACATTTATACAAGACCAATTATTTTAATAGTGAAATTCCCATAATGACTGATCCATGTAGAATTTCAATATTTCCTTTCAAAATTGTAAAAGAACTATAAAGTAATAGAGTAGAAAATAAATTATAAATAAACCATATGCAATTGAAATGTTGCTAATTAGCATCATAACACAGCCCCGATTTCTACATCACAGTAGCTATTGGATGTGGTTTGCAGCATTGTCACTACCATTACAAAACTGAAAGGATTTTTCCCAGAAGAGGAAAAGCTGCACAGTTACATAAGCATGTCTTCCCAGTGTATCATGGCTCCGCTGTGCCACTGCAGATGCTCAAAGGAAACCCATATTAATAGATTTTTCTGAGAGGCAGCAGGAACAGAATATTGTTTTGCAGGGATGCATTAAATGGGATTGGATTCTGTAATTCAAGCCTTTCAGAAAGGTACTGAGCACTCTTCTGAGCTGGAATTTGAGGCTGTAAAGCCTGCTGGGCAAGGGTGCTTTGTTTATTTATGCTGTGCAAGGAGCTCTGACCCCTTTTTTAGAAAGCTCAGCACTGGCATGGCTTTGATGCTATGGCTACTAAGTAGCAGCAATAATTATTAGCAAAATAATAGCATTTAATAAATAAATGATGATTGATTTGGGAAAGATAAATAATTTATTATATCACAGCAAAATGGGGAAGAAAAGTCCAGATGGCACATTCCTGCTTGTTTCTCTTGGTAGAGGAGAATTAGATAGTCCTTAATTGCATAAAATATGCAAAATAGCAAGCAACCTTGGTACAGTAAAATCCTATAGTGACTAGGCTTTGCTGCTGTGCCTATCTGAAATAGAAATTTTATGTCTATCAGATGATACATCCAGATATTACTGGATCATGTCCTGATCAAGCTCAGCTGGTTTGGCTTCACATGAGAGCAGTAGACAGCTAATCTCATCAGTTCTACAAAATTTGTGCAGTCTTGTCAGCTTTTTAAACATAATATATTAAGTATTTAACTGTGGTAGAATAAGCCATTTCTAGAAGAAACAACACATAACACTAATCAAAATTATTACCAATAATTATTTTTTTAATAAACACCTGTCACAGACCACTCACAAAAGTGCACTCAGACTTCAGTGAGATCACAATGAGCTCTTTCCACTGGTGTCAGTGGTAAAGGGAAACAGGATGTTATGCAGAACATTCTAGTCCAGGTGACCACTGCTAAATATTCACATATTGATTAGGAGGAAAGAGATTCAGCCAAAAGTTGCTCAGTAAAAAATGTGGCTCTGAAATGGCTCTAACAATATCTGTGGGATGATATGGTATAATCCAAGATGCTGCAGATGTCTGTGTTTTTCACATAGAACAGAAAACTTATTGTTTCATCCTGAAATCTTGCAATTGAATACAATTCTCTTCACCTCATTGGATTTTCTTTAATTTTTGCTCATGTGAAGGCTAAAGGATTGAATCCTTATACGCTCTTCCATTTCTATAAACAGTTAATTTTTACAAATTTCAAACTGAGTTATTTCAAGAAGTTAATCTCTGAAAGAGATGAAGAATTACAGACGTGGTTCCTAGCTCATTTTTTTCTTATTGCTATGTATCTAATCTCAACATTTTCTACAATAATCCTCAGAATAGTGCCTAAATATCTTAAAACTCTTTTAGAGAAGTTTGAAGTCAATGCACCAATATAAACCCTTTCTCTCTAAGTTTTAGTCTTTCTGAAGAAAACTACACAGTAAGCTAAAATTTTCATCATGGTACATACCAGTGATTTAAAAATAGTAATTATTTGAATTCCATTTTTGAGCTTATCTTTGCTGTTGATTCACTGAAAAATGAATTTTCTCTTTCCCAAGTGTCATGCAAGCAGAATTTATAAATGAACATATATTTTATGATCCATTTTGAAAAATAAGCATATATGTGTTACTTTAAATTCATATGATCATACATACAAAACCTAAGGCATTTTGTTATTCCTGTTTACTGAAAGGTGACAAAATACTGCTTTCAATAATAAGTGTCATCTTCAGGAAAAAAAAAGTGCTTAAAATCTTAGTTATGCCATTAAATCCCTGTGTGTGATACAGATTTACCATACTGAGGATAGCATAAACATGCCTCAAAAATTATGAATTATGATCTAATTATTACTCCTGTTTATGGTAGCTGTCCACTAAATCCAGTGGAATTTGATGTCACCTGAAGAACAAAGCAATTTTTAACTTTCTTTGGGACTATGGAACTGCAAAATCCCACAGCAAAATAATCATCATGCCTGCCAGGCCACCGGAAAGAAGGTTTTCTGGAAGAAGGAACAGCTTTGTAAACTCTTTTTTAGCAAACTATTTATTGAAAGAAAAATTCAATCATAAAAGGAAAATATTGAAATAAAATCTTGTGCCAAACCTTGACTTAAGAGGCAGAAAAATGTGACAAAAATATTGTTTTAAACCAGGAATTTTCTCATTCTCCCTGAAAATTTGCAAGGATCACTTCCTGAACAACTTTAGTGGGTTTTGTCTTATTCTCCAGAGTCATGATTATTCACTGCTGGACAAGTCCCTTGGAAAACTGCACAATACATCACTTTGAGGATTTAGACGTAGTGTCCATGTGTTGACATACTAAAGATGTTTCTACACTGAATTTTGCATGCGAAGCTGCAAAGATTCCTGAATCCAAGTTAAAACTATGTGAAGCTGGGTTGACAACACTTCATAGATAATTCTGCCTTTTGTAGAGCTATCCACCAGTGTCTAAACCTGTATTTTATGAAATGGGCTGTACCTACAGGTCCAGACCTAGGTCATGAGCACAATGTGGTTATTATGTCTTGTCGAGCAGTGTATTACACAACGGTGTCGAAAGGAATAGTTGTAACGTGCTGCAATACTTGTGGAACTTCTTTCTGCTTCCTCACGATCTGCGATGCTTACATCTTGAGTGGTACTTTAATTTTCTGAACTGCGGGCCAGATTGGTGATTTATGTGTCATACAACAAACACAGTAGAAGTCGAAGTGTTGGATCAGATCTTGGCTCTGTATTTCTACAACAACACCACTATCCTTCTTATTTTATGTCCCAAAGAGGCCATGCTTGGACTGAAATATGCTAAAAAATACGTGTGTATGGGCAGAACTTACATGTTCACATGGTCCCTCTCAACCAGACTGTGCATTTTGGAAATAGAAATCTGGAACTTTGGGCCATGATCACAGGGACAAATAGAAAAATCTAGCAGGAAGCTGACCACAAAGCCAATATAAAAGTGGCTGTGGACTTTGTCAAGCAAAGTTGAGTAGCTTTTCCACTGCTTCAACTAAGTTTGATATATGGCAGCTTAGTGCTTGTAAATTGGGCTACTCCTTCAGATGCCCTTATTTGGTTGTTGGAATGTTGTTACATTGCTTTGCCAGTAGTCTAATAGGCACAAGAAATGAAACATGAGAGAGTACAGGTGTTGCACACTCATTTTTCAGGGTGGTTTCTTGTTTTAACCAAACTGGAGGTAATTTGCTCAGGGATCTCTGCACTAACATAGATGATGAAATATTCTAAAGATATGCCACAAACACCAGGGGATTGTTTGTTTTGTTGTTTTGTTTGTTCGTTGGTTTGTTAATTTAGGAATATCTTGTTTCTAAGCATGTAAATTCTTAGTGTTCATTCTAATAGTGCCTAATTATCAGATAATCTAGCTCATGTTGAAGCTATTCCTTCAGCCCTCTAGTGGTAAAAGGACTAGGTAAACGACTAGAACTGCAGTCAATTTTTATGTTCTATCGGTGTTGCAGATCTCACCACGAAAAAAAAATCAGTAGATGATTTGAAGTTACTATTTAGGACTACTCCATGGCTGGAAATTTTTCTGTTATATTACGAAAAGATTCATTTATTTCCTTCATCCTCGCTTTCCTGTCTAAAATCTAGTTACTTTTTAGTATTAGCAGATAGATTGTTAAAAAAACCCCAACAAAATAATAAAAATCCATCCAATGGAAATGCTTCCTAAATCACGAAAGCAATGATATTACTTTAATTTTTTTTTCTGGTATATCTGCAGAGAAATTTAACAGCATTGAATACATTTATTTTAAAAGTAAATGGAGATGCTTATATTCTTCCCACATATTACAGGAACATCTGTTCCTTTGAATTCCAGTACTGTTCCATGAGTTACATGCAAAGGATCCCAAAGGACTGGAAGCCATCTGTCATGCTACACAGACAGAAATGCACCTACCTCTGAGGCTCAGACACAGTAACAATTCTCTCAGTACCCAAGACAACTAAGCAACACTTGGTGAGTGGGATGCAATTACCCATAACAAAATTTAGCCAAGAATTTGTGATCACAGCACATTATCCTATCTTTTATTACTATGATGATTAATGATCTTTTTTATATCATTAATCTGTCATTACATTATTATTCCAGGATGACCATCACTGGATGGTTTAACAGCTTAGAAAAGGCTTTTATGCAAAAGTCAGTTTCGTCTTAGTGACAGTCAAGTCTCTTTTCACTGCATGAGAAACCTTGTGAGAAATGCAGAAATTTAAGACTGTATTATGATGACTTTTTATTTCAAGAATTAGAAACTCAGAAGCAGATTTTATAAGGCTGCAGTAGTCCTTTATATTCTGTTGACTTGTTTCTTAGCATTATTTTAAAATGCATTAAGAGAAGTTTGATGAGGAATTTCAATTGATTCAGATCACAAGTTGCACTGATCTGAACAGGGCTTAAATCTACTTCATGCTTTCATTTGCTAGAAGAACACTTAAAAAGATACCAAAAGCAACATCAGATGCATCATTTGATCAGGAAATTATTCCTCGTGGGGGAAAACAACCCAACAAAACTCATAATAGATATTTGGAAAATAATTGTGCTTAGTACAATAGCAAACTGACATCTGAGGAGGTGGAGCAGGCTCTGGACTACCATGTTGGGTCTGTAATTACAATTACTGTAATTACAACCTAAATTTGTCATTCAGTTTTAATGTGCCTCTATTTTTCTTTGGTTATTCTTCTTTAGGATAAATATTGATTTTTCAATAGACTAAATTAACACAAAATACATTAAATGCTCTGTAGAAAGAATGTGTGTAGATTCTTTTATGTGTAAAGTTGTTTCTCTAAGAAGAAAGACATACATATAACTGTAATTAGAATCTATATCCACAAATACAATTTACTAGTGGACACTTGCGTATTTGCATGTGCTAAACCATAACTTTGCTCTGTAGAATGGTATTGAGACAATTAGTACAGCTGTAGTAAAAAGTAAATAAGGAGGAAAAATGTGTTTAGTTGATGTTTGGGGTTAGTGGATTCTGTAGAAAGTAATTGTCATGCTTTCCCAAGAAAGAACCATGTTTTGCATCTGAGGGAGACTTTCATTCATTCCATATTTTCTTCTTTAGTTTAATTTCTTGACAAGCTGACAATCATCACACTAATTCAAGACTGAATGTAATTAATTTAATCACTTGAATTTCCTTGGAATTAGCATAAAAGCATTGTCTCCGATATGGATCCAAAATAGGAAAATACAAAATCTATGCAGGTTTCTTACGTCATACATTTGCATCTACATCAGATAACACTAACCCAAGTTAACAATGCCATCATGTCTTCAAATGACTAATATTTTAATAACAATATTCCCATCATTGTAGTCATAATATAAAATCAAGTATTGCTTGTTCTGTGAGCATCAAAAACATAGAATCATAGAATTATCAAGGTTGGAAAAGACCTCTAAGGTAATTGAGTTCAGCTCTTAATGAATGCATCTGACTCCCTGAGGCTTCCTGTCCTCAGTAACCCTGGTTTTCTACCGTCCTTTCCTTACATCAGGCCCTGGTCAGGATCTGTGAGAACTCAGGTCCACCCCTGTGTGTTCTCCAACGCTTTCCTGTCAGCAATACTTAGTTTCTGTCATGTCATCAACATGTCTTTTCCTTCTTCCTTGTTGTGCCTCTTTTATTTTCCTTTACAACACTGCTTTTGGTAAATTATTCTTCTGAAAATTGTAGGGAACTCGTAATTCTGGCACATTTTGTTTCTGCCAAACTGGACCAAAATGGGTTCAAAAGTGATTATGAAAGTAAATGAACAGACATACAAAAAAAGAAGTGTAAGTCTCATTTTGATAGAAAAGAGAACTGAACCCATCAGTGTTGATCTCATATCTCATTAATAGCAGAAGCTATCTTCGATATTTTTGTATCTTTTGAGGGACGATGTGCATGCCTTCTCTAAACCACAAGGTCTTGCCTCTTTTATAAATACTTCAGAAGTGCTAGATACCTTCTTTGGAGAACATGGCCATGGGTTTGAAGGCCGAAGAGTCCAAGCATTCTTGTTCTTACCACAAGATGCACAGGAAAACCAAAGACTGTAAAAGATGTTAAGGGAATCAAAAGACAGAAATGCTATTCTTGTTGATACGTGGAATACATAGGATGTTCCTTCTCCCACAGAAATACTAGAGCAGCACATAAATTAAGATGACAGAAAAATATCTGCTTTATTTTACTGCACTGCTAATGACCTCAATGGTTATTGCATTGTGTTCCACAGGGTAGGGGGGAAGATCAGGATGTCACATAAGTAGATTACTTCAGCCCAAAGCACTCAACCTATCCATTTAAAAATACCTGTGATCTCTAAATGTAACTAAAAATATTGAGTTCTTGATTCAGACACCTTTTCTAAATGTCACCATTAAGCTCAGATTTCATACGCATTTCATTTTATAATCTGGTGTTTAAGTGTAAATATTTTACATCTATTTTTTCTTATTGTTTGTTATAAATAAATCATCATAGGTCTGGTAGATCAACGAACTGATCCCTCTGGAGGAAGTCTGTTGATTTTTGTGTGACTCAGTCTCTGTGTGACCAGTTCTGATGTCTTTAGCTATTCCAGTGTTTCTTCTACAGGGGAGGTGAATTTTATTTATATATTTAGTGGCCTATTTGCAAGACTTGGAAGTTCAAACAGTTCAAAAGACTTGTGCTGAACCTTCTCCCCTTACCAGGCTCAGTGTTTCCTTGTCTGTCTCTTAGGCTGGCGTTTTCATCCTGAAAGCCAGGAAAAGCATTTCTGTCTTTTGGTTTTCCTTCCAACAGCCCTCATCTTAATAGTTGACTTTTTCTGGGCCTTTGCCATGGACTTTTACTGAATTAAGTCTGATTATTACAACTCATTCTGATGTTGAGGCACTTTCTCACTCTTCTTGGGGCAAAGATTTGCTGGTTGCTTCCCTTTTCTACCCAAAGGGCACTCTTCTATGGGCAGTTCTTAACTGGCTTTTTTTCTTTCCAGAGCTGGGAAAGTGCTATCCCTGTGTGCTGCGAGAAGTGATCAGTATTACCATTAGTGCTGTCTCTGTAGGCTGTGGTGTATGATCTAGGGATCCCACTCTGTTTGCCAAAGCCAAATACTAAAGTGTAGATAGAAAGCTCTTATAAGACAATGCTATTTATTCTGTTTTAGTGCTACAGAAACTTCTCAATCTATTAGAAAAATAACAGCTGGAAGGAGGAAAGAGACAAATGTCAAAGTCTCTGCTTGGACTGTATTCCTACCTAGTAGAGCAAGAGGCATATCTCTGCATAATATTCAGAAAAGAATTCAGGATTTGCCCAACTGTGTGGAACTAATTTAAAGGTGCCCATGGCATTCTACTAGCTGAGAAAGATTTCATACAATTTTCGCTATGCTCTCCCTTCCGAAGTAATGCCAGTTTCTCAAAAAAATGTCTTCCCATTTGTTTGTTCTGAAGCCCTGTTGAGGTATTTCTTAGCTATGAAGCCTGCTTTATCCATGAGAAATGTCCATTATGCTACAGCCAAACAAAGATCAAGACTGAGATATGGATAAATATGTAAGAAAAGGGAGGTTGAAAGCACAGTTTTGTTGCTGTTTGCCAGATATCCAGAGCTCACACCCCAGGGGCTGCAGCCAGGTAATTAATGTCTGCAACACCTAACTTGTTAAATTTAGTTGCTTGTTTTCTTGTTCTCTCACTTAATATTTTCCTGTATTTCCACACTGTATGTCTTCCTTCGTACATAAATCCAATAAAATCACAGTTGCTATTTCCAGACAAAGGGCCTAAATTTTGTTACAGCGATCTGAATGTTTTTGTGTACACATCATTTTTTTCTCCTTATTATGATAGACTGACTTTTAGGTACTAGTAGTCCCTAGTTTTGTTTTGTTTTGATGTGTCTAGTAATTGGCCTGAGACTGCCAATTCATCCCTTTTTTTTTTTGTGGATATCTTCTGGCTTCTGAAGTGCTGAACAGATCAGAAGCATTACAAAGGCTAGATTTAGCACCTTTACAACAACAGGCTTCATACCTTTTTTGGCTTTCTGTTAGGAATAATAATATAATAATCAAAGCTCTGAAATAAATACATATCCCCAGACTGAATGGCTGGAAAGTGAGTAGTCCCTAAAAATCCATTCTGTCAGTCATGTCCTCTTCACTTCCAAATTCTTCTTTACTATGAGGCCTCATTGGCTTATGAAAACACCTTTCCCTGGAGGAACTTTATCTTTAATAAAAATCTCCACTGAATCCATGTGTTAAATCAGTCTCATGTTAGTGAGTCACTCCTGGTGCATTGACTTGGTCTTCTGGTTTCACAGACAAATTTCCTCGGCAGGTTGCCCATTTCTTCCCATTTATGACAAGAATGTTAATCACTCTCTGATCAGTGTGTGCTCCATCATCAGGACACATCATAAATCATTGAGAGGTACTTTGGCAGCTGGTTAACATTACACCTAAGTGCTTCACCCAGCACATGCTTTTCCCATCTACATGAGCATCTTTCCTTCACTCATGTCTTGTGCCTTGTGTGGTGTTCTCCAAAAGGCTTCATAAATCGATTGCTTGTCTTTCAAAGCTGGCCTGTACTCTCCAGCACTTCTAATAGATTTCAAAATGATCCTCATTAATCCTTCTTCACTGAAAGGATGGGTGACCAGTCACACAGCCTGAGGGAGATGGAAAAACATGGCCAGTGAGGGAGAGAGAGGGGGATTCTCTCTTAAATCCCTCTGGAGCACAGAAGTGGTCAGACAGTGTAACAAACCAATCTCAAGGAATATGACTTTAAATGCAACAGGACTTTCTCATGAGTGCCAGCCTTTCGTCAGGAAATCTCACAATTATTTGTGTTCTGGAATTCCTTTCCCATACCACAGGCAGGTTATCAGCCTGAGAGTAGACTCTCACTAAACTTTTTTGAGGGAGCTGAAGGCAATTTCTGTTTCACACATATATTACTGTTTTTCCAAAATACTCCATGCTTCACCTACCCCATTTCCCTGCAGTAGGATAACAAGCAGCCTACAGATCCTAGCATTTGAAGGAATGTCCCTTTCTCAGCACAAGTGGGATGGCAGATGTACAGGTGAGCTGTATCACCTTCTTCTCCGTGCTTTTTCTTATTTTAATTCTTGCTATTTCACAAAAGGTTATAGGGACATAAATAGGAAAACATAATCTTCAAAATTAAAGTAATTCTAAACAGTTGATAATACTGCTAAACATTGGGGCCCAGTTCTAATACCCTTAGTAAATACTTGACCAAAGTGTCACTCTATTTTTTTATTAGTAGCTGCTCTTTTGTTAGTAGACAAATTAGGTTCACAAGTTCTTTGTGCATCGGGAAGGAAGACTGAGCAAACTGAGCGTGAGCAGTAACCTTTTCTTCTTGATAGTATTCAAATACCTGATACTTCTCAGGATTTTTATTTATTAATTAGTCTGAGTTTAATTCTCCAGGTAATGTGAATTCTATTCTATTCTATTCTATTCTATTCTATTCTATTCTATTCCTATGTTCACAATATAATCTGTCTGATCCTATGGTCACACAACAACTCACACATGCAAGTGTCTGAAGTGCAACTTGAGTGTGGTAACTGGTAACTCAGTCTTGCAGAACAAGATGAAAGACTGAGAATTGCAAGAAGTAGTAAACTTTTCGCCTTTGATGATAACAAAATATAATGAAAACTTCCACTCTTAATATTTTAAAATATTCCCCAAACATACTTAATAACCATTAAGAAAAATTTCCATTGTTTAAAGCTTTTTCTGTTTAAAATCTGTTGATAGAGATGTCTGTTTTAAATGAAAAATTCTTCTTTAGAAAAATTTTGTTAGCAACCAGGAAATAAAACTAAGGGAATGATTTCATTTGCAGAAATGGTGGGCCGAAATGTGCTAACTCTTTTCACTGTGATTTTTAATATTTCTTGGGAAGTATTAAAGCTATAGAAGACATAAATAAATAAATCTTGACAGAGAACTATTTAAAAAAATTCTGAAAGCATAATTTTTTTTCAAGGTTTTAGTTTTTCTGCCAGCTTTCTTCATTTCCTACCTTGTTTCATTTGAAAAAATAGAATAATTCAGGGTTAGAAGTTGACTATTGTAGTCTTGAAGCCACTTTACACGATCCCCGTAACTGCCCAAATTAGGAGGCCAGAATATGAGTGTCAGTATGTCTCCTACATGTATGGTAATATCCTGTCTTGAGAAGATGATGTGGTCTTGCTATGGTTTTTGTAACACCATGGAATAGTTTAGGTTGGAAGAAACTGGTCAGGGTAGCAATTTTCCACATGGGGAGGCAAATCATCACCCATCACTGTCTAACAGCCTCAAGGTGTATCAGGGCCAGATAGTGACCCACAACCGCCATTTGTGACAAAACAGATGTTACTGGAGCAAGAAATATGGTGATCTTGAAAAAAACGTCTCAAAAGACACAGTGCAACTGGCTGCAATGACAATCAGAAAGCAAAGGTTTCAGCTAAGACCAGGCTGCAAGGGAAAATCCTGCTCTGAGTTCCAGCATTTCCCCTGGAGGAAGAAATCCAAATAACAGAGATGTTCAGTCAGCCCCACAGATGGGATGAAGAAAAAGTCCCTGGACGGAGAGTCCTGTGAACAATGTCCACGATGCCACCTGCATTTCCACCAAAATCTGCCTCTATTTTTCCTCCAAATGCAGAGCCATAAAGCGTAATGTTGCCACTTTGACAGATGTCTCCTCTCTGCCTTAAAGTTAACATGAACGTCTTGTGATGACCTGTACCATTACTGCCTGTTCTGACAACAGATTTATGGTGGGACTGTCTTCAATATTTTAGGTGTTTGACATTTCACTGACAAATCACTGTGGTCTGATCAAAGACAAAATCAACAGAGAAATTCCTACCTACTTCTTGGGGTCAGCCCTTTCAGATCACCTCCAGGCCAAGCTGCTGTTCCAGCATGCTTTAAAATGTGACAAGGAACACACTGTCCAAAGACAACGATCTGATATCACTCTCTTCTTATGCTAAACAGTATCAACCCTTTTTCAGGTTAGAGGCCTAATTATAAAGTTTCAGAATGACTGTGAATTTTGTGCATGTCTGTGCCAAATATGCACCAAATAATTGGCGTTTATTGCAGAATGAAGAAGCTTACCAATGTAACCTTATAGGAAGTTGTATTTGCTCGCACCACAATAGAAACTGAAGTTCCCTTGCTCAGCATTTGCCCCATCCTCATCAGACACCTAAGCTCTGTGGAAAAGCCTTGCTCCCGTGACTGTCTTTGTGCCCAGGAACAAGCTCGGTCACTGCAATGACAGATATCTGACTATCAGGGATGAGTGATGACTGCACAGGAGAAAGGGGGGTGCTCTGTGCACCCTGAGGTGTCTGGTTACTCTGGGTAGACATTTGAAGCAGAGTTTGTCCAGCATTGAAAAAAAAGCAAACACCCCAAAGGATTTCTTTGCAGTTAATTTTTTCCAGGTGCAAAAGCAAAGAAAATCCTGCTTTTCCCTTCTCAACAGAATCCACCTATTGGATGCCCCCTTCCAGTTCCTGCATTAACTACTAATACAACTGGCTCCCCTCTCCTAGGCAGGGGACACCTGCTGACAGACTAACATTTACATTTAAAGGCTTCTTCTACACACCTGAATATTAAAAATTTCTCTGCAAGTGTTGGCTTCAAGACTGTCTGGTGCCTCAGCTTTTCTGTCTTCTCCAGTTCATGAGGCCTTACACTTCTGTTATCTTACCTTCCTCCTTTGAAGATAAAGTAATTAAAAAAGACTTCACAGTTCCTTCCTATTTTCAGTTCCCTCCACATGTTCAGCACGCAACCCCAGCACTCTGAACTTGCAACAGATGTATGAAGCAGGCTGTTTTTCTGCTTTGATTTCCTCTACCCATGTCACTTCTCTCAGTTCTAAACACAGCAATGACCCCATTAACTAGATCATCATCTTTTTACCAGTCCCACAGAGAGTATTTTCAGTTGATGAAAAAGTTGGATGTTGCTACTCGGTGACTCAATATACTGTGGCATCTTTTAATTAAAACATGAGTCATTGTGAGAGGTGGGTTGCAGCCACAGAATCATTCGCTATTTCCACATAAATGCAAACAAAAACCCAATGAAAAACCACTTATTGCTTACAATAAAACGCATAGGATCATTCTCCCTTACTCAAAACATGAGACTTTTCTGCTATTGTCTCCTGTGCTGCTTCTGAGGAAGCTAAAAAGCTGTCATTAACCCAGAGGCAAGCAATCCTACGTGAAAGGGGAAAGCAGAGAATCCTTCTGATTGCAGTGCACTGTTGGCTTGCTTAGAGCAGCATGAACTCCAGATACCTGAAAATTAACAGATTGCTATCATGTGGTGAGCTGTATATAAACCTCTTGGCCCACCTACTTCAGCTGTTTGGTTTCTTACTCTTTGTTACAGAGATGTTGAAATCTCCGCCACATCTGAAAATAATAGCACAGTTTACATCAGAATAGATGGAGCCAGAATTTTATCTGAAGAATAGTATATAGATGCCACCACCAGAGAACAGGCTTACCTGCAGCATTACTGTTTGCTGGCACTAGTAATGAGCTACCATCAGCAGAAGTGTTTATTTGAGATAATCTGACAGCAAAACTGTCTGTTGTGAAGAAGTAACATGGCAGGGAATCCAGCCTTCCTATCAGTTTTCCCTGCTAAAACCTTCTGTCTGGAGTATTTTTATCCCTTTTTGAAAGGCCTATTAAAAGAGCTATTGAGCATGCAGCGCTGGAACATTCCAGCACTATTTGTATTACATTTCACCAAGTGCTAGCTGAGAAAAATAAGTAAAAGCCACCAGCACGGGAGATGCAAGGATCTAGGGGCCATCTGAGCCAGAGCTTTCCTACCTCTGAGCTTTTCAATGCTGAGGATGGTGTGGGCCAGATAGACCCGCAACATCAAGTGTTTCAAACCTACTGTGGTTAAGGAAGGGCCAACATAACAACAAGGCTCACTTATTTAATGCCTCCTGATGACGGAAGCAGTTACTATGGCCTCTGTAGCTTTCACTACCAAAACTGAAATGCTGAATAGTCTTGGATGCTTTGAACACCCAAGGGCCAAGTGAGGTCAGTCAGTAATTTAAATACAAATGTTTCTGACAAGCTAACAGCAGTGGTTTGTTGAGGAATTGAGAAGAACAATTCAAAAGAATCCTACCCTTATCAAATGGTTCAGACTGACTCATTTCTGATGGAGAAAGCATAGTCACGAATTATCGCAGGGGAATGTGCGTATGCACTTTCCAAAAATTGACATGGCTGCTGAATTCCACATCCCACTCATCATCTCCCAGCAGATTTCTCAGTACTTGCTTAAAAAAACTCCCATCCTGAGTTGCATCTGAATGATGTAAGTGTTGTGTTAAGACAACTGATTATTTAAAACCAGAATGAGATTTAATTTAGCTACTCCTTTTTAAGGACGCCAAGGCAAGAATTGTTGTGACCACCCTTAACAAGGCAGACAGACAAGAAAAAGTAGCTGTGACTTAATGAGGTAATGCAGTAATTCATATAGTCTGGAAATAATTTTTTTATCCTTCATATGGTAATGATCATCCTTTCCTCCCCATTTATTTCTTTCCATCTGTTTAGGGAAGGAAGGTTTTTTAAGTAAGTCCTTTGTGAGGGCTCCCTTTACCCCGTCTGGATACAATCTCTTTGCCACACCAGATGTTAGGACCTCTGACCCCGCCCCTGTGTCCCACAGCAGTGCGTCCCAAACATTTAAGACAGTATTTTCAGAAACACTGGTTTTCTATTAATTTTGAACATTTTGAGGAATATTAGACAAGATTTTGTTTCAGAGCCTACACATCTCAAACAAATTGCAGACTTCAGATGCTGGCATATTGTTTCTCCCACATCTTGCTGTTCTTTCCCACTAATCCACTGGTGAATGGGTTATTTTTCTACTCCTGTAAGAGAACATATTTTACACCATGTGAGATGCAAATGTTGGAAAAATGCCTTCTATTTCAGTGCTCTTTATAATTTCTTTTCTTTGTATAGAATAAACATGGACTTATTTTTAGAAAGACTCTTTAATCTGGGTAGATATAGATATAGATGCCTTACCTATTTTTCTGATTCAGAGAGTAGAACCACTGAATTTTGGTGCATCTCTTCATTTACTGAACAAGTTTAATGAAGGATTTAAGACTTTTGAAGGGTAGCTACAATTTCTAATCATGCAGAACCAGGTTTGTACCAGAATTAGTGAATGTCTTCCCACAAGCTACTATGCTACTCTTTTTCATAAAAGATTATTGGCTTTGGATGACATTGTACCCCCAATTAAACTTTGAATTTAAATTGCCCATTTACCACAGGCCTCGGTGGAAGCAAGGTTTAGCCTCCAAGAGCAAAGCTTGAATGCACCTGAAAACTCCCAACTTAATACATAAATATCCCCTATATCCTGCATATCAACAGCACCTTCCTTCATCTTTTTTTTCTCCCTTCTTCTTCCTTTTTCTACTAATTTCTTCTCCATTTTAATGCTCTAGTTTTCATTTTGATATTTAAACTACATACCCTTTCTCACCTCAGTAATGAGCACAGTGGTGGTACCATAATACATAGTTACACATTGCTTTTTTTGGTCTTTTTTTCTTCTCTCCTTGTTTAATAGAGAGAAGATTATTTTATTCACCTCATACCTTTCTTTAATTGGCTTAAATTGCATGTGTCTTAGTTTATAATTTCAAAGTTACAAACAAAATGATCTACCAAGCCTGGCAGGTGACCCTGTTCCCAGAGTCCCGACAATGTGATACAACAGGATAGGTGATATGCTGAGACAAAATCATCTATTGAAAGCAAGTCATAAGCTTCAACCCAGATTCCCTGTGATTTAATCCAAAGCCCTTAACCAGTCCCGGAAGTGAGTTTTAAGAAAGATTAAAATATGTATAGTAAGGCTTTACCAGTCCCTTGGGAAAGCTTCAGCTCTGCCATCTTTTCTGGTATACGTATTCAAAGCTATTTAAAGTGCATGCATGTGAACCACTTGTGCTGCATGTGGAAACTGCATGTGTGACAGAGAACTTGAGAAGTCACCTCAGGTCCTGGCAGTGCAGGAAGAAAAACTGTATCCAGACAATGCAGAGAAAAGCAGCCTGGCTGAAAATGGATCTCTATGAACACAACATACATGAGTTGCAGAAATCTGTATGAATACTCTTCTCCAGGCATTTGACTTTTAGTACTTCAGCTCCTCTCTAAATTCTTGGAATTTTCACACACAAGTTGACAGCACATTAAAAATTAACACAGCTTTATTTGCTAGATTTAGATCTTATTAAATGTGCATATTAAATGTTAGCAGAATGTTTAAAAAATTTATT
The DNA here is from genome assembly GCA_013397845.1 of Melanocharis versteri. NCBI lineage: Eukaryota > Metazoa > Chordata > Aves > Passeriformes > Melanocharitidae > Melanocharis > Melanocharis versteri. The sequence continues at coordinate 68,399 of VZTG01010183.1, forward strand.
CCAACATTAGTGTATAATATATATCAGCAACATACTTAGCGGACAAAAATGCCACTCAGATTACATGACAGTACAAGTCGAACAAGTGGTACATGTAGAATAGTCAGAAACTCCATCTATTTTCACTCCATTCTGTTGCGTCAAACTGACAGCATTACATAAAAAAGTAAAAGCATAGTAAAAAAAATTTCTAGAAAATACAGGATAGTGTCTCATAGTAGCACTCTTCTTTTGCAGTCCCTTGTTGAGAACATACCATACTAAATCTTCCCAAGGTAAAAACCCTAAATTTCAATGGGAAAAAAAAAAAAAANTGTATTACACCTGAAAGGCCAATTTTGTTTTGGTTAACTAATTCTAATGAGGCAATCTATTGTTGCTTAAATAACAGTAATTGCAACACAGACCTTTATTCCCTTTGGTTAAAGGACACCTTTAGATACTTTTCAAGAACACTTCAGAAAACTTATGTGAACCATTATAAACCCAACCATACTGATACCTTTAGTCAAAATACTGCTTAACGGCAAGACAAACTATTATGTAAAAAGGCGTTAAGACTAATTTTTTTAATGTGATATTAGCTTTTAGTATGACAACAGATTCTCTCTTCAACAGTTTCTGTATACCAAGAAGTAATGCTTTGAAGTGTAATGACATATTTTTAAGATACATACATACTTCTTTCTAAATAAGCTGATCCCAGGGTTTTTTCCACTTTCTATTGTATGATACAACATATACAAAACACCTTTTTGTACTGCATTAAATAGCAAGTGATCTTAAAAAATATGTTTGTAAGAAGCACAAAGTAGGAGTCAAAACATCAATTCAAATTCAGGGTCTGCATCCAGGGCTTTTGTACATCAGTGCTGTATCCCAAACAAATGTATTTCCTTATTTCCCTCCATCTTGCTTTTAAATAGCATGGTTCATTCACAACACACCTATTTTGCTGATATCTTTTCAAAGGTAGTTTATTAGGATATTTTATTACTTGAATAAACTAATCTTCCATAAGCAGAAATAGTGCCTCTAATGCTGAATTTCCAAATCTGTTTTCAGCTTCAATCAGATTGTACATTTTGCAGAGAAATACCCTTTTGCATCTCATCACCTTTCTGTTTGAATCAACTATTTGCATTGCAAACAGTAACAAACCCACAACATCTAAATTAAGCAGTTTAATTAACAGTATATGTGCAAGATGCAGCACAGTGTGCAAATTGTGGTGTTTGATATGTGATTATGACTGATGGCTGATACTCATCTTTGGCTTACACATTAAGTAGCAGAGCTAATTTATTTACACGTGCATTCCTGCAACAGATCCATTACTTCAAATATATCTAAATATTCAAAAACATGATCAGTTCATCATGAATATGAATTGCCAACATGCTTGATTGATCAAGCAATCTTAGAGAATGAAGGTGAATAACTTACAGTAACGAGAAACGTTCATTGGCATCAACTCCTTGACTGGCAGCCAAACCGTGTGATGTGCACTCGAGGTAGGCACTTAATATTAATCCTTTTGCTAATAACAACAGCTCCACTCAGGACATTGATTTAAATTGTTAAAACATTAAGGTTACTCGCCAAGTACGCCAAGACACAGGCGAGGTTTGCTAAAACGAAATACCCTAAGTTGTGGTGCTAGTAAACAGTACATCATTCAGCTGATCCGGACTACAAATCTCCATTTTTATGTGTATACTTGCAAAGAAGTATAATTTTCAAAGTGCAAATACAGCAAAATTTTCTAATCTTGTCTACCTTGTGTATTCAGCATGAGAGAGCTCAATAATCTGGTGTTAAGACAATCTGCAGTCCAGGCATGAACTACTCTCGAACAGTCCACATGGCACTGAAACAGAAGTGTGCCAAGGCAGGCATGGTTTGGTAACACTGAACAGCTCTGTCTGCAGGTTCACAGTATCCTGATGCCTGCAAACACATTTTGGAAATAGGCACTGCCCTGCAGGGATCATTTTCACACCTTTTGCCAAATGCAAAGAAACAAGGCACTAAGCACGGAAGTGTTGATATGTTTTAAATATACAGCAAAATCATAAAAATGCCTACCTGCTTCAAACTGGAAAATGAGGGCACATTCTTAAACAGCTGGAAGCTACTTTGCACAAATAGTTATTATATATTTATAAACTCAGTAACTTTGTAGAAAAGTCACCTAACAAAAAAGAAAAAAAAAATCCTTCCCAATGATTCAAAAGAGAAAAAAACAAACAACCAACCCCCAAGCCTCAAGGCTACTATGTATAAGGACAATAACAGAATAAACATAGATTATTTGGCATGCTTAAAGTCTTTCGGATAAAAATCCAAGACCAAACCATTCAGCTAGATCAGCTGGTATGGTGGTCCAGCTCCCAATCCACTGCCATGGAGTGCAGGCACACTCTTTAGTATACATCAAGGACAGACACACAGCTTTAGCCCTTTGCTGGCATTCACTGAGAATCCAAACAAAGAAATAAATAAACGAGCAGCTTTGGCCAAAACCAATGTCAAACATTATCTTCCAATGCTAGTTTTTGAGAATGAGAAATTAAATAACTGTTATTCTCCAAATCGTATATATCTCTTCAAAACCCACCGCAATTAGGTGATTCCACAATATCTGCATTTAAAGAGTAAACTCTTCAGTAAATTGTATCTTTATGAAAATAAATTATGGCTTTTTTTTCCCCTTCACTAGTATGCATTAACTGAATTTTGTGCCTATAAATAATTCCAAGTGGAATTAAGCCAATATATCTTTAAAAATCAATTCCTTCTACAAAATGTACAGAAGTTCAAACCAATGTTTCATAATATGTAGTGAATATTAAAAAAAGCCCCAAACCTTAACTCTTGTATTAGGAGTGTTCTATTTAAATTATCACATAATAAAAATAATAATTCTCAGCATTTTCCACAGCAGTGGTCCTCTGTGGTATCCTTTTCAGTCAGCTGAGATACAACCTGGAACGTTGCAATTAGCAACAGGGAGAGGGCTTGGTGGTAAATGACCTTATCATGTCCTGTGAGCCCTTTGAGGTTAACAGTCCCTACACCAGAAGTCCAGATTCTAGGACTACAAGATTACATTTACTATTCAAAGTCATGGGTAAATAAAAACCAGTGCTGAAATCATACAGTTAAGTAGGTTTCCTAAACCTTGAAAGCTCAGTAAAACTTTTAAAGAAAACTCTAAAATCTTTGGACTGAAAGAGAAGGGTTGCACTCTCCTACAGCTTTCAACATGATGCATACTGAGCAAACCACAGACAAAAAAAGCTAAAACAAGCTAAGGCCCAAACAGCTGGGTTTTTGGCTACATTGCTCTGGATAGCTCCATTCTCCCTTCTGTGGCGATGAACTCCTTTTCTGTGGCTCGTTTATCACCTTGGCACAGTCTCTCCTTCAGTTTTTCAAGTTCATACTCATGTAGGATTTTTTGTGTTAAATACTTTTCACGTTTTATTTTGGCTTTTACATCTGCAGGAACATCAGGAATCATCCATGCTACAAAGAATTTGACGATGAATACAACATGCTAAAAAAAAAAAAGTAACAACTCATTACCAAATGAAACACCTCTTGTTTTATCTGACACCAAATAGGTCACTTTTTATTCACAAATAGAATACATTTCATTTGCCTGTCCTGGAACAATACATACCAAATGGATGAGTATCTAAGATGTGCATGAAGATTAAAACACATTTTACGCAGAAATTTTTATTCCAAACCATTAATGACTTAGCAAACCCAAGAGAAAAGTGTCAGGGCCTGAATCTTAACCATCACTTTTTAACTCCTCTGAGTGGTTTGTTAGAAAGTTCAAACAGCTCTGCTGATATCACTTAGCTATTGAGAGCTGATGAAACACAGCAGGAAAAGTGATGAGAAGAGCACTTTAACTACTCCCTTTTCCCTTCATAACTTGCAAAGCAGTGGCTTAACACTGAAGTACCAGTTATCCAAACTATTGATTTAGCTGTTCTTAACCAATATACATCACTGCAAAATGCTGTCTGGATTTTGAATAGTCATCTCACATACAGCTCTTTAATGAAAGCAAGAGGAGTGGAAGCGCTGGTCCTGGTGGCTTTCATCTCTTACACTGACATAAAGACCTTTTTTATTTTGCTGATTATCTTGATCAGCATTAGGAGTCTCCTCAGCTGTTTTCACTGTTCCTACTCTGAGGTCAGCTCACTGAAGTTAAAAGGCCCTGCAACAGTAATCATTTAGGACATGAGTGCTTGGTATTACCTAGGGAACAATTTATTTCATACTCCCAGGATTTCTATCTTCTGTAACATTAGTAACTACCTAGAGAATCACAAGGTACCAAAGTCAGAAGGGAATTTTGTAGGGAACATACCTCCATAATAATTATAAAGGCCAGTTTTGCAGCAAGAATGTGCCAGAACTGCATAGTGTGCAAGTATTTCCTCTCATGATCTGGAGGATATCGATAGTCTCTGTACCTATTGGAATGACAGACATGCAAAGGTGAAATGTCACAGTCAGCCTGGGACAGACTACAAGCTTAGTGACACTTACAAGCAAGTACAGCTGTCACTTAAGGAACCTTTTCTTGTTTTAAATGGTCTGTTTCCTTTTGCAGAAAAAGGTTGCCTCTCAATTTGTTTCTATCTTTGTGTTTGCTTAAACACCCTCACATACACAGCAACAGAGCAAAGATGAGGATGTGTGACACGAAATTTGGTACACAGGTCACTTGTTTTTCAGGCAATGATCAAATAACACAGGACAGAGTGATGGGATGTATCACAGGGTAATGGACACGTATGGAATAAACGTGACAGACATGAACAGATGCTGGGTTTCATGAAAGGACAGATTTGAGTACATGTTCTACACCACCAAACAAACGTAGCTGTTTCCAAAAGTGCTGGGGTGGTTGGTTTGGGGTTTTTTTTGTTTGCTTTGAGACTTTTTTCATCAAATCAATACTTTTCTTTTACCATTTCCAAAGTTCTTTTGCAATCATTCTAGAATCTCCAATGCTTCTGCTAGCAATAAAGGACTACTTTTTAAACAAAAGCAGGATAGGTCTGATTCTTGGTCCAATCAACCAAAATAAGGATTGATTTTAAATACCATATCTCATTTTCAGCTTTGGAATCTAAACATCCCCTTTATTCTGCTTCCTTGACCACTTCTGCAACCTAAAAATCTTTGAAAATATAGGCTGAAGTTTGCAACTTTAGGAACCTACATTTCCTTCCTCACTCAAAAATCAGTAGTGTAATTAAATAAACAAAAAATCCAACAAAGAAAAAGCAAAATGCAAGTTAGCAATGAGACTCTTCGTGGTGATTTTTTTTGAGGTGACTGTTTTTTGTTATTGGCTTGATCTCTTACCACCTCAAGTATTACCTTGCCAATAGCCTAAATATTATGTCTCACACCTTAGAATGATGAGAATGACATAATTTATTTTCTAATGGATTACTCAGATCTGCATTGATTTTTTTATGCAGTATTCTAAACAAAGTGATAAAATATTTATTACTACACCAACCTGCATATGACAAAATTTTCTGGATTCTCCTTAGGTTCATTTCTCTCAGGAAAATCTGAGATTAGAAACACTGACAAACTGTTGTTTATGTATCCAGACATAGGTGAATCTTCATTTTCAGAATAAGCATAGTAGTAAACTAAACGAGGGATCATATCTGATGTGAATGCAACAATAAAAGCCTGAAAATAAATTGGAAAAAGAAATTAAGAAAGTGGCACACAAAATTTGTGAGCAGATTTATAAAGGGGTTGTGGTTCTGTGACTCTGGCATCACCCAGAATCTTTTAAGAAAGGGTGAGAAGTGTGATTACGGCTATTCACCTTGGTAAAAGATGCTGACTGCAGCCTCAGCACATTTCACCTGGAAGCTTGAGTTACTTCAGGTGCTGAGGTATCTTGCTACTTTGGCAGTACCTGCAAGTGGGTTTGTTGCCTAAGACACACTAAAAAGAGGCATCTCTTTTGCCCAGTCATCTGCTTTACAGTATGCTTCCAATGAAATACTGCCATGGCAATTAGTTACCAGTTTCTAAAAAAAATACTTGGAGCCACTGCTCCCACAGAGGCATCCAGAAGCAGCTGAATGAGCAGAATTCCCACAGAACAGGCCTCACAGCAACAAGGACAAAACCACATCTGACCCACAGAATTCAACCACCTTTCCTGTCCCCTACAGTTCCCTCTGGGCAATCAGTGTGCTTCATCAGACTAAGCTTCATACTGGCTTATGCCATTCCTAAGGGCTGGAAAACACAGACAACTGAATGAAAGATTATGGCAAATAAAATGTGGATCGGGAGCTGCACGCTGTCAACATATGGACAAGCCAAACCACTTAAATGGTTTGATGGTATCTTTGTAGTTTAGCATGATACAGTGTTGATGAAGGAGAAAAAGCATCAGCTGGTTTTTAGTTCTTCACATTTTGAGTACATGGAAGAATCAGTGTTGATGTAGCACAGTTAACATACTTACATTAGTGACAACAGACAGGATGGCCATCCCGTTGAGGATTTCCTGCCACACTCCTATGCTATGTGCTTTTGCAGCCACAGGTCTTCTGTACTGAGTGGTTAATTTCCAGGAGTCTACTCGAATCTCCAGGATATTATTCATCAGAGCAAGAAGGGGAGCCAGGGGAAAGGATGCCACGAAGAGAGTAATGAATCCAAACTGAATGACTGCAAGGGAGAAAAACAAAGTGTCAAAATCTGCCCTTCTCGAAGCATCCTCAGAATGACAAGGGTCTACCACTAGCAGACAAATGGCAAACTTCTGCCAGGCTGTACAAGTCATCACCAGCCCTGCCCTGAGCTAAGTGACAATCAGCCCCAGCCCCAAGACTTCTCCAGTCCCTTCAGGCTGCCATTCAGCAGCACCCATAGGAATGGGCATTTGGGTCCTGTGAAATGATGCTGCCAGCAGTGCTGGATACCAATCCTTTCAGGGTGCTGCAGTTCTCATATGAATGGTGTGTAACTGTAGGGGAATTCAGACGTATTCATCCATCAAATTTCTCAATTATTATTATGCCAGTTTTGTTCTTTTGTAGTTTGTACAGAACAATCTTGTTCTTCTTATACTTATCAACTACACACCTCACAACCTCACCTCCACCTACTGTTACTGATTTAATCAAAACATTCATACTAATTCTATATGCAATAATTCTACCGGGGAGTCTTGACATTAGTTAAAGAATTGCGAATAAAATAAAAAAATGATCCTTTCAGTTGTTACCAAAATTAAGTATCTCAGCACAGAATGTGATAATCCTCAGCACACAGCCAATACTGCCACTATATTTCAAATAAAGGAAATAGAACATTTTTTCTGGTTTAGGTAGTGGATAAAAATGAATTCCCATTTGCAGTCATTTACTCTTCCATGATTTCAGTGGTAAGATGTTCACCTCAGACAAGCAACAAGATTCCTACTAGCTTAGCAGCCCTGGGACAGTGCTGGAGCATAGTGGTTCAGGTTCTGATTCTGGAAGAGCAAGGACATACCCGGCAACAGTGATTGTTGAGTGTATTAATTCCACAAGACCACAGCCCTGTATCAAATTAAAGTGATAATAACTCTGCGCATCTCTAGAACACTTAAAACTATTTCTGCAGAAATAAAACAATACAAAGGTTCATTTTTCAACAAAATGTATCCTTGTAATAGCCCAATATTAACTTCTTTAACGTGTCCTTTAGATTTAGCTTGGCTTCAGTTTTAGTTTCAGTTTCTCAGGTTTTGTAAACTACTGTTACATGCTGACATGTTCAGGTTACCTTTGAAAACCTGTATTTGCTTGCCCACACTCCCTCTGCTGGTCTAACAGACAGAACAGAAGCACCGATCAGAGCAAAACTAAAGCTGAAGGGATTCTCCTCGAGCCAGTTCATAGATCTCATGTCTGCAGTACCCATCTTTACAGCACATTTGGCACTCATCCCATACTTAAAATTTCCACTGACATCAGCTAAGAATACGCTTTGGAACAAGAAAAGAACAGACACCGAGGCAGCTGGCTGCACTGAGAATAATGTTCCCCATTCAAATGAGGAAAACAAAAAGTCTTTGCAGTGTTTCTGTGAAATTCCCAGCAGTTCAAGATGCAAAGACAGCTTTTTTTTAATTGGGCCGACCTATTTAACGATTTCCAGCAGTTAATCGTCCACTGTTATGCAGATGAAAGTAGTGGCATCAACCCACAACAATTAATCGAGAAAATGTTCTTTTGAAAGTGTCAGTACAAGGTGTCCTGTCCTCAATTCCAAATGTGTAATTTTAAACTTACCCATTTCTAAATATTCATAGAACAGGCCTAAGGCTCCAAATGTCTGCAGATCATGGTCTTGCTCCCAGCGACTGTATAAATTTTCGGGATTATTTCTGGCTTTACGACGACCCCACCAGTTACAAATCCAGCTGTGTACGTAGAAAAAAGTTAACAATGAGAGAAGCAGACCAGATTGGCTCACTTGGTTAGAGCATGGTGCTAGTAAACCAAGCTTGTGGGTTCAGTCCCTGTACAGGCCATTCACTTCAGAGCTGGACTTGATCCTTGTGAGTCCCTTCCAGCACAGAATATTCTATGAAGTCTCCCCTTATCTGAGCTATCTCCTTAATACAACATGCTTTTACAAGCATGGCTTTCACAAAAGAGCCTGAAAGCCTCCATGAAATGAGTCTGCATGTCAGAATTTGTGCTTGATTTACAGAATTCTTCTTATCTTCCTCATACGGCAATCACGCCTCCCAAGAATTTCCTCTGGGTATAAGATAGGCACCTCAGTGTCAGAGAGAACTTACGGAACAATAGCCTCTTGGATATTTCCCCAGATCTGTTTGCCAGCCATGACTATGGTGAGCTGTGTCGTCAGTTCTATCAAACAGCCTGCAGGATCGCACTGGTGGAGGCAAACTGAGTATTAATGGACATGAATAATGGGGATCACCCAGATAAACTATATTCTACTACCACATAAATGCAAGAAAGGAGGTCTTAAAACTTTTAAGGACAATACTTAATTTCCACAGGGACTGCCAGTTACGCTACCCTCTCACGAAGGCTGTTACACAAGGGCTTTCAGTGTTTTAAGTGTCAGACAAAACACACACCAGAACGTAACAACCATTTGAATACAGAGTAATTCAGAGATGCTTCAGCAGGACCTGTGTGCAGCACACACCCATCGGCCCCAGCAAGGTGAATCTTTTGCACTCAGTGAGCTCTCAGCACTAGACTTTTTTTAAGACCCACAGTGAGACCCACCGGTATTTCAGGAGAACTGGGACCAAAAAAAGCTTTTTGATTTTTCACTCTTGTGACTGACAGATTTTCATTGCTGGTATTTCCCTGACTAGCAACAGCAGGAAGAGTCATCGGAAGCCTCAGCATCAGCTTGAGGATAGCCAGCTGAGGTCCAGCTCAGTTCAGATCAAGCCTGCAGTTGGAAATTTACAACTGTGCAGACTGAAGGCAACAATCCACCTTAATTAAGAAAGTCTTACCTCTTCATTTCGCCAGCGATTAAACATGTATGTGTAGGCACCTGGGTAACCAACAAACTTCCCTTTGAAGAAGGCCACGTAGAAGCAGGATGAATAGTAGTTGACAAACTGGAACAAAAACATTTTCATAGTGAGCCTGTTCTCATACTCCATATGAGTTCTGGGGATCTCTGTGAAACCAGAAAACAATAATTTTATGTTCCTTTATTCCCTTTAAAAGGACACAGATTCACAAATATTCATCATGCACAGTGACCTTAAAGCAAAAAAAAAAGGAAAATAACACCTACAAACATTTCAGCAGATGGATTTCCTGCTTTCAGACACCCTACCCTTACTTTAAAATGCAACGTTTGATGCAGGCAGGCAAAGGAAATTCATATTTAAAACTTCTATAAAATTTAATTTCCCCTTCTTTGTACTGTCTATTAACACTTGTCCATCCTCAAATGTTACATTGTTTTAGGAGACCCAAGATGAATCTCAACCAGTAACTAGCAGGATCTCCTGTAGTATGAAGATTTCACTGCTGGCAACACACGATTATTTTTTTACTTTGTGGTAGAGAAGTATGTTACAACACTTTTTTCCCAACATGCTGTATGTGCATATCATTAAAATGAGCAGAAACTAGATGGCCCATGTGCCTCTGAAAGCCAAGGCTCATAATGGGCAGAAGAACAGGGGAGAGTATGGGCATCTTGGAGGTACTGAACATCACCAAACCTTTGCTTAGGATTTTGCTGCCTTTTGCTGCTCATTGTCTATCGCATCAGTATTTTTAAAGGCAGCAGGAAGCCCTAAGCATATTATTGTCAAATGTCCTGTTAAATGTTAACATATAACCAATTCAAGCTGGGAAGTAGCATAAGAAAATACATTACAAACATTCAAGTCCCTCTGAATTGGTCAGGACCTGGCAGACATGTTGAACTTATCTGCCTTATCATAAAGTTGTTTTATATAACCGAGTAAACTGATGTTTCCAAGCTTGGTGTAAGTTTGCATGCCAGAAGAACATGAGGTATTTACTGGGAACCTGACACTAGAATGCAGGACAGAGGAGGCAGCACTCAGGTGAGGCAGTATGCCTAGCTTGCAGCTCCCTCAAATATTTTTATTTTCAGTGATCTCTTAAAATATTGATGTGAGGCCCACAGTGTTCAGAGCACCAGAGGCAGGTTATACCTGCTTGTCTGAACACCAAATCTGGCCTAACCATTTCAAGGAGTTCAAGAGTGAATAAAGTCTTGGCAGACACTCCTGACAGCCCGGGCCAGGCGCAGCCGCCTCGGCCGCCTGAGGAGGGCAGCAGTCCCACCCACACCAGTGAACTGTTATGTTCCCTCTGTAACCCATAACCCCAGATAGCGCTGCCACTTGAGAAACTAATTGTCCTCACTTGAAAATTAGCAAAATAACACTGCTGAGCTTTCACGCTTATAATTCTTGCTCCTCAAGAAAGAAAGATTAAAAAAATTATGATTTTCTGTTTGTTTCTGTGTTTGTTAGGGGCAATTTTAGTTACTACTTGTTCTGTTTCAGTTTGGTCTGATTTGGCCTGGAGACATAAGCAATACAGATCTCAGAGACAAGAGATGGCCCATAATAAATCAAAATAAAGCAAATGCAACATCTCTTTAAGTTTCTGCAAGAAACACCTTTCAACTCTTGACTCAACTCACAAGATCTCACAAAAAAGAGATCAACCAACTGTTTTTATGACAATTGCACAAACTGCAAGTACCTCATATTTTCAGCTCCCCTCTCAAAGCTGAATACATTCTGCACTTATTTCTTTCTATAAAACACCTGCAGGGACGTCTATCTCTAAATCATTAAGGACAAATTAAATAAAAATTAAAAAAAAAATATGTAAGAAGGGCTCTCAGGAAGGATATTTCCAGCACGCAAGCAAAAGTCAGACATAAAAGATACTACAAAAGTAGTCACTCTTTCTGGGCCTCAAGCTCTGGAGCAAGGGTACTGCTATCAATGGCTACTGCCACAATAACACATCTTGGGCACAGCTTCTCATCCTGCTCAACCTTTGCCTTCCATCTGTGTAACTCCAAATCTGTACAGCCAGAGCTAAGGGAAACAACGCTCAGAAAAAAAATGGAAAACGTACTATCCCATCTCATCTTTTCCCCTAGACTAAGAGTCATGATTATTTAGTCTTTTTTTCCTGTAAAGATTGCTGTGATTTATTGTGTAAAAAATATTTATGGGATTTCTAATTGAAATACTGCTAGTTCAAGACAGTCGGATCTTGCTTTGGTGACTCTAATATAACACAAGGTGATTTTTAACTATGTTCAGGTTTGTGACGGTCTCTGTAGACTAGTTTTAATATAAACAAGCATTATATGAAGAGAAGCTAGGTTATGAGAACTACTGAAATGCAGGGAAAATGTTCAGTATGGCTGTGGATACACCTAAGCCATCGCCGCAAGCTACTGCAAGCTACAGAGCTCCCACTGCACCCGAGTTGAGAACAACAGCACAGAACACCTTGATGGTGTTCAACGGAATCTTCAATGACTCCTTCGAAGTTTTGCCTTCAAGTACCCCTGCTTACCCATATCAGTAATCCAGATGGCTATTCTCTCATAGAAGAAATTCAGTATCATGATGATGACAAAATTGAGGCAGGAGGCTGTGACTGAAGTTGCCAGCTGAGGGGTCAGTAAGCCGCTGATGGGCTGCAGCGTCTGAGTGTTCTCCATGAGGCTGGCGAAGGCAGCGTACACTGCAAGGCGATACACTATCACAGCTATCATGCTGGCTATGATCAGGGACACCTGAGGAAAGGATGGAGATTTGAAACACACTTGGAGCTTAGTATAGCGGTATACTATAACTATATGCACACAGCTTTAAACACAAGATGTAAACCATCACGCTTTATATTTTTTAATTTTATTCTTTGTGGGTATGAGTTCAGCAGCACTGAAATGCAAAGTACACAGGCAAAATACTTTGTTGTACTATATACATTAAAACCAACACAATTATTTTGTTAACATAAGAAAAGCGGACAATCTAATACTGCTATCTGAGAAAGTGCAGAAGAGTATAGATAGGAGATAGAAAGGACAAGTTAGATGAAACTGTCTGCTCTGAAACTCACTCTGCATTCATTGTTGTGAATTCTTTTTTTTGTCTGCCTTTACTACAATTTTTTCGGTATGTCTGTTAACATCAAATAAGTCACAGAGAAAGTTATCCCCATGCTAAAATGTCCAATCAAATTACTAATTAATGACAGATTTCCAGTGTCTTTTTTAAAACAAATTTTAAGAATTGAAGTGCACTTTAAATGACAGCATGAAATCTGCAGGACAATAATAAAAACATGTGTTAACATAAAACCAATTAAAACCAATTTGTGTTAATGTGATGATTAGTAATGATCAGCATCTCTAATACACGTTAAAATGATGACTGAAAAAGATGCTCACCCAGAACAACACTGTAGCTCCTGAGATGCAGAATCGCACAGCCTGGCTAGTTAAAGGCAAATAAGGCTCCATCTCCTGAAACAGTCAAGTAGAGCACAGTTCATTTTATTCCCACATCTTACTCCAACATCAAGCAACACATGGAACTCTCACCAGCTGTGTGAGAAGTGCTCACATCCAAGGGGAACCATCCAGAACCCTGTCCCTCTAAAATGGCAGACAGGACATAATTTTGAGTGTTCTGGGGGCAGGGGTGGGGGGAGCAAAAAGATCAGGACAGAAGTGGCCATAAAACTGCAACAAGTAAAGACAGTACCTGTAAAGAATGGTTAAACTTTTGCAAAATCAATCAGTGGCTAAAGGAAAAAGACCAACTTCCCAAGATGAGCAGGCCACAACCATTACTGTAATGATAGGTTAGCTGTCAAACAGCTCTGAGTCCACCACTGGACTCAAGTTTTATAAATTCTTCATGCCGAGATTCCTTAAAATTTGGATGTGCCAGTCAGAGAGTGCTTTTCACCACTCCTTCAATTTTATTTGTTTTTTTAGGTGAAGAAATGGCTATGAATGTAGCTGCCAAGCTCTGCTGTAGCATCAGGCAACTGGGTCTTAGCCATGCCAGTATCCCCAGACACATGAACAATTTTCAATACTCATGTAAAGTTTTTGCAACCAATTCTAGCTCCTAAAATATCAGAGTACATGTTTAATGAAAGAATCTTCTATTTAAGAAGTAATGCCAGTGAAAGAAGATCTAGTGAAAAATAACCTGAATTTGATAAGTCTGTGGGACAAGGTACTGTAGAATGCTTACATTCTTCTTGAGCAAAGTGGCACAGAGTACTACAGATGGCTGCAATCCCAAATGTAATGTAGGCAGTAACGTGCAATGACAGAGCCCAAGTTTGAATCGAATGCTTCATTATTTATGTAAATTAGAATTCTATTGTGATAAGCAAACTCAGATTTTAGCTATGGTCTAGTTAGACAGTTTAGCACCATGATCAAATCAGTTAATGATAGCCTCAAGCTCGGCAATTTCAGTTTCAGTGCACTTAAAACTTCGAATCATGAATAATGACAAAATAATTTTCTGAGTGAAACAAAACCAGCTGTGGGACACAAGAAAGTCATTGTCCTATACCCACATAACCTTATCGGTTACTGCAGAATTAACTTATTCAAAAGCACTGTCCTTTCACGTGTTCAGAATAGCACATGCTCTAATAGAAGGAAATTAGACTACTATTACCTGTACAGGTTAGCCTATAATTGGGTACTGATAAGGATCACTGATAAACCCTGCTGCAAAAAAGCTTCTGAAAAACCACTGTCAGTAAATTGAAGTGTCATAAAATAAAGGCTTGTATAGTCATGGAATTTTTATGGCAATTGTTAATGCATACTTAGAAAGTACAGAGGAGTGCAGTATCTCACACTGAGATAAGAGAAGCGTATTACAGTCCATTTCTATTGCCTAAATAAAGTTCACAAAACCCTATCTCACCTAAGGGATCTGGATTAATTTAAAGAGTGAACAATCTTCTCCCTCAGGACAGCTATACAAGCACACCTGAGTCTTTGGCTGTGCTCTGGTACAGCTGATTCACCTCACTAGGCCGCAGGTTTTGGCCCATGCTGTACACAACCACTGCTAAGCAGACAGCCCATTACTGCCCTGCCCTGACACGATCACCCTCTCTTGCAGAGCACACAAGGGCCAGCACCTGCCTGCTGGACAGAGCTCCCCCTGCTCCTTCCCTCAGCTGCAGCACAACCACCGCAGTCTGGCAGGGTTTGGGCCCTGGGCAGCCACGAAAGAGGCGTGGTTTGAGCCTGAGCATACGCAGGCATGCAAACCAGCAAACAACACATAACTGGAAGGCATGCGTTTTCAATTAGTAGAGCTAACTAATGAAAATTGATTTACCTGAGCCTGTTCTCCTGAACACGCAGAAATTAATACTTCAGCAGAGCTACACTCCTAAACATAGTGCACTGTTACCAAAGAGCTCTGTGCAATGTACACAGCACTAGTTACAACAGCAGAATTAATGCTGTGTATGTGGAAGGGGAAAAACTCTCTCTCATGAGAAATAAGATTAGTATATGTATTTCCTAATGATTAATAAGACAAGCCCTGAAAGACAGGGCTACTGTTTATAGAACAAAGACTCTTCCCACGTTCTGGCCAAGCTTCTATTTCTTTTCTGAAGACCGTGTTATCTAAGTATACTTAGGACTAGTGAAAATAAGCTATTTATATGCAATTCTATGAAAGGGAAAAGACTATTTAAAAATACATCAAATGGTACTTCAGTGGTCCATGCTGTGTTGGAATGCAACCAGCTGATCCCTAAATTTGTCAAATAACTCCTACCTAAAATAAATTTAAATGAAAACAATAAACATCTAGTATTTATACAGAGTGTTTAACAGAGTTAAGAAGGGTCACTAATGGTATCTCAATTACACTCAAATACACGAGAAAGGACTTGGGCAACCTTCACCTCTCTGGTGTTCCCCAAACGAAGTAGTTGTGTATCAGAAGCAAAACCACAGCTAGATCAACTTATCACTTCAGACCACAGGTGACTGCTTCTTCATATGTTGTGTAGGGATAAGAAAGAGTAGTTTTAAAGGCATGAAAGTTTCAGAGACTGCTAACCCGAAATGTGAAAGATGCTGTAAGAATGGTGCCAAAGCCATAAACTTTGCCCTCATTTTCCTGATTTAATATATCAATTTCCATGTTACAAAACTTTCAGCATACAACTGAATTTGCACACGTGTCAATGCAGCATGTTCATACCTGAGTTACGGGATTCCTCTTCTTTTGGGTACATTTTGCCTCATACTCAGGCCTCAGCTGGAGCTGTTGCTGTTCCTCTTCAAAATCAACCAAATCCCACTCATATTTCAGTCTTGCTTGCCGCCTCTTCCAAAACTCCAAGAAAAGTGTAACTACAATTTGCAAATGTTAAAATAGAGTCAAGGAAGAAGTGAACAAGTTCATGAACCAAGTTAAATATCATTCTTTTCTGTGGTTTATTATTTATCCTTACAGTGTGACTCGCTTATTTTTTACTGACTACCTACTATAGTTCACAGATGAGACCACAGTATGGATCCAATGATTTATTAGCTAATTGAATTCCAGAAGTGGATGACAACAAGGAAGATGCCAAGACAAGATATGGGTATTTCCATGGTTATGGGTGACCACGTTCAACTACAGTTTAACTACTCTGCGTACGCAAAAAGCTACATGTAATTAAGAAAAGAACCTGATAATTCAACTAATTGCTGTGTATAAACCTGTAACACATAAATAACTATTACAACATATAAGCAGAACAGCTTTCAAGTCGTATGTTCAAACATTTCTGTTGCTTTTTGATGCTTATTTGATATCATGGTCATTTTAAAGACAGTGAATGTCTGATGATTTTCATATGATCAAGAGTTGAGCTGGCCTAAGAGTTTTTTAAGACACTAGAGGGAACTGATTTAATACATAAACAACTATAGAATTTACAATACTATATAACATTTTAAGAGCCCTTTATAAACTACTTTAAAACATAAACATTTTGTAATCTGATTGCTTTTATTTGAACTGGAGAAGCTTTATGGTTTAGACAAACACAGGAAAGCTTATCTTCTGCAGTTCTAAACTCTTTGGCTGGTACTTCCTGAATGACTAATCCATGTCACGCAAATGCCAGCTATTAGAAACCAAGAAAAGTTTAGTAAAACAGCCATACCTCAAAAATCTTATTAGATTTAAAAAAATAATTCTATATGAAAGAAGCGAGTGGCTAGATCCTCTGATAACATATACACAGGTTTTCTATTAGCACACAAGAATTTCTGTGAGTTAATGAAATATCTATATACAAGTTGAAGATTTAATGATGATATTTCATACAAACAGTTTGAAACAGGAGAAATGTATTTAAGGAAACAAGAAACAATAACTATGCTATCCTGAATTTATAAACATTCATGGAGTTGAAGAAAAGAACATGTATTCAATACAATATGATCTTAAAAGTCTGAAGAAGTATCGTTGGCGTGAAACTATGATTATAGAGGCCAGAAATCCACCTCTTTCTACATCCTCAAAACATACTACAATGTATGAAGTCCACTGGAGTAGAGCCCAACGAATTTTCTCATCCCAAAAATATGGCTAATACAGTGGCAGTGATGGACCAGCATCCAGTGAAAGGACACAAAGCTCCCCACTCCCCCACAGGGAAACTAATGATGGGCAGGGCTGAGCAGAGAGGATTCTTATACAGGTTGGAACCCTCTGGTTGCTAAGAAAAGAATCAAATGTTAGCAGTCAAGACTACACAATGCTTATGATATTCTTATGGCATCCTAGAGCCTGCTGGATTTTCTTTGGGTTTTTTAAAGTCTTAATTACTCTGTAACTTTAAATTATTTTCACTCTTCCATCACTTCTGCATCTGAGGCAGGATACTAAGGTGAAGCCATTATTCCCCTTCCTCCCACTTCCAGTGTCCCTCAGCAGCCTGGCCAAGACCTCCTTATTGCTTGACATAAAACTTATCAACTGTACTCACCCCATATGCCCATGAAAATGGCAAAAAAAAGAGTTGCCACGTTGTCAAACAAATGGGAATACTGCAACAGAATACCCAGGAACAGGTCAGTACCAAGACAGTTTTCAGGATGAACAAAAATGACAAGTGGCTGCAGAACCAGATACAGACCTGTGAGGACTCGCAGGTGGTGTTTAGTCTCCAGTATTCACAGTCTCGGTCACAAAGTGGGCACATGATGATCTCTCCTCCAATTGCAGGGTCACAGATTTCTTTGCTAAGGAGGAAAACATTGTAAAGTATCTGTTTTCGCAGCATCTTAAAAGCTGTTACATGAAATTTATTTAAAAAATAAATAGGAGCTTCATTTGCTCAAAGCTCAACATTTGCAGCTTCACAGCAAAGATGCCACATCTTTTCACATTCACTGGTGTTAACCAGTGGCTGGTCAGGGCAAGCCAAGAATGAAGCAGCTGCTACAAGGAGTAGAATTAACAATTCCCTTGGTATAGGCTTTTTGGCTCTATCAGCAATGAATCAGGAATCTGTCAGGAGCTGTACTGCACATGCACTGCTTTCAGGCAAGATATAAACCATGCTGCTTCTCATCAGGTTAGCAATGACGTCAAAACACCTTTTCTAAAAGCAGAGATACCACTTCAGCTTTGATATCTGCAGTAAAATTTGCTACTTCAATTTAATGACAGTGGGAGAAGTTTACAATCCTATGACAGTCCTTTAGTATCCAGAGAAATCTCAATATGTATAGCAGTATTCCCAGATAAATTCTGAACCTAGCTAAAATACAAGTCTCAAAATTACATTATTCAACAGAATAGATGAGAATTTTAACCTGTTACTCATCTTTTATGGTTAAAACTCAAAATTTCATGTAAGTCTTCTTACAGAAAACAGTGAGCAATGAAAAGTCAACCCTCTTTTCCTCTCCCCACCCTCAATCCCTGAATACAATAAATCTTTGGACTTCTGATAAAATAAATACTATGCTTATTTAAAAAAACCAACAAACTGTGGCTTCTAAGGTACTGGATCCCACTTTGACAGGAGAACACTGCTGATCTGTTTTACTCATGCTTTTGGTTAGTACGAATGATGACCCACACAAAAAGGTCAGACTGCTCTGTGAGATAGATTAAATAGACAAGCTCAAGGCAACAATAAACACGTAAACAATTTTGAGAGATCTAAGGGGTTGTCTTAGGATTTCACATATTGCAGGTTCTCCAATACAGAAAGCTATGGCCAAGAAAATACTGCTTTTCACCTACAGGTTGAGTCTTACTAATTGATAGTCACAAGTTCTGCATTAGTGGTCCACCACCTTTTCAGTCAATAAAGACAGCTGAAGAACAAATTTGTCTGCTCTGACAAGCTTTAAAAGCTTGTTACCTGTTGAGTAACAACAAGAATAAAATTTTTTTGCAAGAGTAAAATTTTCACATTGCTTAGCTTTTGCCCAGGAGATTTTCAATGTTATACTCACCTGCTCATATTTTCATCCATTGTAAACAAGCCATAAAGAAAACAGATTAGGCCAACAACTGCTGCAAGGAATAACATCTCGGTGTAAAATCCTAGCCAGGCAAAATAGATTCCAATCTTCTCACCATAGTACTTTCTGAATACAAAAAAAATGCAATTAACAGGAACACAAAGCAAAATTTAAAACTCTGAGCGAACTGGCCAGAGTAAAAGTGAAATACTTGGCAAAATTCTCTTTTAACAGAAGAGTAAATGCATTGAAGTACTGTGGAAAATGAGGTCTGAAGCTGGCCATGAGAAGTTACACAAGCTGCATGAACAAAGTGAATGATCAGGATACATGGCCTCTTTTGTCCCTTTTTATCTCCTAGCAGAAACTCTAGCTTTAAAATCACTCTTTCTCTTTTCTACAGGATAGTGTAAGTGAAGATTCACTTTCTGATTTTTCCAAGGAGTTACACAAATGGAACAGCACAACAGTTCTGACCATATGGTTAAAACAAATAGGTAATCCACAGAAATACAACAACTTGTGTTACAAACAGGGAACTGTAACCTGTGAACAAAGTGACACTCTGTTGTATCACATCAGCTGAATCAAAGAGATCTTAAGGGAGTTTAAATCTGGGGTAAGAGCTAAGAATCAAGCTTCCAAACTGATTTTATCAGTATTTTTTCAAGTCTGTGTTGAAATTTCAACATTTTAAACAAACCTTTAACAGTTTTTTGCAGAGATTGATTAAAAAACCTGATATATTCTATGTATGTGTTTCTTTACAGGTGAATTATCTCTAATATACCTGACCTCAGGAGGACTGGCTAGATGGAAAGAGGCTTGGTGTAAGATAAAGCATTTTTACACCTCTCAGTAGAAAGCTGTGTCACGTCCTCCCAGGACATAGTGCCCAATTAATATCCAGTTCTCACTGGATCTTAGAAGTGGTAAAAGTTTCCTAGCAGGATCAAGTCACAAATGAATATACACTGTATTACAGAGAAAACCAAGGAAACATAACAAGCCCCAGGCGGTATTTTACCTGATAAGGTCCAAAGGCTGCTCCTTGTAGAAGCGCAAGAAACGGGCCCACTCCATGTAGAGCGTGTACCTCTCACTGTCACAGTTTGGGTCGTTTGCCTTTTTCCAGTACTGGCACTGCGAGCAAATCAGAGTAAGGGGAAAACACCTCATCGACAGGCTCAAATACTACATTGAAAGAGACAAACAGGAATGATGATGCACCCCTCTTAAGATTGTGGTATTTGTCATTATCAGCTTTCTTAACTGCCAAATACTAAGAAGATTTTGAAATTTCATCACTTTCCTAGAAATTAAACACCTTTTGACGGCTTTTCTGACAAAAGTTTTTTTGACAGCTTTTGTAATTTTATTTTGTGCCATAGAACTCTGCTTCTAGAAATATTTGGCTATGTCAATTATTCAGTTTGTGATCTTAGTCTTCCTTTTTTCTGAATGCCTCTCAATCACAAAAAAAAAGCATGAAAATTGGTTTCTAAATAGGAAGCCACCAATAGAAGTTCAAGCAACCTAAAGTTTGTATTTTGAAAATATTTTGAAAGATTAAATAATTATTTTTAGACAATGAGTTTTGAGCCTGTCTCACAAGTTTTAGAATGTTTTTGTAAGATTTCTTAGCATTTAAAGTTGGTTGTAGTTTTATAGAAGAGATTCTTGCTTTTTACTGTCTGTGGTTTTGGTAGTCCCAACAGAATAAAGTACTTCCCAGCCTAGACCAGCATTCTAGATACTAATCAGCCAAACTTTCCTCCTGAAAACCTAAGGCACATCCATTCACTCATTTCTTTCTATTTTCTAAGGCAAAAAATATTTTCAAACATTTAAAAATATAAATCAATATA
Source organism: Melanocharis versteri (assembly GCA_013397845.1). Classification (NCBI taxonomy): domain Eukaryota; kingdom Metazoa; phylum Chordata; class Aves; order Passeriformes; family Melanocharitidae; genus Melanocharis; species Melanocharis versteri. Next base: position 89,395 of record VZTG01010183.1, read on the forward strand.
CAGTATTTAAAAATGTCTTATGGTAGAATTCAGAGATATAATTAAGCAATTTAAGTTCACTAAAGCATAGTGACATCTGAAATAACCATTAAAAACAAGGAAAGAATTTAAGATTTAAGCAACAAATTAAACACAACATTTAGGAGGAAAAAAAAATTAAAGGGAAAAAACCCATGTAGAACACTGTAACCCATCTCTCTCTTGTTTTCTCCATGGAATTTCAGGACTAAATCCGCATGTGTCATATTAAAAACTGACCTTATAGCAAAACTAAACACAGTATTTACTATCCTTACCACAATTCCAGTATTTGCTCCCCAAAGCTCACTGGGACATGGACAAGTGACTATTCCACGCTGAACTGCAGGGTTCAGGCAACTCACCTGACTTCAGTCCCAAAACGGTATGATCCCAAGAGTTTTTCAGTAGTGTGCACTACTGTGTAACTACAACATGTGTGCGTACACACCCTATACATGCACACTGCTGAATGTATGCATCTGCAGTAGGTATTAATTCCTTGCTATAATCTAAGGTACTACTGTGTGGTCCGTGCCATCAACATTACAGGAATATGATGGAATAAGTCTCTAAAGAAATGATGTGACTGACACGTATTCTAAAAACTCATCCACAGAAAGAAACATTCCAGCACATAAAAGCCGAATAGTACGGCTGACAGGTATGTTTTGCATGTTATAAAACAGAATCAATTACTGGAACAAATTGAAAGGTTTGAGTATATTTTCATATCTCCTGGAACAGCAAATGTCACAGTAGGTAAAAGAGTGCAAACACTGGGAAATGCTCAAGGGAGCAGAAAGCTGAAATACTTACATCATGAAGAGGATATGCAGCTGTATAGGTGCCATTGTTTAGCAGCCTCTTAATCCCAAATTTTTTCTTCCCTTCTTCTGTTCCATATGGGCAACGTGTAAGAATATAATTAACCTGAGATTCAAGGATGAGAATTTCACACCTTTCCTATTTTAAGGTCATTTAATAGAAACCTATAATGGATGTGCACTGTGTATAATCCGCAGGAACAACATGCAAAAGCAGAAAGTATTTCTTCAAAAGGCCTTATCTCATATAAGAACACTGGGGACACAACTGCCTTGTAGACATCCAGAAGATCTGTTCCAATAAATATTATTCTATATTTCTAAGCAAGACGCACAGGTACCCAGGCCTCTCTGCATTTACCTCAGTTACCATGGTTTCTATACTCACTCCTTCCTTACATGAATACTCTGATGGGGCCATGTAAATCTACATGTAAACATAAGTAGCCAAATCCACATACGTACTATTCTGTTTCTCATGGATGGTGAGAAGAAAGTGCTCTCATCATTAATGAGGTACAGCTCCTGCTTGTCCTTGCTGAACGGTGCCGTGAAATAATCTGGTTCAGGATGCATCACCTTCTCAGGCAGCCTGAGTGGGAAAAGCACACAGTCCAGGGGGTTCTCCACCATGGAGGGAATGTCATTTTCCTTGATGGGAACTTTAATGTTCAGTACTTCTGCATATGTGATCAGAACCTCCCATGGTGCATGGATCTTCACAAAAAAAATCTTGCCATCTTCAGATTCCTGGTCCAGAGAAGTTAAATCAGACATTAGACCAAACTGTGTTTGATTGCAAGATTTATGGGAATATTTTTTATACAAAATGTATTGCGTTTTACATATTTTTGAAGGATTTAAAAAAACGAAGGGGGAAGTAGAAGGACTTTCTCTGTGTGTGTATATATATACTTAACTGAAAAGCTTATCTGAGTGAATGGCTGTTCATAATCTTTGCACTACTAAAAGCTCAAAAAGGCTTTTCAAACGATATTAATCTCATACACTGAAGCCTGAAAATTCTCATTACACTGGAAACATGAAGAATAATCTTGTCATAGGCCTCACGTAACACGTATGTTCTTCTAGTGTTGCTCTGCATTCACAGTAGAAGTTGGCAATCAGAAGAGTTTTTAATATTGCTCAATGAATTCCCTGCCTATGGATGTTACAGAGTCTGAACTTCATCAAGAGTTATTTTACTCAACCCAGCCTCTGGCACACTGCATCAGCCAAAATCGCATGTTCTCCAGTTATTACACCAAACAGTACCACCGATCAAATATCCTCCAGTTGTTACAGGGTCCTTCCTCATAATTCCAACATCCAGAGGGCGTAACTAATCCATCCATTGCCTTCCAAACTTGTTACTCATTGTTAGGTGGGATTAAAATCAGCTGTAAGCATACTTCCCATTTATGTGGATTTAAATCAAATCACAACTATTTTGCCGCCTTATTATAAAAGCAAAAGCTTTCTTCTCGTTACGAAAGCAAAAGCAAAAGCTTCCTTTGCAATCAGAATTATTCTGCTTCCACAATTCTCATCAGTGTATCTGGAAAAAGCACTCAAATAAACATATTAATCTTGTTTCCCCTAAATTAGTCACGCTCCACTGAAATCCACGAGTATAATTTATAATTTTTCTCAAAGAAACAAAGTGGTTTATTAATTTCCGGGTCTATTCTTTTGATTCTAATTTTTCTTTTTTTTTTTACCTTCTTGTCTTCTGTTTCTAGCTCCAAACCAGCCTTTTGCAGGTTGCTCTCAAATTCTTTTCTCCTCTCCTGAAGAGAAACAGACACACTTTAGTAACCAATGAAGTTAGCAACTAATTGATCATTCACCGATGACTCACTGGGTTTCACTTCTCTCAATGGCCCTGATGACAACCCCTCAACACTATGTGACCTTCTCAAAGCAAGCAGACAAAAACCAGCCCGTGCATACCAGGCCACTTTCGAGGGACGGCCCGCTTTGTGACGGGAACACACCAGGAATTGCACTGACTAGGCACAGGACACCCACTGGGTAGGACAAGGCTTGTTCTGTGCTATCTGGGACATCAGAGAAGCAACTGACGTCTTGAGCACTTCTGACTCCAGGAGGCTGGTGTGTGGGGTGTGTGTCTGTTCAAGTTTAGCTGTATTCCCAAGAGAAAGATGAAAAGAAAAATTCTGGAAGCACATGGAAGACTGATTGCTTACAGCCTCATCTATTTACCAGTTATGCAATTACGCCCAACACAGATATGAAAGTACTGATTACAGACAATTCAAACAGTATTTCACAAACATCACTGATAAGACCAACAAATCAGCATATGTGCTTAGCTTGCATGAAGCCAGCATGGACTTCATGCAGAGATAACAAACCTGCCCATGGCAGCGTGTGGTGGCTGCATGACCTGTGTGAGCTTGACATTCTTCTTGAACTCTTCTATTTGCAAAGTAATTCCTAGGTGGTGCCTTTAGATAACCTCTCCTTCTCTGTATAATTTTTGCTCCTATTGAGAGACTGTATTAATTTCCTCTTAATCATATAAAATTTGCTGAAGAACTGCCAGAATAACAATAAATTAAAGCAAGTATTGAGCCCTACCCTCTTCAAAATGGGCACAAGCTAGACCACAAATTTATTTCTGGCTAAACCCTGCTATGCTGTCTAATGTTTCTTCTATTGAAAAGTCTTAAATTACAGTTTTTGAACATACTTAAAAACCCCAAAACACCATAGTTTTCAGCCAGCTTTCTTTTCCTGCATGTCTGTGAGGAGCAGACTGCTATTTTTGCATCTCAGTTTGCATAAACTACTCAGACAAATGAATACAGACTGAAGAATAGCTTTCATAGTCCTCAAATGTACCTTATGATGTATTGATGTGTTTTCCTGTGTTAGTGGTCTCTCATTTTTATGTGTCATACCTGATTTTGCCACATATTACTGGATATTAAATTAGACACTGGACTATATAAACTTGTGAATATGACAACTCCTGAGTTCTAGTACATGCTGGGGGCAAAAGCAATTTCATGCACTATTTTTCCTACAAACCTGCCTAAATGCACCTGTATAAACATGTCAGAGAACTCTGTTTTGCTGACATGATAATGAGATAGAGAACAAAACAACTAAAAGGTGATTTAAGAATGTATGTTAAGATGCTAGAAAAAAGCTGACATTCAAGCCTAGTATCCAAAGCTACATGCTACTCTGGATTACCTTTTCTCCTAACAAAGCACGCTGGTGTGTATTCTTTCTCCAGCAAACACTGGAAGAGAGCCAAGCAAGTCAGCTCAGAGGGTTCTCTGCCACCAGACACCAGCCAGCCTCTCTCCAGCTGTGCAGCTCAGGAACAGACAGAGCCAAAGGGTCTGGCCCCATCTTACTTACCTTTCCTTACATTACACTCAGTGTGATGAACTGCAGTGCTCTAATAGAAATAATGCTTTTTTTACCACCTTGCTCTTCCCCCATAAGCCCCCTCCTGAAACCCATGCAATGTACTGTACTTTCCAGTTAACGGGAAAAACATTTTTAAAAGGAAAAAAATCTGCTGCAAAAAAAAAGTTCCTCCCCTTTTTCTTGCCAAATACTAGATTTCTTCATGTCACCATCAAAGGCTTAAAATGGACAAAATGTATCCTTGGACCAGAGCTGGTTGTTTTTAATGTGTACTTGTTAGAATTTTATGCTTACTGTCCCAAAATTAGTAAGCTATACCTGGTGCATATATTTCTGACTCTGCTACAGATGCCACTCTGCAGTCAAAGAGGGACGAGGGAAGCTCTGTAAGTCATTGCATTCACCATATTACGTGGATATCTCACATAATGTGGGATAAGCACAGACTATATCATCTAACACGTGCTGGGCTGTAATGAACCATCCCAGTAAGATTAACAAAGCAAGATCCAAAGTCCAGCAGTACAATGATGCCCAATGCAAATGTAACACTGCATGATCAGGTACCTATGGAAGAGAGACAACTTCTACAAACCTGATTGTGATAACAATGCTGGTACAACAGCAGGTAACAATGCAGGTCCAGTCCTGGTGGGTCCCTTCCTACTCAGCATATTCCATGATTCTCTGATTCTATGAACTCTTGGCCCTGCACAGAACACCCCAAGAACCACACCATGTGCCTGAAAGCATTGTACAAATGTTTCTTGAACTCTGTCAGGCTTGGTGCTATGACCACTGGAGCCTGTTCCAGGGCCCGACCACCCTCTGGGTAAAAAACCTTCAGTTCCTAATACCCAACCTAAACCTCCTCTGACTCAGCTTCATGCCATTCCTTTGGGTCCTGCCACTTGTCTCAGAGAGAAGAGATTGGTACTTCTCCCTCTTCTTCCCCTCACAAGAAAATTGTACACTGTGAGGTTTCCCCTCAGTCTCCTTAGGCTGAACAAACTAAGTGCCCTCAGCTGCCTCTTATAAGGCTTCCCCTCAAGGCCCTTCACCAGCCCCGTGGCCCTCTTTTGCACAGTCTCTCAACCTCTGTCTTTTTTTATACTGTGGTGCCCAANTGTCTCAGAGAGAAGAGATTGGTACTTCTCCCTCTTCTTCCCCTCACAAGAAAATTGTACACTGTGAGGTTTCCCCTCAGTCTCCTTAGGCTGAACTAACTAAGTGCCCTCAGCTGCCTCTTATAAGGCTTCCCCTCAAGGCCCTTCACCAGCCCCGTGGCCCTCTTTTGCACAGTCTCTCAACCTCTGTCTTTTTTTATACTGTGGTGCCCAAAATCGCACTCAAGGTGAGGCTGCCCCAGTGCAGAGCAGAGCAGAGGAGGGCAATCCCCTCCCTTTCCTGGCTGGCAGTGCTGTGCCTGATGCCCCTCTAGGACATGGCTGACCTTCCTGGCTGCCAGGGCACTGCTGACTCACAGGACTTGATGATTGTTGTGGGTCCCTTCCAAAGCAGGATATGCTGTGATTCCTTCTGCAGCTACCAGCCAAACTTCTGCAACGCTGCATGGAGAAGCCCCAGTTCAGACTGAGCCCAGCTTTCAGCCACTCCTGCAGACCTGGGGATGCAGCCGCTAACAGGGCTAACAGCAGCAACAAACATCTGATACTTGCTGCCTGTGGCTCCCTAACTCTTGCCTAGCTGGTATCTCTAAGAAAGCAGAGGTGTCTGTCTGAGATTATGAAAACTGGGAAAGGAACTAGATAAAATTTCCTTCTGGATCTCTGTACCCCACTGGGGACAGGGGGACTTTGCTTCCAGTCAACATAGGAGTGAGTTACTTTGCACAGAGATCCCTGACTCCTAATGCTCCATAGTTCTTGTGAAGAAATATACTTATGGACAATAAAGACTATGTCCTGGTCATACATTAATACTATATTAGATATTTTTATAAATTCTATTTATTTTTTCATGTTCACGTACATTTCATATGGTGGTGAAATATTTCCACATGTGCTTGAGGCTTTAAGGAATAATATAAAGTATTGTCTCACAAAATTGTAATCTTAATTTTTGTTCAGAGAACTTTGTGGTTTGGATTTATTCATGTAGCTTGTAGAAGGGAAGTTCAAAACAGCGTTGAAGCTGGAATGTATCTGGGAATATCAAAAAAGTTAAAAGTTGTTCTGCATGAAACTAAGGGAGAAGATGAACAGACTGTATTGGGGCTATGTTGAAACACACAAAGAAGTTATTTATCCCATTCTTAGAAATGCAGAATAAAGCTGTTTCCTTGAGATAAAGAAACAAAACCCTTTGTCACAACTGTTATTCTCCTTATATGAGCACTTCTATTCTTAACTGTTCCATTTTACTGTATCATTGTTCTACCATAAAAGAAACATTTCTTTCTATGATAACTGTACAATAGCAAGCACAGTGTATGTCAGACAAATTCCAGAGGCTGCAGTTCATCATGGTTTAAATCTTGTTACCACAAAGACAGCAGCACACTACTTGTACGCTAAGAAGTCTGCAATAATTTATGGACATACTAATTGCATAAAGATCTATGCCGAACATAATTATGTTGATGACCCAGGAACTGTGTAAAAAAAATTGATATTTCCATGCCTGTTCGTCCAGTGACCACAGAGTTAATCTACAGGGCCACTGACGATCCTCTATAGGGCCATAAACTCTTTTGCAAGGGACAGATGTACACAGAATTAAATCTCACAAGACTTAATGTGGATGTTTAGGTCTTTTGCAAGACAGAGATGTTTCTTCCTAGGAAGTACATTTTTACCTCGAAGAAGAAGTACAATATTAGCTACTAACTCTTGGGCTTTTTCCCACGTGAATCCTTCAGTCAATAATGATACCCATGGACACGGACTCTGGTCTGGCAAAGATTCCTACTACCCCCTAACGACCCATAAAGCAACGAGAAGGAAACTGCTGCACACAATATGAGTGAGTGACTAGACTGACATCTGACTCATTTTCCTTCCCACCTGAAACATTACCTAAATAGTATTAATTTCTCCCCTCATTCTAAATAATTCAAGTATGACTAATGGAAAAGTTTAAGAGTTGCTTTGGCAAATTTTGCATGGGTATCTTCCTTCTCTCTACATTGAGTGGTCTTCTCTTCCTTCTTTTATAAATGTATTTTGCTTCATCAGAGAAGAAAGCATGGAGCTAGGAGTACAGCCTGACAAAGGGTCAGGGTGAGTTTGAAAAAGTATGCTTATATATAAATCCATGGTATTATAGCTATCAACTAATCTGGTCTCCCAAGAAAATCTTTGGAATGTGGCTAGCTGAGCAAAGCTGACTGAGATGCTTAATCTGGGAAAAGCATCAAACAGAGACATGACAAATTCTTGGATTTTTTAAGGTAACAAGAGTAAGATGCAGAGGTTGTGTTCTACACTGGATTGTATTTGGATGCAAAGACAGGGAGCAGAAGTTCTTAATGAAAACAGTATTTCCCTCATAAAAGAATGAAAGCAATATGCAATTTTTTTAACAGCCCAATCACACCGTATTTTTCCAAAGGAAATTTGAATTTTTAATTACTAAATACTTCAATATGACAAGACACAGATAGTAACTGTTCTTTGCTTCACAGACCAATAGTTTCAATCATGATTTTGTCATAAGCCTTGGTATAATTCGTTTTTTTCAGATACCCTTATCTTTCAGAATAATATGATTACTTGAGAATGTAGTTTTTTTAGCATCTCTCTCCTTTTTAAAATTTTTTTGATCATGAATAAACTTTGGAGTTATATATTGGAGAGACTAGTTTGCAAATGTAACCTCTCCTGACTCTGAAAGAAGGCAGCGAATACAGAGAAAAAAAATTTGAAATCCTTATTTTTAAAAAATATTTTGCTTTATATAAAAGTTGTTGTCTTGACTGCCTCTCATTGTACTGGATTTTTTATATCGCATGAATTTATATGTTAGCCAAGTTAGACTTCAAGTGTCAGTGTGAGCACGTAACAAACAGGTGTCATTAACTGGTTCCATCTCACCTACTACTACCATTCGGGCAACTGGGTCTTGCTGGCAAGTTCAGGGATAATCACTAACTGGCATTTTAGAGAAAGTTTGTTCTTGTGCCCTGTTACATAGGAGGGATCTTATCAAAGCCACTTTAAATATTCTTCTAGAAGAATGAATACACATATGTAGAGAATAAGTCAAACACAGGGAAAGGCTCCAGGAGGACATACTGTGTTTGTGTTACTCAGAGTATATATTAAGAAAGGAGTCTGAAAAGTATTAACGGAAAACCGCATTGAGTCTTGCAGCTAAGAATCTATTTCTCCTCTAACTACAGTCAATGGGTGTGAAGAAAATAGTTATTGTTAAATCTTGTTTGGATAATCTTTGCTTATTTAGAAGAATCCTCCTTCATTTGAATGTATTTACAGATACAAGTATTTACAAATTACAAATGTATTTTCTCCAAAGTCTCAGCTAGGCTGTTAAATGAAGCAGCAAAATAATTTGGATTACCTTGCTCAATTGTATGATATATTGCTCAGTGTACGTAATGAAGAGTGATCAATTCAATAAACATAGACGCAAAAAATCTAATAAAATTAGGTCCTGACATACAACAGTAAAGTACACAGGAATTTCCATGCACGGAATTGCTTTTCAAATAGCTATAAAATTCTTAGCTAAATTCTATTCCAGATGAGTCTAGTGATCTGAAAGGATTAGTAATTGATATTCAGCTTATTATAGATAAAAATTAAGAGAACTTCAAAAAGACAAACTTACCAACTTTTTTTCCCATTCCTTATTAAAATCATCCACATAGGAGAGAACAAAATCAATTCTCCTGACACCATCCCTGAAGAAAATGGAATCTTTGCTTTGATGTCTTTTATCAATCTGTAGAAGATACAGGCATATGAATAAACAAACAAGTATTGCCGTTTCTCTAAAATATAACAGAAGGCAAAAAAGTTTCCCCGTATTGCCACAATTCTTCAGTTTCTTTACAGCTGAAGATGTATTTGGGCAAGTTTTAACAAGGGCTACATCTAGTTTAAATAATTTCAAAATTAACCGCATATGTCCGCAAGCATTACATGTAAATAACTAGTACAGGAAAAATAAATGTATATATATGTTAGTGTAGCAATACTTGCAAATACTTGAAGCAGGTAGCAAAATGTAAATTCCATGCATTTTGCTCTACATAACAGGATTCATTAAATCAACCACCACAGAGACATATGTCCCAGCAATGACTACATATAAAAACAGTTCACAAAAATACAGGGGTGATGTTTCAAAATTGAGGATTTACTGTCATTGGAAAATAAATACACCTAATAAAAGATATCAATGTAACAGGGTAATTAGTATTCTGATTGATCTATTAAAGGTCACATTTAATGTACCAACACGCCAGAATGTCTTAGTAACAACATCCACCTTTTTCACTATTAGGCCACAGTAATTAATGTTAGCCAAATAAAAGACTGCAACCCCACTGTCCTAGGGAAGTTAACTCATATTAGATAATATTATTTATTATCATATCAATATTCAGCTCTATCAAATCATGTACAAGACATACAGCAAAGTGCTTTCTATAGAAGCTAATATTCTAGTTTAACTCCGTGCTGAGGAACATTGGTGTTAGTTTTTCAACCACACCTATCAGCAAAAGTGTATTTGTATAGGGCTGAATTGGGGTTTTATTTGATTAGAGTTGGAACAAAATGGAGGACTATGTCTCTGTCTTTTCCCTCTTTTAACATGCCAGGATGCATGTATTCCCTGAGAAAGCACAGAATATTTATTTATAACTGTGAACCTCACTCCTAGTTAGCAAAAGGCATCACACAGTGAAGCATGTTATTACTGCAGCCTTCCAAGCCACTGGCAATAGCATTCATCACTGCTTTACCCTCAGACGTCGCTTCAGGAACAGATTATACTTCCTTCCACTCTGCTGGAATAACCAACAAGTAGTTAGCAGGCCCACTGTTTCTCTCCAAGAACCAACTGCTTCAAGCACATACACCCCAGCTACAGCAAGAAATCCATGTCCTTTAAATCTAGGAAGAGCCTCCAACCATCAGAAAAACACAAGCGCCTCCAAATAATACGACTATCATGTCTTTTTTATTAAAGGCAAAGCTGGGCTGGAATCCGTTTGGACAGTTAAAATATATTTTAAGATAATGACTCCTATAATACTAATTGCCATCATTTGGATACTTAAGCAGATTTTAAAAAGAGCAATAAGAAAGTGGTTTTGAGTGTAGAGCAAAGGTACCCAAACACTGGCTCATGCATAGTGCATGCATCTTTCTGTTATACTCATGTTAGGTTAGACCCACTGGGACATAAAAGGACAAACAGCAACCATGTAATTACAGAGCTGACAAAACTACAAGTAGTAACAACCACATAATTCACGTGTTTATCTTTAGATAGGCTGAAATTAAATAAAAATAATTAAAAATCCTATTGTTCCATAGCGTTGCACAACTTTATGCATCTTCATTAGACACCCAGGTAACTGCTGAAATCAGACACTTGAAGCAGCCATGCATCATGGAGAATTCCTGTGTTCCTGAATCTATCCTAGCTCTTGGGGAGCTACAAAACACTGTTGCAAATCAATGCAGGACAAAAAAAGCTAAAAAATTATTTCCTGAAAATGCTGCCATCTGTTCTCTGCCTTCCCTCTTCAGCAATTTTGTTACCTTTTTTTGCTGTTTATCTTCTTGAGAAGTATTTACAGCAGACCAGTTAGACTACTTTGTATGACTGAAATCAGGACAGCTACCTCAGAAATGCTTTTGCATCCAAATGGAGTACATCGTCTTACATGATTACAAGACTCACAAAAATCATGGAATCCAATAGCAGAAAAGAAAAAGCATTTTTCTGTTCTATTTTGCACTTACAGGTTTAGCTCTTTCTTTGCAAATATAATTGTGACTACATGCAAACTGAAACAGTTTAGATACTAAGTTAATCAAATTAAAACAGTACATAGAACCACACTAACATCTGTATAGAATCAACAGTACTGTAATTATTCGGCATTACAGTAAGTGAACCCCAAACTGCATTGTAACAACTTACAATGTTAGCAATTGCCCCAACCACTGATTAAAAAGGACAGTGGCTTCATAGGCACAGAAATTGTTCTAGTGAACTAAATTCATATGCACAAAGAAGAAATAAAACAATAAGCAGTATTTACTTCAAAAAAAAGCTCCTGCCAAAGCAGTACCCCAAATTGTTTGGGTTGCATAGTTATAATTAGATTATTCAATACAATTGAAGAAATATTTTATCTTTATTTCCATCAAAATTTTGTCATTTTCTCAGATGTATCAGAATCTTCAGTAATTAAAGGTCTGATCATCAATTTCAAAAGATGCAGTAGCCATTGTCAGATCTGCTTTTAGAAGTGGAATACTTATCACTTCTGCTTCTATACATAGGATTATTCATTGTGGATAGTGACATGCCTGCTTATTAAACTCATAAATTTTTCCTTTCCATTTTTCTGCATTTGGATTTCACAAGCAGAACAAGATCAGTCTTGCATTTTCACAAAGGTTTATGCATATAAGTGCACCTACAAGTTTAACGTATATAAAAGTTTGTAATTTGCATTGATTCTATCAGTGAATCATTAAACATCGTGGATTTGTACATCTTATTTCTTAACAGCTCTTTCCAGAACTGCATGAATGCAGTTAATGGTCTTGGACAACCTGCAGTTATTAAATTAAGCGACACCTCATCACAAAAAATACTCTGAAATGTGTCCCTCCTGCAATACAAGTAACCAAATTAAAACTTCCCAACACAGCACAGATAGCAAGTTGAAGCTTTTTAGTAATTAAGTTACACCCAGTGAGGAACTACAGAAGAGATGGAGCCCTGAGGCATACAGTGAAAACTCAAGAAGCAACAACCACAAGTCACAACAGGAGGAATTCCTACTGGATGCTGTGGTTGAGTGGGAATGGGTCCAACAGATTGCCCAGAGCGACTGCATAATCTCCATCCTCACATATCACACAGCCTGATTAAGCTAGGCCAAGACTGTGCAACCTGATCTAAGTCTGAAGTCAGCCTTGCCTCGAGTAGGAGGCTGGCCATCCAGAGGTCCCTTCCAATCCAAGTTCACTGTAGGACTCCATGAAATTATGTTACTGCAAAGATTCAGCATTTACCAGGGCTTTCAAAAAGCTGAATAAATCCATCAACTACAAAGCAAGTTTACAAAAACCACCAGTTCAAAAAAGAAATACTGCCCTCCTGTTATTCTGTAATAGCTTTCCAGCTCCATAGTCTAGTCATCTCTCTAAGAACTAAGTGACCTCACAGCTTGCAGACAGATGTGCTAATTGAATGCTGTAATGGTCTATCATGAAGGGATATATTTTCTTTTCATGTGGCTACATAAGTGCAAACTTACAGGATTCATAGGTTATTATATCAATATTTAGAGTTATCCTATATTTGATGATTTCTGGCTAGACACCCAGCAGAGGTTGGGGTATTGGACCACGTCCAACCAAACAACTCTCCAAGTACCTAGACTCGCAATCCTCGCCTCAGACACAATCCAAAGCCCTGCAGTAGGAAACCCAGACTCAACAGGACAGGTGACAGGGGAGACCAAGCTGTCAGTAAGGAAACAAAGCACAGCTCAAGATGAAGTAAGGCTGTAAGAGCCCATGGTCCGTTCTGCCCAGACTGGTTTGGGCACAGTGTGTAAATGCTGGCTGGCAGCCCCACACGACATTCAGACCCAGCTAGACTTGCCAGCACTGCTGAATGCTTGCTGAGGAGTCCTTAGCCGTGCCGCTCCACAGGTGCCTCTGAGACACTTCTCCAGGGCCAAGGCAAACAGTCGGACATAGGGAGCTGGAGAGCATAAAGTAGCTGCTGGAAGTGGCAGCAACCACTAACACTGGCACAGAGAGTGCTTCAGAGAAATGACTGCGGGCTGAAGCTGAGCCACAGGCACTGTGCTAAATGTCTCTGTGGCCTCACTTGCCCACCCTGGCACACTGACAGTGGGCCTTGGGCAGTGTAGGCAGCGTGGGCAGCTATCCCCTGATGGGTTAGTAGCATAACAGTACCCAAAAAACAAAGACGTTTTGCAGATTATACCTGAATTATTTAATCCCATATATTTTTATGGGACTCTGAGGGACTTCTATGTCTGGTTATCCACCCAACAGGAAATGTGTCCTTACAGGTCACTCAGCACAGCTCTCACCTTGTAGGTATGGAGCTTCCTCCAAATTCACTCTGCTACTAAATATCCCAGCCCTCTCTATGTCCATGCTCCAAAGACAGGAAAACTTGTCCTAGAGCAATACTTTTCAGACTATTATTCAGTCAGAAGACTGCAAGTTCCTTAAGAGCCTATGTTCAGAAACACCCCTGCCAAATTCACAGCCTTGGACTTCAAGGTTTCCCAAGTGTCCAACCCCACAGAGCTGGGATTGCAGATTCAGACCTGAGCACCGTGCCCCTTCTGCTTTTTTGTTTTGTATCTTTTTTGAGGGAAGGTGGTTTAGAGCAGCATTTTCCATAACAAAGCAGTAACCAATACCAATCGGAAGTGGAGGAACCCATTAGCTTCATTAGTTCCAGCACAGGGAAGCACCTCTGGCTGTGACTAACAGGAAAGATGAGAGGTTACATTAATACCATGGAATGGTTTTTATGATCCCCATCAGCACATCAAGGAATTACATTATCATAGTCCTACATTACCACGCAAAAAAACTACCTGAAATTACAACATTAAATTGATTTGTAACATTTTGCTGGCTTAAAAGACACAGTCTACAAACAAAATATTTATTTTATTAACTGCATACCTTTGATAATCACACAGGTAAGTTATATTTAAAACAGACAGTGTAAAAACCCCAAAGAACTACATTAAAATGCAACTAGGTAATTTATGAATTAGCAATCCACAGCAGAAAAAACTGTCAGAATACAGAAATGGACAAAAATATAAGGTTTGAAAGCTGAATCAAAATACAAGAAAAGCCTCCATAACTGAAACGGTAGGAAACATTCAATGGCTTAAAAACAAAGTTATCGCCTTCACTTAGATCCTCAGTTTGCATGGAATATTTATATACTCCTGCTTTTCACTGAATGAAAACATGCTACAGGAAAAAGACATGGATTTAAGTGCTGCTATGCTAAACATGAATATATATATTTACACATATATATGAACTTAAACATAACTTTAAAATATATATCTAAATTATATAAATGCATTTCCAAAAGTAAAATGTTCCTGGAAATACATTTACAGAACATACACAAATATACAGGTACTCCCCTGAAAGTCAAAATGGCAAATTTCTGGTTTATGCACTCATTCCCATTTTACCAGAGTCCCTTTCCATGAAGTTCTCATCATTATTCTTCCTTGAAAGAATCCACGCAACTGAAGAACTTACTTTACAGATGTGTATTAACAACACTCTTAACACCACCCATTCCGATTTCCAGTTATATTTCATGCAGGCTATAAAGTTGCACACAAAACTATAACCTTTCCCATTCAAAAAACCACAAAATTTCATGTATTTCTTGTAGCTAAAATTTGCAAGTTGCTTTTTTCACCTTCACTAATGTTTCAATTCTGAACCACCTTAAAATCTGAAAGCTTGAAAACATGCATTTCAAAGCAGTTTAAGACACCCCGATATTTGCACTGAAATATAAATGCACATAAAAAGCCTCTCTGGATAAAAGAATACATTAAACAAGAACAGAACAAAGAAAAATAAAAATTAAGCTAGGAGAGCGTACGTGTTAATGGAAGACACCAGAGCCCAAAGTAAGCAAGCAGACAGTTTTAATACACCTCAGCATGTACTTCTTCAGTTATTTTAAATGACTTTTCGTACTTTTTCTCCATAAAACAGTAATGATTATTTTAAGTTTTCTGATATATTTGAGAATTTATATAGTTATCTTGACTGTGAATTTCAGTAAGTGGCTATTCTGAGCCTTTCCTTATTATTTACTACAATTTAAAAAAAAAGCAACATATTTCAAATGATGTCAGTGTTTGCTTCTTGCCTTTAAAACATTTTAAAGTATCATGCTGACTCACAGAGCCCTCAGGCCATCATGATAAAAAGGAATCCCACATTTGTTAATAACACCAGAGTCTGAATACATCCTATATCCCATCAAACCAAAACAATGATAAAAAAGCAAACTTTCCAGTTTTCTCCACCAATCTTAACTTTTCAATTTTGTCTATTATCCTTTTGATTTGCTTCAATTTATCATTTAAGCCATCACTGGGAATAAATGCAAAACCACATTCATTTTTATAAGCTAGAAAAAATTGGTTTTAGAAGGATGGCATCCTTGAAACTGGAAAATTTTCTGGTGAGGGATGTTTTGGCATACTATAATAGAAGACGCCACACAAATTCATGCAAGGAAGCATGAATACTTCTTACTGCTTACCACTTGATGTTCAGGGATGAGTAAAGTAGTCTCAGTGCTGTTTAGGCCCTGCCAGTGGCATCATGGGAAAAACATAATGTTGTTAGCGATGATGCAAAGGATGCTTTAAAATTAAAGGCTAATTCAGAAGAAACAGTGTAGTTCCTGGTTTAAGTTGCTGAAAAGCTCTTCTGAGTGACAGATGGATTTTCAGTTGAGATAGTCACAGTTTAAACCAACCTCTACTTCCTCAGAGGAGCTCAGGTCTCTAGCCTATACCACCAATTTTTACATGGTCCATACTGATTTTTAAGCATTAATAATCACAATTTTTTATAAGAGTTAAACAGTATTCCTCATCATTTCCATTAGAAAAAATACAGTCTAAACAAGTTGGTACAGATTACTGTTTATAAATGGATGAAGAACAACTGTTAATAGTACTCTTATTAGTTTTGATACCAAAGAGAGAAAATGTACACAGCACAGATGGCTGTGCTTGCATTCGGAACAAACGTGCTGTCCCTTACTTGGCTATTTTTTAAATACAAACTGAAATTATACAGTGTACACTGAAGGAAAACAAATGCAAGGAGACAAATCCTTAATCTCACAGTGTAGACAAGGTAAATTGGTATCAGTAATTGCAGTTACACCTAATGAGACTAGTGAGGGTTTCCCAACTTTCATTTCTGATCCAGACACAGCGAAGCCCTACCCTGATTTTAATTGTACAAGATCTGGGTGCTCAGTGTTTTCCTGTATGTTGGTATGGAGGCTGCTGCAACATCCTCAGGCCAGACTCCACAAAGGTATGACAGGAATACCAAGAGAAGAGACCTCTGCAGAGCACAGCCACCCTACACACATGGCCATCAGCTCTCAGGGTCCTGGCCCAACACTGTGGCCTTGCAGCAGCGATGGGTTTTGAGATCAGGTGCTGCTATTGGAATGAATAATGGCTTACAGTACCTCAGCAGTCTCACAATATCTAGTTCTGTTAGTCAATAACTTACACACTTTTGTTTTGTCTTGCTTTGAACACAAACCACAGAGAGATTTAAACAGTGGGGCCAAGCAGCGCAAGTTCATTATGAAAACACAATAGTTCTCTGGGGAATTAAATTAACTCTCAATAGAAGCAGAATACTAACAGCATTTAATTATTGTAGTATCATTTACTGGTTTAGAGTTGTAAAATTTCAGAAAGTTTATCACTCCAAATCCAATCTTCACAAAGTACTGTTCATTATTTTTTAAATAATATTTTTCACTTTTATTAACATTTTTCTTGAGAGAAACCACTGAGGTCCATTCCTGTCCTGGTTACACATCAAGTAATATACATACACATTTTTACATTCTTTCTTAATGATGCCATCTCTGGGTATTTGCTTATCTAAGTAAGTAAAAAATGTCCTTTTCAGAATGCAGTAAAATAAACAGAAAGATCGATCTGTTTTTTGGCAAGGAATACCCCTAAGAAACAGTGCAAATATAAATAGCTGCACTGTGCTCTTACCGTAAGATAGTCTGAACTGGATTTAGAAGTCTAATCCTCCTGTCACTGATGCTACTGGAAAAACTTGCACTTTTAGTAGAGAACTAAGGGCTGAGACACTTCAGTAGAAAGCTTTTTCCAGTTATACACTATAAATACTTGCCATGTAAAGTACTGTACAAACTGAACATCAATGAAAGCACAGCCTTGTTTTTCAGTGCTGTCCTATGGCTCCTGACCTCTCCAACGCACACATTCCCCCCCCCGCCATCCACACTGGTACTCTTCCATCTGCTTTTATCCAGCCTCTCCATCCTGTACTCCTCCCACCCACTGCTCAGCCCTTCCTCCATGGTTAGATGCAAATACAGGCTTTAGCCACCCACTGGTCCCCACTACTCACACTGCTTCTCTCAAAAGACAAAATTTTATTACATTTAGCGAAACACTAAGCTGTGAGGTGAAGACACACAGCTGGCAGAGGCCTTGGTACGTTCCTATGCATTCTGTGAAATGCTTTCCTGTTAGTCATGGGATCTTACCCTGCTCAGTATAACTGTCAGAAATTAATTAGCTCAAGTCATTAGGATTAACTATATTTAAACTGCTGCTCGTACCTTCTCCTGCACATTTCAAATACTCTGATAGAAACACACTGCTTTTTCATGATATGCCAAAGTCTGTATACAGCACAAAGGGGTTCCAGTGTTGGTAACGCATAGCATGCAAAACAAGAATCAACTCAAATAATCCAACTTTGTTGAGACAAAAACTGAGAAGGTTGGCAGTGGTGGCAGCAGTGTTGGGCTGGTCCCTCTTACTCTGGAATCCACTTTCTTAAGTCTTTAATGCACTCTGGCTCTCCCCAAAATAGCCCTCATGTGTTTTTGTTAGACTTGGAAGAAGTATTTTTGTACTTCTTTCTAGATTTTGAAACCAATTTGGTCCATCTTTGCAATATTAATAATGGTATTTTATGTTTTTCTACTTGAAGATCCACCAGCCTGAATTGAAAAATGAACAAGCATGAAAAGCAATGCACATTATGATGGTGTTTCTTCAGAAAAACACCCAACCAATTAATTTGGAACACCTGCTGCTCTGAAAAAAAGACACTAATCTATGAGTCAAGCTCTAATTGTGGTAAAACGCATTGCTTTAATAAATTTGATGGAGCTCTGCCAATTTACTTCTGCTAACCTGGCTTAAATAAAGACAGCTTTTTCTCAGATTCTCTTATGATCAAGTTACATTAGGGAAAATCCTGATTAATAGGGATTTTTAGCAAGCATTTCACTGGTGTGAAATTAACAGAAAGGTAAAAATTCAATGTGTAACTGCGCAAAATCAATTCCTACCTCCTTACAGGTAGAACAGGGCACAATTCCTGCAGTCTTACTCAGAGTAGTGCAGTCAGCTGCCTTTTATGAGGTGGAGTCCACATGCATACCAAGCAAACATTTTAAATCACTTTGTACTTCTTAACTGGAATAACAAATAGTCCTCTGTATAGACGGACCTCTACAGATGTTGAAAAACTATAAACCGGTGATTCATTTTTTGCACAAAAGCTGTACTAATTTTACACTTACCCCATTTGAATGGCCTGAACTTTCACTATTAGAAAATGTAATACAAATTTAATTTTTTAACCTTTCTTCCAATCTTGAATTAATTGAGTGATCTTCTTTCCTCTTAGGCACAGGAACTCTATTTTGTGTGTTTCATCTTCATTTACTGAGTACCCTGAACAACTAATTGCAATCCCTGAGCAGACACACCATTATATATTTTTCTAGTGCTCTCTCTGCACAAATAGAAAGCATAGAGGACAACAAAATCTCAGGTTTTATTTCATCCATTTTCCAATTTGTTTGAAAGGATTTTCAGAGGCATTTAGGTATTTCTTGGACCAAGAACTCCATAAAGACTGATTCAGGTAGATTCTACGCAGGGATTCACTTAAGACAGTTGCCCATCCCTAACAGAAGTGGCTGTGTATTACTGATTTAACAAGGACATAATTTGAAGCAGTCCCTTTTGAAGCAGTCCCAATCGCAGCATTTATTTGAAAATATCCCGAACATATCCTTTTTTCTCCCCCTTCTCCAGTCTGCTGTTTGTGGAAAACATCTCCTTGCCTCCCTGTATGACAAAGCGTCTAGAAATGATTTATGCTATTAGTCTTGGAATAGGAAAAGTTGATGAAGTCCAAGTGATCTTATTTCTTTTGTCACTGTGGGAGATTAAAGAATAAGAAAAACAAGGAGACTCAAGAAGAAGCAGCTTAAAAAAACCAAAAAAAATCCAGGCAAGAATGCAAAATCATGAAAGACCAAATGCATCACTGATTGGTGCTCCAATGCTTTTTGAGTCCTGGACTTCATCCAACTTTTGTATATTTGCCGGCAGGCTTCACTACAGACTGCTCTTCACTTTTTGTTTTACTTGCATCATTCCTTATATCCAAATCAGATATTCCTTTGCAGATTACAAAAAAAAAGAAAAAAACCACCAACCACTGAATTACAGATGGGTAATGTTTCTGCTCTCCATATTAAATCTAGATTTATTTTTTCCGTCCTCTGTTTCTAAATCAACAGTAAGGCCTTAGCTTTTTTTTCCGTGCTGCTGAACAGAAGCATACTGTTGCTGGATGTTATGTTTTTCCTCTTCCAAAAGAAAAGACAGCCTGAGCATACTGAAGTAGTGATCTGAATGTAAGTTCATTTAACTCTTTCCCAATGGCTTTTCCATTAATTCCATTTCTGTTTTAAAATTACTTGCCTTAAATTGGTTTAGGAATTCCAAATGTTCACATTTTTTAACTGCAGAAACATTGTTAAGTGACAAGAAAATAACCAACCTATCACAGAGGTAAAATCATTCAATAGAGAAATGTGCTACCTGTCAAAACAAGAACAAAGCATATTGACCTGAGCTCAGAAGGGCCTTGGTGAAAGGAGGAGAAACCATGCTGGGATAGAAGACCCTGCTGAACTCCTACAGGAATGCATCAAGGATGTTAAAGGAAACCTAGCAAAGAACTGAGGGAAAAGAAATTCTTCCAGTTTACACAGAAGACAACTGAAGCTGTGACAACATATGAAGACAAAAGATTAGGATTATATGAAAAAAATCCCATAAATATTAGTGGCTATCTTACTATTGCAATTAATTAATAGAAAAACTTTTAAATATAGACTTAACCTGAATTCTAGGACATTAATCATCAAGAACCAAACCTGTCATGGCTGATACGACCATGAAACTGGGCAAGAAGATTAAAAGTAACTCTGTAACTTTATGTCTGGCTAATGCACAGAAAGCAAAAGTCAGATAAATGATAATATGTTAGGGTTCATTAGGTAGGATAGGCAAAGCACAGAAAAGTACTAACTTCAATGTAAGCAAACAGCAAACACAACCAGCTGATCTGCAGAGACAAACTAAGGCCAAACAAGCTGTCTCACAGAGAGCAATGAAAAACAAAACAAAACCCCCAAGTTATCAACTACTTACTGATATTGCTAATATGACAATACTTTGTGATATTTAATAACATAGTATGAAGAAAAATAATTATGTAAGAAAACATGTACGTAGAAAACAAGAGAAAAGGCTGCATGAAGTTACCAAGGAGAGATTTTTGCGAGGATAACCAGATATATTTTTCCCAGACATGAATGTGCTGAAGACCAAAGCCCCCTCCTTTCCCACCCGACCACGAATCTTTCATCCTTCAAACAAGGTTCAAATCCCATGTCTCTACATATATGACACACGTTGCACTCTTTCTCCCATGTTTCCTGCCTTTTCATATGTCCTAAGTCATGAAGTGAGTTCTTCCAAGCTTTGGTGAAATAGGTAATCTCCATCCACTCAGAGACACTAGTAAGTAGCTCAGAATCAGCTTATCCTGGTATGATGGCCATTGCTCAGCAAAGCATTTGATACGGCTGTTCACTGAAAATTTTCCTGGAGAAAAAGATGATTACAACTCCTACAATAGATTCAGAAGGGAATAGGGTGAACATATGAACAAGTTTTAAAATGGAACTGGTAAATTTATGAAAGGATTGGGATGATATGGCAGCATGCTCTAAGAAGACAAAGATCTGTGTAATCTAGGAAGCCCTTCAGAGTTCTGTCTTCATGTGGTCATCTCCAGAGCTGGCCCTTAGAGGATGCTGAGGACATTATTTTACTTAAAGAAGCTCAGCAGAACAACTGCAGTTTTGCAACGCTCAATCTAACAGACGTAATTTCTGATCTGTGGTCATGGCCAGCATGAGACTCTATTTTGACAGAACAGCTGTTTCTTTTCCTCTCTAAAACTTCCTATCTTCCGCTAAGCGTGTAACAACAATAAAGAAATCAGACAATAGGAATGAAAATAAAATACCAATGCAAAGATCACATATTTTCAATATTCGTTTTGAACCAGTTTCTCAGCTGAATACAGGCCACACACTGCTACCTCTTCAAAACATTGTGTATTGTATACAACATAAGCAATAAGCAATATTAAGCAATCAGGGACTGTGAAAAAATTTATAGCTGATGATGCTTTTCATATTGCACGTGATGAGGTACTCTAGCAACTCAAATCTTCATTTGCTTTCTCGTAAATCTTGCCGCACTGTCACAAGGTTCCTAGAGCAGTGGAGTTCTAGTGCCTTGATTTCCCCAGCAAGCCAGCAATATGATAGGCGGCACAAAACAAAGTGTTTGGTTTGTACAGAAACAGTATGTTTTTCCAACTGTCAAAACATTTAAAGATCATATGATTCTCATTTCAAGACTGATATGGGAAACACAATTATGCTTATACTGTTTTCTACCACTGCTGTGTTGTAGCACTAACAATGCTAAGTCTCTTGAGATGCAGTGAGTGTTATGTCATATTCATGGTTTTGCACTTTCAAAACAATACAGGAAGAAAATTTTTACATGGATAAAAAGGAGGTATAAGACAATCTAAAAGAAATACTAGTTTTGAAAACTAATTTATTTTTCACAACAACCATTCTTCTTCCTTCCTACCAAGCAGTACATTAACTAACACCATTCGTACTGTACCTTACCTCAGAGCTGCTTGGGATTTCTGATCCTGCAGTTGAAATAGTTTCAGGTCCGTTGCATTCTTCCCCTAAGGAACATTGAAAAAGAGATTCACATAAATACATCTCTTTTTTCAAAATATTGTTGTATCTAAAAACAATGTAGACCTTGAAGGCATGGAACTACGAACAAGTAAAACGTGGAAAATAATACTCATAACACATAATACATAAAATGTTCAAGAATGGTTCTTTTGAGGGGAAAAATTGCTGCAAGACACAATATATCCAGTCTGTACTACCTTGGTGTAACCTTGCATTCACAGAAACATATTTTTAACTGTGACAGAAAAAAAAATCTGTTGTCAACACTTATCTTTCTTGTCTCAAATATCTGCTAGGTCTAAGAGGGTCTCACACCCACAGCTTTGCTGCCTTGGTTATGGAAGTTCAATTACCTGTGGAAGTGTTTGCTAGAAATCAAATCAGGGTGTGTTTTTTTGCTAAGGGGTCAATGATGCATAACCTCAAGATTACAAATGCCCATGTAATGGAGATATGACAACAGGATCAAGAACAGTAATATGAACTTAATTACTAAGTTTCTTGTTCAAAAAACAAACAAACAACCAAAACCTAAAAAAAACCAGCTCCAAAACAACAACGGTTAAACAAACAAAATAACTGCCTTCATTTTAATGACAATAGTGAACTCCAATGTGACTTTCCCACAAACACAGTCATTTCACCAAAGACATTGTTATTAAAATGTTAATGCTAAAGGGAAAATCCTATTTAGTACCTTCATAATCTTAAACTGGATCGAGACACTGGCTGGGTTTGTGCTTCTGAACTTACACTGTCACCAGTTTTCTCTAGAGAACAACTCTGAGCCCATAAGCTAGGCTCCTGGTCCAACAAGTTTTTGTAAACAACCATCTCTCTGCTGATTAGGCAGGGCAGTCTCTTAAATCAGCCATCTAAATCGCTCCACCACCAATGGAAAAGGATAAGCCATTTTGAAAGCAGCTGATCAAAATCTAGACCACGCACCTAAGAATGGTGTCTCTTTCTTTCAGAAGAGGATTCATCTTACTTCTTTCTCCATTAAGGAAGCATTGCTGAGTATAGCTTAGATTGGACAGACTTACGCTGGACCACTGTCAATACAACTACAGTTAGACTATTTCTGCCAATAAAACAAGTCTACTTTTCTCTTTGTAATCTGCAAATATATGATGTCAAAACCGCATCCAGGCAGGATATAAACTGGTTCTTTAAAAATATATAATAAGCTACTTAAGTACAGCTCGAGAGCATTTTGTTTCCTACAATGTTTTTTCTCTTTCTAAGTTCACTTACAGAATACGGTCTCTGTAATTTATAAACATACATATGATATGATGAGAAACCAGGCAACGGTATGCAAAATATAACAAATAAGTTTCTGAATGCCAAGACATTTAACACTGTTGCATGCTATTCTGCTAAAGCAAACTACACCTGGAATATCTGTATTAGTAGATACAATCTAAACACCAGGATAAAGAACGGGAGCATCCCTACCATGCTCTGCTACCTGTGCTGCCTAAAGCCCTGGGAGGCAAGTGGCTACTGCAGACTTGGCCAAAGGAACAAGCCCAGGGCCCAGGAGCAGAAAGCCCAAACATTTTGTCATACAACTGTCCAGTTCCAGACCAGGAACAGTCTGGCACCTTGTCCCTGCAGCAGGAACATTCAATTTTCTATGCTGCTGAGGGAACTTGAACTGATTCAATGACCTATAACAGCCTTTGTGCGGGGTTTTTTCTGGATTTTATCCTCCCTGTAGTTGTGAAAGTCTAACCTCAGAACAGATACAATTCAGAGTTCCACATTTTAAATGCTTTCCCAGTACCGTAGCTGATTACTTATGCAACTTGTAGAAGGAAATCCTCTTGATATCTCTGTTCTACTGGAATAAACCTGAATAACCCTAGAGCAGCACACGAGAAGAGAACGCAAAACATATATTAACTGAAAAAGAGAACGCAAAACATATATTAACTGAAAAGTACAACATATTTAGTATGTTCACTCCTTGTAAAACATGTAATCAGATTCCTGGACATGAGCAGCACAAGTAATGCACACTCAAATCATGTAAGAAGGTGTAAAGAGGCCCCATCCCAGAACTGCACCAAGCACCACAAATGGAAATGCCCAGGTAGATCTTAACCAGGAGAGCTGCCAACAGATAGTCAACAATTGACTTGCAAAGCACATTGCAAAAGGCTTGGCTCATTTGTGATACCAATGACTCACATTAACTGAAGTCTGATTTCCAAGAGGCTCCCAGCAGAAAAATAAAAGGATAGAGGACATAGACAAAAGGGAGGAAGGCAAAACACGGGTTAGTACGATACCTTCTGACTGTGGTGGCTTGAACTTGGTGAGAATCGCAATGTCATCTTTAAAAGGAAAAAACACTTCAGTAAGAACCAGAAGTAAAATTCACTTTAACAGGAACCCCTTTCATAATTCTCCTCTATCCTTTACAATACAGCCACTATATAAAACAAAAGAATAAGCCCTGGACACCAGAGACTGTGACCTAGACAGAAAGCATGGCTCAGGCTCCTCTTGGAACACCAACATTCAACTTTTTGTCCAGGCACCTTATTCATAAACACAAACAAGGATGCCACTTTTCCTTAGCAGCAGCAGGGAGGACCATAATACTTTCTACTAGCCAAGAAAATGCTTTTAAAATTCTTCATTTAATTACTGCTTCATATCTAAAGATGAGAGTAAAATAATAATATTCTGATAAAATTCCATATTTAAGGGTATGTCCTTGTTCTTCAACACTACATGCTTTAATGTATATAAACAGATCTAGAAATATCTGCACACCAAGAACAACAATAGGACACTTACTAAACGAAATGGCCCTTTATTATAAAATTTGTTTGTATAAATTTCAGAAACTTTTTGAAATGTTTTTTGTTCTAAATTAACTCCAGTACAACTCTATGACTATTAAAACTCACTAAATTATTTCAGGATTTTATCATTTTAGTATTTGTTCAAATCATTGGCCTTCATGGGAGTGCACATATCCTAGCTGAAAGAAATGCCTCTTTCCCAATGTAACTGGTGTCTTCAACAGCCTTACAATTCTTCACACAGCTATTTGTAACTCCTTAAACACATGTGCCTTGGCAGTGTGCATGTTACTGTAAATAAGCAAGCTTCGTATGGCCTATAATTCTGCAGTATAAGACAACACATGCTGTCCCAAACTACACCCCACTGCAGGGCAACCTACTTAAAAACTTTTGGTGTGCCACCCCTAAGAACTACAGACCATTTCTACTTCAATTACAGACCGGAATGATCAGAACAGTAACCCACAACAGAAATCAACATTCAGTACTGAAGACTGGAGGATATAATCAAGACTGATTTAATCTCTTAAAATATAAGTAGTTTACTCACAGAAAAGGTACTTTCATTACTGTAATCTTATGATTTCTGTAACAAGCCTAAAAAATGGCTTCTTGTGTAATTAAACAATTAGAAATTCCACAATAGTTTAAATTTGTTCACAGTGCCAGAATCACTTTGTTTTATACATGGCAAAACTGATGAGTCAGGAAAAGGTAAAAGTACATGTGTTCAGTGCTGCTGCAAAAAAGTAATGACAGCATTGTAAATCAAGGCCTCCCATAGACACTATTTTCTGATAATAGCTGCAGCAAGGTAAGCGGTGCCAAAAAACGAGCTGCACATTCTCCAGGAAAAATGCAACCTGTCACAGGTCATGTCCTGGTCACAACCAGGGTGCCTGAACTAGGCAAGTAAAAGCCCAGGACACAGACCTAATCACAGGACTTCTCACTCAACTATTGGTGCACTTTGAAGAATGGTTTCAGCTTGGAAGGATGGTTTCAGCTTCCAGCACTTTACTGGATTCAGAAGAAGCATGCTCCAGAGGACACTGGAGTCTGGCCTTCAAAACAGTATGGAAAAGTCTGCCTTGCTAGGGAGAGGAGGGATTTTAGCCATACAGGTGTGGCTGCACTGTGCTACTCATCTTCGAAAGCCAATGAAAAAATCCTTGGCTTTTTTAATTACTAGCACAGTCGTAGCCATGGACGTTCTAGCCCCTTTAACTGTAACTAATCCGCAATTTCCCTGGAAGATGACATTCCTTTTACTTCAGCATCCTCAGTAAGTCCGAGTCTGCTGGGAGATGGCAAAGAAAAAAGCTTGGCTGATGATGCTGCACTTGAGGTACAGCTGGGCACACTGCAGCTGGTGTGCAGATGCTGCAGTCTGGCACAGTTCAGAACAACCCTGCATCAGAAAACAGAGGAAGAGAAGGCTTTTAAGTATTCCTTTCTTCCAACTTCAATAACCCTGATTCATCTGCATCAAGTGCAGCTCTGGATGGATTGTTTATACCACTAAAAACATTTACATATTAGGCGCTTCTAAAATCAAGTGGCAGATGAAGAGACATTTCTAGGGATCAAAATTTTTGTTTTGCTACTAAAACTAGAAAATCATCTGCATTTTCACACCATTGCATGCTGATAGACCTATTCCAAAGGAAAAGCCACAGACAGGATTCTCATGCAGGTGTTGATAAACTGCATTGTTTAGCAGCAGTAAGACAGTATTACTACTGATTTTGCTATTACTTGCAGTATTGTTTCCAAAATATCGCTTTCAATTATTTCCACAATTTTCTTAGACAAAATAACGGCATCCTTTTCAGCCAACAAAACCAAGCAAAGAGCTTTCAGACCACTGACGCTGTTCTGCATATGCCTGACGCATTGACATATTAGTTTATACACATGCCTGCCCCAAGAACAAAATTTTGATGGTCCAGGTAAAATGAAACAAACAAATAAACCAACCAAAACCCTAACAAATCCTGAAACTTACACTGCCATTGTTATGAAGTAGCTACTTTGTCCTATGAAGAAAATTCCCAATATTCATCCTTAACATGCTATGAAAGAAAATTTTATTCCTAGATGTCTTGAAGTTACCATCTTAATAAACACCTTGCCATTATTCGATCACCTGACCTGGCCAACAGAAAAGAGAAATAAGTCACTCCTTCCAAGTAAGTAGCATAATGACTATTGCAAGTGCTTCCATATCTAAGGAAAGCAGCTTTACAATGACTTACCAACTAAACTTATGCACACACTGATCATATCCTCCAGAGCTGGATGGAGCTGCCACAGGGAACTGGAGACCCACCTAGCTGACTTCCAAGAAAGCAAAATAAGGTTATTACTCCAGTTGGCATTGTCTGAGGAGTAATAACTGTGCTGCTGAGCCAAAGGTTCAATCTTAAGATGATGTCTGAAGTGGTGATTCATGCACACACAGAGATGCTCCTAAAATTTAAAACTATTTAACAATGAAAATATTCTCAGTGAATCCAAGAAAATCTGTTGGGAATATTTTAAAAGAATTTTATTAGTCCCTTAAGAAAAAGAAGTTTGCATTCAAGCATAGGCTGCTTCATCGGCATATCAATTTTCTTCATGTGTTTTATTATTAAACAAGCACTTCCAGAGAACAGGTATTTATCAACGTATCTGAAGTAAAAGAACTCTTTTATATAGGCATATATATTTGGAAATCTGTTCTTAACAGTAAGAAAATCTCACTAGCATTTGGAAAAGACACGCAGTCCTAGTCCTGATCTCTAGTATAGTATCTGGGTATTTTAAATCAGAATGGGATGTTTACCCTCAGCTGCCTCCCTTTTAAAGAACCACAAAACCACCTCCCCTTTTGTTTAAAAGCCATCGGGATAGCAAAAAACGGAATATATTAAATAAAAAGAGAAGTTGTGCAAATCTGTTTTTAGCAAAAAAACCCATAAGCACAGTGTTGTAATGGCAGAACTTGAATGGCATTTTAACGCAATTCAGGCAACAACCATTGCCGTATTTTATATACCAGCACAGATAAGACTTAAAGCATTCTGCGAGCACTCAGACCTTCCAGGTATCATCGTTCTTCAGAATGACACACATAAACTGATTAATAGGTTCAAATGCAGCTAAAAAAGAAAGCCCAGACTAGGAATAGTTGGATAAAGTCAGGTATTTTTAAACTGTAGAGCATTTACAAGCATGCAAGTAAGGGGGACAAGAATGACAAATAAACCTCAGCAGAACAAGGTGGTAGAACACCAGACTGCAGGAGTACTCACAACTCACGAAGCACTAGGGCTGTGCTTGTTTGCCCTTAAGAGTATTTAGAGATGCAGGGCCAGATATCATCAGCACTATCTGACTGCAGAGGCAGGCAAACAGCTCCAGCAATGGCCTTGCACATATAGGAAAGGGCCAGGTGCGCTCACCTCTCCTTCAAGATAAGGTGAAGAAAGAGGAACGGCAGGATTGTTTTTCATCACAGCCCAATGGAACCACAAGCACTTCAAGAAGTCGTAGGCATAGACTTGCTTTCCTAGTGTGCCCAGAGATACACTGAACATCTCACAGCATCATTCGCTAATGCATTTCTCCAACTTCCACTAAAATTGCTGATGTAAACCCTTAGGCAACAGAGTCTCCGATTTCTTCCCACATTTGCAATACCCAAGTGTCCGAAAGTAGCCCAATGCACTATTCATTCTGTGCACACACATTACATTCCTACCCTTGTATGAGAAATCTTCTATAGATGTTGTAAATGGAAAGGGATACATAAACTAGGAAACTAATGATGCAAATATATCAATATATATTTTTTAACAATCACCTTGAATTTACTATCCTCTGGTGGTATTCCTCAGTTTCATGTTATCCAGACATTTAATTTCAGATGGCCAATTTAATCTGTAAATTTTTGTTCCTTCTGGTTCTTTATGCTCTACCTCACTCAATACTTTTTTGGTTATGCTTCCAATGAAATGCATCACCGGAAATTTTGCTAGTGTATCTACCAAGTATTTAATTTTCGCACATTAAACAACACAAAAATATACCAGTATAGGAAGATATTTTATAAACATACGCAAGATTTGCAAGATTTACAAGAATTGCAGAAGTTGGCATTTTTGTCCAAATTACTTTAAAAATGATAGAATAACTTTGGAATTCCTATACTGACCCCAAAGAGAAACTGTTCCTATCAATCAAGAAAATGATCAGGGCAACGGACCATGGCTTCCATCGCTTCAAGTTTTTTATGTAAGCACCAGTCAATTAACAGAATTGAAGTAGGCAAAGTGGTTTGAAGAACCAAGTGGCCCGAAAACCACATCTGCAAGCCATTACTTGTTGGTATGGTATATTTCTAGCATGCTATAAATAGTGCAAACATAGACTTTCTGATCTCCTACCCAACAGTTAAGACAACTCCTTTGAATAACAAACCACAGGGCCCTTTCTAATTTAGGGCTAGCGAAGAAAATGAAAGGACAACCATTTGCATCATGAGTCCCGCCCACATGGTTTGCCGGGGTTCCGCTATCTTGCCAAAGGCCCCAAATTTCCTATTAATGCTTGTGAGCCTAGTAAAGAAGATGAGAATCCCTTGGGATTTCTAGTGGGAAGACTGCTCTTAACGCAAAGATATACTCACTTCCTTAAAAAAAAAGTGTTTGGAACTTCACCACATCTACTGGTCCTCACTGAGAGCCACTGGAGAACAAAGGCATGAACACCTTGGCTTCAACAGCTTTAGGTTTCTATGAAAAACACACATCTATATAGTATAATCCACAAGAAAACAAATGCCCATAGACTCGGCTGCTCCCACACACTTTAATCTAACACAAAATGTTATACTTGTTACAACAAAATACATGATGTGTAGCCACACACAGGATGTTCAATCTATAAAAAACTTCCTGACATGTCATTCAGCTTTAGCACATAGCAAATAACTAAATCCTTCCATAACTAAGTTATAATTGCAAGAAATATCCCTAGCAATACAACACAAGAACCTTCCTTCCCCTTTCTGCACTTATACACACATGCACATGGAAAGCTATCACCAAATATAATAAAACTACTGCTAGATAAGAAAATACAACCTGGTAATTACACTGCTCTTTGGTTCAATCCCAAGATCACAATAAAAAACTAGTGCAAAAGTTCACTGCATTATTACCTTGCCTCAACATCTGATCACGCTTTTACATTACCTATACCTTCTCAATGACATGCTTAGGTTAGATGACTATTTGTCTCTTCCACACACATACGCAACTCATTGGTTTAAAGATACTAAATATGAAGATAGTGGTATTTATTTCTTGGTGGTTTTGTTTGGTTGTTGTTTGGGGGTTTTTTTACCAATTATATGCCAACAGTTCTCAACCATGATTTTAAAAGCACATTTTCAGCAGTGCCCTTGTATCTTATCCTAGTGTTTCCTTGCATCACAGTAATTATTAAGCCTTTGTACATAAAGGTTTAAGTGTACTTCCATTTTACAGTACAGTTATCAGTTTATTTCAGTAAGGAACACCTCAGAACAGCACAGCACACCAGGCAGTGCCTTAGTTGCAAACTGATGGAGAGGGAATCACTGAGAGAACATCACTCTGCCTTACACCAGAAGATAGGCTGGTGGCTTTCTTGGTGTTTATTTGGCATTCAAAGTCCAGAACCTCTGCCCCCCAGCTGAGCCAAACCATTCCTCCAGGAACTGCTGTGAGGGAGAGACAGCTGCAGAGCATTTTCTTTCATTTTCTGAGCAAGAAGGTTAAACTGTAGACCCCTTGTTACAGAGACTAAAATGCCTTCACCTGTGATGGCAGGACCACCACTCAGTTCTGCACGTGAAGGATCTTAGAGCTCTTTTCCAACCTTAACGATGCTATGAATCCAGCTGCATTTCCCAGTTTCCCAAAATGTGGCCTGAATATCCCACATAATTGCTATTGGGTTTAAATAGCATGCAGTGGACTTAATCCCTCCTTTGCTACTCACTGAACTGCAGAGAGTGAATTTAATCTCATATGCAGGGTTCTCACCTAAAAAGAAAATGTTGTCCAAGAGTATTTTTTTTAAACTGACATAATCTTTGGAGAAAAATCCATATTTAACAGCTGCAGTGGTACGGGCTTGATGTTTTCATTTTCGCACTAAAAGCACTGCAGCTATATAGTGATACGATTCATGTTGTGGCTTCCCAAAAGCATGGTTTTCCTGCTACAAACAGGAGTTTTCCGTTACAAAGAGGTTCAACATCCAATGGCCAACCTTATTTGCACT
The DNA here is from genome assembly GCA_013397845.1 of Melanocharis versteri. Taxonomy (NCBI): domain Eukaryota; kingdom Metazoa; phylum Chordata; class Aves; order Passeriformes; family Melanocharitidae; genus Melanocharis; species Melanocharis versteri. Next base: position 120,983 of record VZTG01010183.1, read on the forward strand.
GTGGCCCTGCAGTGATACATGACAGCTAGCAAAGAAATTCCACTCAGAAACCAGACATTGGTGGGGCAAAGAGAGTATTTTCTACCCTGCTTTTCATATTATGAACTATGTCTAAATTTCTTGGAGCTTTTATTTCACTACCCAGGAATAAACTTTCGAACAGCTTTCCTCTTAACAAACCCTTTAGTTCAGCCCTGTGGGAACATGATATCCCATTCAACATTTCCACAAATAGACCAGAAATTACTACATACATTGCAACAGTAATTAGAGACAGATGTAGTTTTGAACGGAGGCCTGTATTTTATGTCACTGGTATGAATTCTGATCAAATAAGCGAAGTATAATTTCACTAAATGACAGCAGTATTTGGCCTTGAATGCTGAGGTATTGCAAGATGCTAACATACTGGCACAAGCACTGTTTGCAAGTCACGCCATTGGCTTTCCCTGATGTTTTTCCACCTTTTTATAGGGAACATAAGCAAGATGACAACCCATCTAAATAAGCATTTGACTTCAGATTACTTAGTGCGTTTTGAGTGCAAACCAGGCCCTTGGAAGTTTTGGAAGAGGAGCCATGTGTATAAAGGCAGCATACTTCAAATCATTGCATGGAGCCAACAGCAAGCTTCCAGAAAACTGGCAGGCTTGGGATATATCCCACAACACAGCTACTGTAGCATTAACATGCTGGGGAAAAAAAGCTACCGAAAGTGAATATAGACATAAATAATCCTAGCAACATATTGCAGTCTTCTTCCTCTGATATTTACATTCCAATTTTGCGAGTTTAGTTTTCTTAGAGTTTAATATTTGAGGTAAATGACACACACCTTCCAACAGAAAGCAAAATCACACACACAAAAATGGAATTTTTAACCTCACACAGATGTAATTCAGCAGGAAGCCAGAAAACTTCCTTCAAGGTAAGAGTTTTGGCACACAGGCTCTAAATAGGCAAGTTAAACTTTCTGCTGCTGGTAGACAGTTTTGCATCCCCATAATCTGCTCCCCAGCATTCAAGTTTAATGAAAAGCAGTAGTAAACCAGAATTAAATACACACATACTATCCAAATACAAACACGTCTTTAAGGAAAATAAGTAGCAGATGTTTTCTCTCCTGCCTTGTTCATATTGACTTACACAGGCCCTGCTTGAGCACATTAGACACCTAGAGCCTTAGGAGGCTTTTCCTCAAAGGCACAAAGCATATGTTTAGATCTGCAAGAAGTCCTGCTGGCAGTACATGTATACTGTTAACTTTTCTAAACATAATTTAAGGAAGGTTTCTGGGGTTTTTTAACCTGGAGAGACTTTTGGGCAACAAATTAACATAAACTTTAAAAAGCCTACTCCACCACATATTAAATTTGTTTCTGTTTTAGAAAAGTGGTTAATTAACAAAACTGAACTGAATGAGAACATGATTTTGTATGGAGAGTTATGTGCTACTGTATGGCAAATCCTCCTTAACCATCCTTGGACACTGAAACCCCTGAAATCTCCTTATATTCACTATTTATGACTATAAAAAACCCACAAGGGTCATGGGAAAATTGAATATTGTGGAATGAAGTTGACAAATATGACTTCATAGAATCATTCCTTAAATGGGAATATTTTGTGTGTTCTGTAAATATTTTTTAGTCTCAAGGTACTTCAGAAGAACAACCCATGGAGAGAACAGCTCAGTCCTAGCACTTTTCATTGCTCCCAGGCAGTGGGATGGGGGATGACTCAGGTTTCTCACATCCCCTTTGGAACAGGATCGCTGGCCAAGAGGCTGTAATATCCATCTGCTCCAGTTCCTAAGAAGCCTGCCAGCTCCACCAGGACTCCCCAGACAGGGCAAACCTTCGTCTGACACTTGCTGCGGCCGCCTGCCTCCCCGCAGCTGGACACCCCTCCTTGCTGTCACTATAAAGAGCTTCTTTCAGATAATTTCACAGCCAATATTGCCATCATACCTCTCTGAAACAAGACTGACAAATATTTTGAAAATCATGATTTGCCACTAGTGCTCGAGGTGTTTAAAATGGCATTATATATGTTTTTCTAAAAGAGACAGAGCAGTCAACCTGTGAGAGAGAACAGATAACCCAAGAAGCCAATACAAGGATTTTGCGGTTCTTTCTTGCTTGAAGATTTTCACTTCGAGGACTGATGGCAAAAGAATTATTCCCAAACAAGAAGTTTTTCTAAGTCAGCATTTTCCTTTTTTTAAAAAAACCTATATAGTCTCATCCTGAAAATATCAACATGGTCTCTTACATCTGACTGTTGATGCACGTTGCCAGGTGAAGTACTGATAAACACACACTTGCATCATGTTATTTCGCAAAATTCTGATATGACCACATTTATTACAAGTAATGACATACCATACTGACATGAAGCAGAAACTGTAACTTGGCTATAGCAAAAAAGCAAGGCCCCGACACAAATCCACTGGCCACACATCCCCTGCCACAGGGTCTATCCGAAGCTGGGGGGTGCCAGCGCATCTGGGATGGGGCCGGGGGAAAAAGGCTGCTCACACCTTCCGAAGTGAGGTGACCCGGTCAGCCCTGAGCCTTCTTGTAAGGGCAACCTCAGCTCCTAGGAGCCAGCGCCCGATTCCAGCTGGTGCTTCGGGGGAGGCTGAAAGTTTGCGGTCCGGCAGAGGGACCTTTGTATCTGCTGTGTCTTGTAAGATAAAAATTAAGCATGATTCTCTAGTTTTTGTTCTTGGCAGGGTGCTGATATGAGAACCTTCATTTTCAAGATTTATTTGGGGATTATAAAGATCAATCATAGTTGGATCATGCTCATGGAAAAGTGGTTTTGCTCTTCTCAAGTGGAAGCCGAAGGATTAAAAGCTCGATGCAGGAGGGGTGAGGATTCACCCGGGATCAGCCCCACCTCACAGACGCCGGCCTGCAGACCCTGGGGAGGAACCAGAGCCTCCCCAGACCCTCCACACCACGCCCGCCTCCGCTGCCTCCCACCCGCGCCGCTTCCATGGGGCCCCGAGCCGCCGCTGGGCAGGAAGCGCTACCGTCCCCCGGGGGGCAAGGGCGGAACAGAGCCGCCATTCCCCCTCCCCGCCCTCTCCTACCGTCCGCCGACAGAGCCATCTCGATGAGGGTCTCATTGGCTTTCTTCCCCAGGCGATTCATGGTGGCCGCCTTTCCGCCGCTGCTGGGGAGCGGCTGCGGAGCGCAGCGGTGACTCAGGGCCGGGCGGCCGCCTGATGCATGCGCACTACCCGCGGAGGCGGAGCGGCTCCGGGGCGGGGGGGCCGCGGGAGCAGCCCCCGAGCGGGCGCGGCCCTCGGCGCCCAAGCGGGGCCGTGCCCCCGGGGGAAGGGCAGCAGATTGAGGGGTGTTCTGGCATTGTAGGAGAAAGCCCCAAAAATTACGCAGTGTGTCTAAGAGCAGGGTCCATGGTACGCGTGATACGGGCTCAGCTGTCCCGGCTGTGTCCCCTCCCAAGCTGCTTGTGCACCCACAGGAGCAGAACGGACCTGGACGCTGCGCAAGCACTGCTTTCTCAGCGATATCTAAAACATCCCTTTGTTATCAACACTGTTCTTATCACAGACCCAAAACTTAGCCCGATAAAAGCTGCTATGAAGAAATTTAACTCTTAACTTGTGAGGCTTCACAGCTGCTGTCCCTGCTCCTGGAGCTGCTACCATGGCCATGCCTCTAACAGTCTTATAGCTTCTCATCGCTTCCTTCAATCATCTGAGACAGTTTCCAACAGTCTTTGTTCAGTACATGTATTTAAATTATTTTTTTTGTTCATTAATATAAGCTCAGGCTTTCTTTCAAATTAACTTTTTGTATATTCATCTTTTACTACCTGAGTAACCATTTTACACACCAAACTGACAGGGAGTTTTGCTACTTAGGCAACTGTAACACAACAGCGCTTTCATGACCAATAAGAATTCATTGAATTCTTCATAAAAAGTTATTTAAGTCAGTCAGTTGAGTTGCTGGACTTATTTTTAGATCTATATAGAGTACTAAGCCTTTATTTGTGCAGCATAACTGCTTCAAGAAGTATATTTTTAGTCAGGAGCAAGACCTAAAAATGTATCTGGTTGCTCTCTGAAGCCTAAAATGTTTAGTCAGGGTTTTAATGTCCCAATGCAGGGTGGTGGGAACAAAGAGGATGGGCTTAGTGCACCAAAAGGTGCCCTGAAACAGCTTGTGACTGCATACAGTGCACCAGGTCACCAGGCTCCATTTAAGAGCCGTACTTCTAAACCTTTAATTTCCTCCTAGCACTACATATCTTGGATAAATGGTTTTATGCCCACAGGAGATGCAATTAGAATTGCTATTCAATAAGAGCCAGAAACAGCAAGAACTGCCACGGTCATTGCTCAGTTTTCCTCCTAATTACAAGCTCGCTCTTCCCAACTCCACCCGGCAGTGAACCCAACCATACCTAAAGCTGTGTAAGTACCTCAGCCAGAATGCCAAAGAAGATTTTGCTGATCCCTGTAATTGCACAGGCTGATAGTGTGTCAAGGCACTGACTTTGTGCAAATTACACACCGGCCTGTGGTACGGATGGGACAGAAAGATGCTCTTCCAGAATGAGGTATCTGTGGAGGCACACAGGAGGTCTATGTAATACCCAGTGTTGAATTTTCTTGCATATTCAGAGTTGAAACAGCCATTGTCTGACTTGGTGGTTTCACAGTTTGCCCAAGTGATCTAGGACCACACTTCCTTCCAAGGGCACACACCTTTTTTCCCTCACACTTTCCTTATCCTGAATAAGGAATGCTGATAAGGTGATGCATGACTTATGTCAACCTATTGAACTAAATGATCGTGTTCTTGGTTTGGGGTTTTTGGGGGCTTTCAGTTCCACAAATCACTGCAAGCAACAGGTAAGGCCAAAATAAAGGAAGAGATGGTGAACCACACAATGGCAGGACCATTTTATTCCTAAAATATTAATACAGTAGTCAGGTACACCATAATATTTCTGCTTTTGGAGTTCAAACACTATTTCTAATACAGTGCACACATAAACCAAAAAATAATAAAATACCTAGAAGGCTGTGGGTAAAGGTTCTTGGTGGAGAATGAGGGCATCGATTCCACTACCTCTCGCAAAAAACTGTTGTGGTTTGATACTGGCCAAACGCCAGGCACCCACAGAAGTTGCTCGCTCGCCCTCCCTTGCCACAGCTGGGCAGAGGAGAGAAAAATATTTAATGAAGGCTTCATAAGTTGAGATGAGGACTGGGAGAAAACACTCCAAAGGCAAAACAGGCTCAACTTAGACAAAGTGCATTTATTACTAACAAAATCAGAGGAGGGTAATGAGAAGCAAAATAAGCCCTCAAAAACACCTTTTCTTCCCCCAACCCCTCCCTCCTTCCCATCGACAGTGCAGAGAGACAGGGCATGGGGGTTTTCAGGTCAGTTCCTCACCAAGGTCTTCTGCTGCTGCTCTAGGAGTCCTTCCCCTGTGAGGCCGTGGGGTCCCTCCCAGGGGAGACAGTTCTTCGTGAATGTCTCTGGCGTGGGTCCACTCTCACGAGCAGCAGCCATACCGCACCTGCTGCAACGTGAACTCCCTCCACGGGCACACAGTCCTCCTAAAACTGCTCTGGTGTGGGTCTCTCTTTCCACAGGGTACAGTCCTCCAAGGACAGGCTGCTCCAGCCTGGAAGCAGGGGCCCCCTCTCTCCACCAGGTCTCCCACTGGATCACAGCCTCCTCCAGGCATCCACCCACTCCAGCATGGGCACCTCCCCCACGGGCTGCAGGTGGATCTCTGCATCCCCCGTGGATCCCCATGGGCTGCAGAGGCATAGCTGCTTCACCATGGTCATAACCCCGGCCTGCAGAGCGCCTGGAGCACCTCCTCCCCCTCCTTCTCCACTGACCTTGGTGCCTCCATGTTGTTTCCCTAACATGTTCTCACGTCCTCTTCTCTGACTAGGAAAAAAGTTGGAGGAAAATTGATTTTCTTCTTAAATATGTTATCACAGAGGCATTACCAACCTCTCTCATTGGCCCAGCCTTGGCCAGCGGCATGTCCATCTTCAGAACTATCAGAGATTGGCTCTGTCGGACATGGTGGAAGCTTCTAGCAGCTTATCACAGAGGGGTCCACCTCTGTGGACCCCTCGCTACCAAAAACCAGGCCATGTAAAACTAACCAGGCCATGCAAAACTAGGCAATAACATCTGTTAAAGTTTCAACTCATGTCTGAAGTGTGGGAGATCACAGGACAGCTACTGTGAGTGAAGGGGATCAGCCTCTCCTGATGGCAGGTTGCCACACCAGCCAGCAGGCTGCTATTGGTGTGGGGAAGAAGCAGCCAACTAGGCAGGAGACAGCGATGGATGGGTACCATGTGCTTGCCTGTGGCAGTTGCCTCGGCAAAGAAAAATATGTAATAGCCACTGCCGAAAGAGGAAGCCCAAGGGAGATCGCAGCTTGTCAGTGTTTCAGTCTGTGCTCCACTCCACAAGCTCTTCCTGCACATCACTCAGTGGCTGTTTGAGATCTGACTTTCTTCCCGTCACACACAGTACCGCAGGGAAACCCAGCTGCTTGAACACCATGGCCAGGGGCTCAGAAGTACAGCAAGGCTTGCTGACGGGCATGTGAATTTGTGTATCGAGAGAAAGCCGATTCCTTGTGCCTGCTACAGCATAGCCCTAAAGCCATCAGGAAACGGAAAGGGAGTGTCATAAAGAGCTGTGGTGGGGGGCGGCAGAATGCCAACGCTTCTCAAAGGAAGTAAAAAGTATGCAAAAGTTCATCATTAGTCACTGCATTTTTTCCTACGTCATCACTTTTCAGTCAGCTGAAATTGCAGAATGCAGTGCAGACAGCCATAAACACCTATGGTGTCTAAACAAACAGATGACTTTACAGATACGTGTTTTTCTNCCGAAAAAACCAACAAAAAACCCACCACCACCACCACAACAAAACAGACAAACAAAACCAAAAAATCCCCCACCCCCAAAACCAAAAACAAACCAAGCACCCCCCCAACCCAGAAAACCCCAAAAACCAAAGAAAATAAACCTACAAGAAAAAATTACTCGAATGAGTTTTGGGGAGTCGAGAGAATTAATCTCTTTCTTGCTGGTAGAGAGATTCTTAAGGATGGTTGAATATGGACAAAATCCGTTCACTAACAAAGTGTGAGGCTTGATACTTCGCTCTCGTCATGTCGCCATGGACATAGTTCCATTGATTTTGCTAAACTGCTCCTAAACCATATGAGTGAAGTTCAGTGTTTAATTGTGATTGGTTGTGCACTGATAGGTACTCACAGAACAGATTACCGAATAGGGTGGGGTTGGGAAAAGGCCACTCTGTCAGTTCTGGCACATAAATCACAATGTTAAGAGAAGAAATTGCATCATCTTAGAAAATTCCTGTGTCGTTCTGGTGAAATCATCACTATTTTCGCTTGTCCTTTTATAGCCAATTTGGTTTCTCAGGGCTTAGTGCCCTCTGGTGGTGATAGTATTTTCTCCGGTGACAATAGGGGTGCTGGCACCTCGTGCTTCATTTTGGTTATCTGTTGTCTGTTGTTTATCCCAACGTGATAACTAGATAAANATCTGTTAAAGTTTCAACTCATGTCTGAAGTGTGGGAGATCACAGGACAGCTACTGTGAGTGAAGGGGATCAGCCTCTCCTGATGGCAGGTTGCCACACCAGCCAGCAGGCTGCTATTGGTGTGGGGAAGAAGCAGCCAACTAGGCAGGAGACAGCGATGGATGGGTACCATGTGCTTGCCTGTGGCAGTTGCCTCGGCAAAGAAAAATATGTAATAGCCACTGCCGAAAGAGGAAGCCCAAGGGAGATCGCAGCTTGTCAGTGTTTCAGTCTGTGCTCCACTCCACAAGCTCTTCCTGCACATCACTCAGTGGCTGTTTGAGATCTGACTTTCTTCCCGTCACACACAGTACCGCAGGGAAACCCAGCTGCTTGAACACCATGGCCAGGGGCTCAGAAGTACAGCAAGGCTTGCTGACGGGCATGTGAATTTGTGTATCGAGAGAAAGCCGATTCCTTGTGCCTGCTACAGCATAGCCCTAAAGCCATCAGGAAACGGAAAGGGAGTGTCATAAAGAGCTGTGGTGGGGGGCGGCAGAATGCCAACGCTTCTCAAAGGAAGTAAAAAGTATGCAAAAGTTCATCATTAGTCACTGCATTTTTTCCTACGTCATCACTTTTCAGTCAGCTGAAATTGCAGAATGCAGTGCAGACAGCCATAAACACCTATGGTGTCTAAACAAACAGATGACTTTACAGATACGTGTTTTTCTTGGCTAGAGTTACTATACATTGGCAATAGCAGAACTAAAACCAAGTCCTCGGTTTGCACTGTCCCCAGGGGAAGGAAAGCGCACGGGCGTGGTCCCGGCTCAGCCGAGCCGCGTCCCAGCCGTGCTGACTGCGGGAGCAGCGAAGGCTGAGGCGCGGGCACCGCTCTGTGCCCTCTGCGTGAGCAGCAGCGGCTCGGAGCGAGCTGCTGGAGATCAAGGCAACCTTAACGGCAGCGTGGATCCCCTTTCGGGAGCAGACAGACGTTTTAGTTCTGTAGTCTCGCAGTTACACTCTCTTAACTGGATTGCCCGGTTTACAGCTGCCATCAAAGCCTTCCTAAAGCGCTGATTCAAAGAAACCACAGCCGTCCCCCACCCAAAAAACCCNTAAACCTACAAGAAAAAATTACTCGAATGAGTTTTGGGGAGTCGAGAGAATTAATCTCTTTCTTGCTGGTAGAGAGATTCTTAAGGATGGTTGAATATGGACAAAATCCGTTCACTAACAAAGTGTGAGGCTTGATACTTCGCTCTCGTCATGTCGCCATGGACATAGTTCCATTGATTTTGCTAAACTGCTCCTAAACCATATGAGTGAAGTTCAGTGTTTAATTGTGATTGGTTGTGCACTGATAGGTACTCACAGAACAGATTACCGAATAGGGTGGGGTTGGGAAAAGGCCACTCTGTCAGTTCTGGCACATAAATCACAATGTTAAGAGAAGAAATTGCATCATCTTAGAAAATTCCTGTGTCGTTCTGGTGAAATCATCACTATTTTCGCTTGTCCTTTTATAGCCAATTTGGTTTCTCAGGGCTTAGTGCCCTCTGGTGGTGATAGTATTTTCTCCGGTGACAATAGGGGTGCTGGCACCTCGTGCTTCATTTTGGTTATCTGTTGTCTGTTGTTTATCCCAACGTGATAACTAGATAAAATAAAGTCAAATTACATTATTTTTTAACACAGAGGATTGTAGAGTGAGTCACTGAGTCCGATGTGTGAAAGTCAGAGCATTCAAATTATGCAGGGAGCTCAGTAGATCTAGCAAAAATATTAACAAAATCAGTTCCGTTCAGTGTGCAGTAATCACCTTAGACAGTAAAGCAGAACTGAATTATAAAGATTCCATAAAAGCACAAGAGAACGAAAAACCTGCAGTTACATATGAGATACACACAAAGATTCTGTCATCACTAGTAAATTTTTGTCAACAATTTCTTGTACGCAGCTTTTAATGACTTGTACATCTTACATAAATGCCTATTTAAAACTGTCCTTGATTCCTTATTTCATTAAAAAGTGTATTAAATTATATCAAGAGATCAGCTTTTTTGTAAAAAATTCTAGAAAAAGGTAAATCCCTCAGTACGCATATTAGGAAGTTATTTTTTGCAATATTCAAGCACAACTTATGTAGCTGGCAGGCAGGTGATAGTAATAGAAGTAATGGTACAAGTGATTGTCTATTCATAAGGACAGTATTGAGTGACCCTGTTTTTCTTTGCTGTTCATAACATTATCCACGAGAAGATGATAGTTATAGCAATAGTTATAATATGAGCTTCAAGAAAGTATTTCATATTTGCTGTTATAAATGACTGTTAAATTCTTTATATTTGGTAGACCTATATTTGGGTTTCAAAGCTTCCATTCATTGCAGTGCACATATATAGCACTGCTATAAACAACTTAAATGAAGGAAGCATCCTTTCCATGTTGGCTTCTTGGATATCAAATTATCAAGTTACGTATCTCTTTTCAGCTCATCTTTTTGAGTAGACTCTGCAGTTTAGCTCCAATGACTTGGCTGAAGGTTTTCATCCTTTACAACTTCATGCAGCTTCCAATTTTGACCTTTTTTGCCATCAATCCCATTCTCCTTGTCCCATGTAAAAGCAGAGAGATGAAGCTGCAAAGACCTCTATCTTATAGAGTAGTCTAGGCGTAGGTTTACAGGTAGCACTTCTAAACAGAAATTATTGAAGATAGATGGGCCAGGAAAAAAAAGTGCAATTTTCTATGGAGTTTAGAGACCAGGAGAAAAATAGCATTTCTAAAAGCAAGGAAGATGAAGGTGCGTAGGGCTGTCTGTCTCAGGGAAGCCTATGGGATGGTCATAGGGAAAAAGGAAGGTGACTAAGACGTTTCTGCAATAACCAACCCTACCTAAACACACAGGTTTTCCCAGCTTCCTGGGGCTGTGCACTGGCTGATACCATCTCACAACATAGCTGTGTGCTTCAAGGGGTTCTTGTCTAGCCTGTGCTGGCCTGTACCCCTGTGGATGTCAAAACGCTGATATATGCTGGAAGGCAGCCTAGGAGGTAAATTAAATAGTGGATGATGTCAGCCTTGATCCAGTACTACTCAATACAGTCTTGTTTCTAGATCTAATAAAACTGAGGAGTGGCAGCTCTTGGTTGCTGCAGCCCTTCAGTTTCCTTCTCATTTTCACAATTTCTCCACGCAACGGTGTGAGGTACAGTGACTGTATGGTTTCCAGCCTTTCCCCAGTCCCTAGCCATAGTTGATCCCCATCCCAGATCCTGTCTGAGTAATGCAGCACTTATTTCCCCACCCAGGGAAACCCTTATGCAGAGTTGTCAGGGCTGCTCCAGCTGGCCTGTCCATCCTGTACCCAGCTCAGCTTGGCCACACAGATCAGTTGTGTGAACTCTGCAAACATGATGAGCATCCAGGAGCAGCAGGAGCCGTGAAACACACAGGCACCCTCAGCCACATCAAACAGAATTTTAAGTATTGAGCAAAAAATAAGGTGAAAAATTAAAAAAAAAAATCTAAAAATCAGTACTTTAAGATCAGAAGTATGACTAGTAGGATGAAATAAATATAATCTAATAGTTTATGTACACATTCTAAACAGAAAAAAGCAGAGTCTGTGAGGAACAGAGTGAAAAAGAATAGAAGCAATAAATAAGAAAAATGTAGTATTAAATTAAAATGTTCATTTGCTGGGAAATAGATTGAAAATTTCAGGGGAATACCTAAAAGCCCTCAAAATGCAAGGTGATTCATCTCCTTTCAAAGAGGCCTACCAGTGCCATCAATAAAATTTCTTTTTTTGCTGTTTACCTCTGACTTCAGGTAGGAAAGCCAAAGTGTAACACAAATAGGCAAGCACATAATTCTGTAATATCTGTAGAGCCAATTTGCCATTTGAACATTTTTTCAGTGGCTACCTCTCAGAATCTAAATTCTCCTTTCCTGTCAATTGGTTGAATACATTACAGGAGCTATGTATCTCTAATAAAAGTCAAATCTCTTTTCTTGAGATCATTGCTACTGTCCATAATACAGTTCTTCTCATGAATTGTAAATTGTATTGTTTAGCAGAAGACAAACTAGTTGGGCCTTCTAACTATTCCCTCTAGGATATCCATTCAAGTGTGTAATATATGAGGAAGAGTCCCATTTGTCGTTTCTTTTTTCTCTCATTTTAAAAGTTCTACTGTTTCACACCAGTTCAAATGTGAAAAGAGGCAAAAATATACCATGGTAGTTACTAATTAGATAATTTCTGAAATTCTGAAATCCTTAAGTCTTACTGTGTTAATTGTTGAAGATTTTTCCTGATTGTTGAATTAATTACTTACCCTATACTTTTGGATGGTTTCCTTTGGGTTATATCTTCAGGTCAGTCAGTCTGCTCAAATAGCTGGTATTGGTGTACCTGTCAAATGCTTGAGATTACTGGGCTTATCCTTATCTTCAAACATAAAAGATGAACAGACAGGTACTTGTTGGTAGCCCAATGTATTGTAAAGGAGAGAAAGTGATATTTGTGTAATCCGGTACACAAACTGTTGTACTGCAAGTGTGTTAGTAAGTCTATTTTTCAAGACCTCCTCTTGGGTTTTTTCCCAAGCTAGGCCTTTAAGTCTAGAATAACCTTTCATTTTCTTGGATCAAACCTCAGTTCTCTCACTGTTCTCCAGCACAATCACATATAGCTTCTCAGAGACATAGTCTGGGCTTCACAATTTTAAACTGTGCATAGATCAAGAAATGAGCTAGTATAAAACAGACAGCACTTTTTGGCTGGGCTTTTAAAACCAGTCAATTGCACAAGCAGTCAGTGATTGTATTTTCCTTCATGCTCTTCTGTGGGTTACTGAAGAAGCTACAGTATCAAGATTTGCTAGTGTGGTGGGCTAATTCTGGCTCTGAATTCGCTCATCCCCTGCCCCATCTGTTCCAAAGGGTGCATTAGAGGAGTCAATGTGACATTACATAGGAGGGATAACACTGGCTTTCCTGAGCCATTCCTACATTAATTAAGGCAAATGATGCTACTTCATTTTCCAGTTCAAAGCACATCTGCATGTTTTGATAAAAGCCTTGAATTATATGAATATTAAAGGCCATTTACATTTTAATTGCCAAGTGATCTTTGGAAATAGAAGCAAAGCCTTGTGTCTCTTAGTGTCTCTAAGTACAATAGTTCTTAGCCCATTTTTGCCTGATGTTCCCCTAAAACTTGTCTGACTCAAGTTAATGGAGCAGGCTAATTTAATCTCTTCACTAAAACTTTTGAGGAAAAGTTTCATAAAAATTGACCTTTGAGTAATAAGTCTGTGGCTTCTGATGTGATTTAATTTTCCTGAGTCTGACACATTGAGAACTAAAATGGAATGACATTTTTTAGAACTGTCAGTAATTGCTCCTGTTATCAGTCATTAGCCAGCGAGGCACCATCTGAGTCAGCTAACTTTGCCTTGGCCTGCCTAATTTTGTCTTTTTTTCTTCATTTCCTTAGTATTTTCACAAAGTAATGAAGTTCTTAAGCTTCATCCCTCAGTTTCTATTTGTAAAATTGATATCCTCCCCACACATTTCCTGTCATGCTCAAATGAAACAGGCAGAGCATTTATCTTTTACATTGTATTTATGAACATCCATGTTATTTTAAAATAATATTTCTGACTGTATTTTAGTAACTCCATATTACAGCCCTTAATTAATGCTAATGGTCTGTGAGTCCATCATTGTTTTTCTATCTGCATGCCCCAGAACTTATGTTTAAAATCTTTTTTTTCTTCTTCTGCTATAATACTTTTTGCAGGCATCTGATAATCTTTGTTCTGAATCAATTTTCAGGATCCTGCTTTGCTGCTAGATTGGGGCTCATATTCTCTAATACAGTGCAACTGCACATGTTTTCAGGGTCAAGAGCAGTTGCAGCACGTGCTTTAATCAATCTTTCTTAACACTGATCATTTTAGCGATCTTATCAAACAGTGGAGAATTGATTATTAGTAATGTTTTACTGTGGTACATCTTACTAAATCATACAAGAGAACTTCCTCCTCCAAAGACCAGCAACTTTAATACACTCCTTTCCTGAAGCATGGTCAGTGTCCTATGCTGCTTCATGGGCACTTCTTTTACATTTTGAGAAACCCATTTCACATATCTCCTGGATTCTTCCAGTAATTGTTTTCTTGTTGGTGCCATTCATTGTTTTTAGAGCTTGGAATTTTGTAATTCTTTCTATTGCTTTTCTCTCACAAGAAACTCTTGACACAGTTATGTTCCTCACTGTGATAATGTGGTGCATCAAGTGCAGTGACTATGACTGCATGCTGTGTGAGCAGCTGGACTTGAAACTACCTGTGTGGATTCCTAACACTGACTGGTTTTAAAACAGATAAAAACCAGGCCCAGACAGTGATTGGATAAGCATTGTCATCAACTACTCTTCCAGAACAGATCCCCTTGCCAATGCTCATAATTAATTTGATTGAAACAGTCCAGTGATAATCTATCAATTCAAGTTTCAATGATAAAATTATTAACAACAGAAATATTGCTCTGTGTTTATACACTATACACCTCAGCAGTTGCTTATCTAGCAGGCAAGGACTGTGCCAGGAAATAGGTCTGGGGTGAGTTGAATGAAAAATTTGCAGAGACTGTCCTCAATTCTATTACACGTTGTGAACTTGGCCAAGTGAGCTTGGCTTTGTGCAACAAATTATTTCCAGTGATACATTTCAAGATGCTATCAATTTGCCAGTGAAGTAAGTTGGTTCAGCAGGGTGTAGACATATCTGAGCCAAATCCAAACAAATGGCTTGGCTAGGGCCCTGTTTTGCTGTTTCAAAATGCAAAATAACCAGCAGGAACCATGAAGAGGAAGGAGATCACAATTGCCTTAATGTTGCAATCCATAATAGTGATGTATTTAACTCCTGTCAGAGTAACCTGACTTTAACTTAGTTTTTCTTTTCTACCTACATTTGTACTTTCTTATCCTAAAACCTGAACTTCCTCATGTACAATTTAATGTCACCCAGATATAAAAACCTGACCTATTCTCCTGCTAATTCTTTTCTGATTTTTCACTCCTGTGAATTCAAAAGGCACTGCTTTGATGTGGTCTAGTCAGCCTTGGTCTTTAGCAGCTTTGCTTCCAGACTACCTTCCAGCTGTCCTGCTGTGTTGTCGACATGATCAGAAGTAAAACTTGTTCTGATGGCAAGAGGTTTATATAAAAATATCTTCCAGTACAGAGCCTGAAGGAGACTTAGATACCAGAGCTGGCAGGGTAGTGATTCTTATATGTGATGGGCATGCTCAATAGCTAGGGCTTATTAGACATATATGTCTAAAATACACATTTAGATGTTGAAAGTGTAGTCGGAACAAGGAAAAGTGACAGGAAAGACAGATCACAGAACAAGACACTAACCCAAAAGTTTCCTTTAATTGATACGTTTTTTTCTTGATTGTTTTTCTTAATATTTCAGAATGAAAATGTTTTTCTCTCTGTATGTAAATATATGATCTGAGAAAAACAAGTTCTTTCTCTACTTTCCTTCATGCTTTACAGCTTTTATTTTGCTCATTTCCTGTTACAGTCTCACACTTCTATATAGAGTGAAATTATCTATAATCTGAATAAAAATTCATGTAGTTTGCTACCATGTCATGTACAGTGTTCTACGTCAGTGACTCCCAAACTTTTTTTTACCAAGAATTCCTCTAGCACGTAACTCAACTTCCCAGAGCCGCCTTCACCTCTGTTCTCTCTTCTCATCCCACTGGTGCTGCCTAGCTCTTCTTACCCATCTCCAGATCCCTCCCCTTTCCACTGGATCCTGATATCACCCTTCCTTCCATTCCTCCCTGAACAGGCCTTCCCAGCCAGCTCAGAATATATTTTCCTCTTTTTGGAATTTTAGTGCTTTTCCTTTAAGAAGGAGAGGAGGGCATGGTAACAGTAAAGGGTTTTTCCTACTTCTGGCCTTCTGCTTTTCCTGCAGAGCCACATAGTCTCCCTTTTCTGTCCTAGCAAAACTAGATTTCCTGCTTTCTGAAACTGAGATTGATGGTTCAGGGGGTAGGTGCTGTCACAGCAGTCTCCTGGTGTCCAGCATTTACCGCTGGAGAGCAGGAAGTATTTTATGTTACCTTTAAATGCACCCCTGTCTCTTTGTCTGCAAGTATTTGAAATTTAACATTTGAATATGTAAAATGTTTCAGCATCAGACTGCTGTGGGTTGTTGCTGATCCTGTCATCCTTCAGTCTCAGCTTGCTCCCTTTGGAAGAGTTATGATATCATTCAGAGGGGAAAAGATATTTATCCATTTGAATCTAATGGTGGTATAAATTCTATGGACCTAATCCTAAAATGTTCAGTTTGCCCATTTTCAGACAAAATTTGCACTGAAGTTAATGGCTCAAGATTTTTTTGTCACTGTTATAATGCCATTGAAAAAGAGAAAAAACTTGTCAGAAGCATTTGTTTTTAGATAGCAATGCATTCCTTTCTTAGATGAGGAGAATCAATTGGAAAACAAATATAATTGAGAAGATCTTTAGGCATTACAGGCATTACACAATGAATAGAGATGCTTTTCTGTAAGGGCTTGATATGACAAGTTAGAAATAATTTTCAATTTCTTTTAAATTAGCTTCTGACATTCCCAGAGGTTTTGTCTTGGGTTTAAAAAGCACAAAGAAGAATACTGTCCCCAGAAGAAGATGCTATCCTATGTAATTTCTTTCTTCTTTGCTTGCAATCAATCATTCTTTCAGTGATGCTCATCTTAGGTGCTGCTCCTTGGCTGCAGGATACTTCTTGCCGTATGATACCCATGGCTGTAGCTCACCATAAAATGTTCATCCAATTTGCTAGGCTCAGTCATCTGTGGATAGCGTCTGGAACATGGTGTTTTGATTTGATTTAATGTGAAGAAGTGTGTTCTTCCTTTCCTCCATTGTTAAATGCTTTCCAAGAAGTATTCACGCCTTGTTTCTGGCTCTCCCAGTACATAGCAGTATGGAGCTCATTGAGCTCCCTTGAATTGCTCCTCCTGGACACAGACTAGTTAGAAAGATGCACGAAGCTCTCATTGGGGGAACACCCAGCAATATTTTTTGTGTGTGTTTTATCCACCATTTAGACATTCACAGTCACTTTTGGATTCAGACCTGGAATAACAGACATATCATTCAAACTGAGAGCCCAACTTTATTTTCAAGAGCTAATGTTAATCCTTTGAAGTTGATACTTTTAGTAAGAAGTTTGCTATTCTTAAGGCTTCTTGTTCTGTAAAAATGATTGCTTCTATTCTGACCAAAACAAGAGAGAATTGGCACATGGTTAATTATGTAAGGCAATGACAAGAATATTAACCTGGCAACAGAGAAATGCCAGATCAGCAGAAATGATGAGTTAGAGCTATTGCTTGAGAATACCTCCTACCCCATGGAATCTCTTGCTATTAAACATGTTTTGTTCTACAGACTTGTTGACAACAGGGTCAAGATTAAGGAAAGCGACTTTAATCCACCCGTTTGGGCATTCATCTGGTATATTGGAAAACCAACTGAACTGTTTTTCAGCCCCACAGGCATAAAGGTTTCTGTTACAATGGCAGGAGTGAATTATGGATGACTACAACACACCACAGAAAATTACATTAGCATATGTAACACAGAGAGGGTTAAGTATAATTACAGTAGCTGTACACAGCAAAGTGTGGATGAATCAAGAAACACTGAGACAAATGCTATTCCTGCTAAATAATCTTTGTGTGCTTGGAGAAAGAGATTTCAGTCTTCCTTCAGTATAATCTGCATATTTGCCTGGCATATGTTTTTGCCAAAGCTTAGTATGTAGCACAGATGTGGGGTTAGTGATCAATTCACATTAAGCCACAAATGAAATCTAGGATTCAACAATTCAGATTTGATATGCCCTGAAATGCTTACAGACAGAAGAAAACCTCTTTGCTTCCTTCAATATTAGGTTCTCAGTAGTTGCAGGTTGGAATAGTAGAGATGATCAACGAGGTTGCCACAACTATATGTTTGTCAGGAAACTAGGGAGTGGAAAATAAACACATGAGAACAGGGAATTTTTGGAACCATAGCAGAAAAGTATCTTAGTGCGGTTGTCAGTCTAGAATATGTATAGCTGCTGCCCTGCCAGCAGAGTTTCATCTGAATTGAAATAACTCTGACTTTTTGAGGCTTTTATTTAGGACGTATTTAAGTCCTTCTAAAAAAATATTCAGCTCTTATTAAGCTTCAGATAAGTTGATTGCAAGCACCTCTGAGTACATAATGTCCCTCCATTACCTGTTTCTTGGTGGAACAGGAATATTCACCAATACTTTATTTGGAAAGGGAAAACCATTTTGTCAGCAGCAATAAAACTTTTGACTACTGACTACATCTAAATGAGAGACTTAGGGGTTATGGCAATTAGCAAATGCTGCTGCTGATGTAATCCTGTAAAACTTGATGCACTTTTGCTTTTCTAAAATTTCTGTTTATCGGCATATTAAAGGAGGCTGACGTCTGTACATAGCTCTATAAATGCTCTAGTGTCTGGGTCAGTTTATTAAACGTGGTCTTTCCCATCTCCATTGTCCTAGCCTCTCTTTGTTTTTCTCAGCAAAAAATAGATTCAGTCTTATCAGTGCTTAAACTTGTGTTTTGTTACTTGTTAGCTAGCCTTGTGTTTTGAATTTTAATACCAAGACTACCTCTTAGATTGCATAACTACCTGACTCTAATTCATCCTGTGTTTATATTTGCCAGAATGCTTCTATTGTTTCTACATCCTGCTTATATAAGAATGTTCCCTGGTTTCTTTGCGCTGGAAAAAAGTTATTCATGAGCTTAAAGGCGATAGAAATCTTCCTTTGCATCTTTCCTTCTCTCCTCACCTCACAGCCACTGTGATATATTAGTGGAGTGATTCTGTGAATATCAAGTGTAGAAGTTGTGGGGTTCAGCCCTAGTGCTTTCTTCTCAGAGTAATCCAGCTGTACATAGTAATCTTGCTGAAATTAATTGCTTACTGGAGTGAGAGCTGTGTGCAGTGCAGGGCTCTAGGTTCTGTCACAGCACTACAGTTACTATTCATTCTATAAATTAATCTGCTATATTCTTTTAACAATGGAAACTAAATGCATCATACTAAAATCAAATCAATGCCATCTGGATCAGTCACCAGGGGTCTCTTGATCTCTCTCTATCAAGGCTTTTGTTATTCAGACATTCCCTACAAGCTGTCAAATGGTCCTACTCAATAACAACCAATAAAGTAAGCACCCCTTAAAAATTTCCCCAGGGAATCTTTTTAAATTGAACAGGGAGTAATATATCTTGTAGTGTCAATAATGCTGAAAATGTTAATTTGGTTGATTCTTCTATGTGCCTTCTCAAGTGATATTCCAAATGCTGTTCTGGGAAGATGACTGCTACTTGAATTCACTCTGTTGCTCTCTGCCTGCAGCACCAGTTTCAAATGTGTGGCAAGGGCAATCTGAGATAGGCTGTATAACAAAAGAGTGTTCTGGTGATCTGATTGTTTTCTCAACCTTTTAAATCTAACTACTGATAGTGATTCTCTTAAATTAAAATCAGATAGCAAGAGTGAATGTGCTGATAAGATGTTCTCAGATGGCTAACTGATAGAGTCCCTACATGCAGCAGAAATTGTCCATCTGCTGAGCATAGCATGAATCTGATTTACTACACTACACAAAGCTGGTTTAACACTAGTATCAATAATGTAATTTTCTTTATTATATGAACTGGGTAGAAAAGGATTTTATGATGCAAATTTAGTCTATTAAGGGCATTTCTGTGAATAAATTATACTAGATGTTCTTTTAATTCTTGTTAGCACAGATTTTTTTTCACAGATGTCATTTTTGGGCATTAGACAATTTTTCCTTTTTTCTCCTGCTGTTGTGAAAGAAGAACTGCAAGTACTGACATTAAACATTTTGGGAAATCTGTTCTGTTCTTTTTATAATAAGGGAAAGCAGTCCAGCCACAATTCAAACCTTCCAGTGACTTAAATATTTGTTTTACTGTATTATTTCTTAGGTGCTTGATATCACCCTAAATAAACTAATTAAGGGACTATTTCTGAAGTCCCAATTGCCTAGTTATACCCTATAATCATGCTTTTATTTGTTAGTTTTTTAAAAAATTTATATCTGCAATGGAAAAAAACCTGACATCTTTATGTGTGACTACTAAAATGTGTTTTCAATATAAATTTGTGGATGAGATAAGAAATGCTAAAATTTTCTGATTACAAGATGTTCATTTTTGAGTCTGGTTGGGCACCACAGCAGCCTAGAAATGGTGCGTTTTTTTATGATGAGGATGATAAAACACTGGCACAGGTTGTCCAGAGGAGTTGTGGATGCTCCATCCCTGGAAGTGCTCAAGGCAAGGTTGAATGGGGCTTGGAGTAACCTGGTCTAGTGGAAGGTGTCCCTGCCCATGGCAGGGGGTTGGAATGAGATGAGTTTTAACGTCCCATCCAACCCAAGCTATTCTATGTTTCTATGTCCTAGCCTGCCCTCAGCCCATCCCCATTCCTACGGAGGTGCCCCGATGCCCAAGGCTGGGGCTACCCCAGTGCCCTGCTCCTGGCTGGGGTGGTGAGACTGGGCCGGCTCCCAAGGATCCCCCTGGGGCACCTCGGCTGTAGCCATGCAGACAGAACAGGTGTTACTTAAACTCCTCTCCTCACAAGCAAAACACTGGGGTGAGGGGATACCATTTCCAGGAGTGTGCGTGAGCATGGTGCTGACCCAGCTCTCCCGTGGCTGAGTGAACACTCTTATGGTTGGCACAGGCACCTGTGGTCACCACGTGGTGATGGACATGCTGCTCTGGGAGCCACTGGAGAACACAGAGTGGGCACAGACATAGGAAACTGTGCACAGATGCCGTGGTTTAACTCCAGCAGGCAACAAAGTACCACAGAGCTCTCCCTCACTCCTCCCTCCAACCCCGTTGGGATGAGCAAAATTAGGAAAAAAACCCAGTGAAACCGGTGAGTTCACTTTAATAACTGAAACAAAGTAAAATATAATGTATAATACAATAATATTAGTAAAAATAGTGATTAAAGGGGCATGGGGGAGATAGAGAGATAAAACCCAAGAAAGACAAGTGATGCACAATAGCATTACTCACCACCTGCTGATCGATGCCAAACCCATCCTTAAACCACAATCAGCCCCACTTCCAGGTAACTCCCCAGTTCATACAGCGGGCATGGTGTGAAATATCCCCGTGCCCAGTTTGGGTCAGCTGTCCTGGCTATGCTCCCTCCTGGCTGCTTGTGAAGAGATGAGACGCTGAGAAGTCCTTGACTTACATTAAGCCCTACTTAGCAACAATCAAAATATCAGTGTGTTATTAGCATTACCCTCATACTGTATCCAAAACACAGCCCTCTCCGGCTACTCGGAAGAAAATTAAGTCCATCCCGGCCGAAACCAGCACGATACATAAAGCGAAAACACCGAAAGCACCTCTGTGAGTTTACTGCTGTTTGACGGTGGGTGAGCCACGGTGAGGGCCGAGCCGGCAGGGGGCGCTGTCAGCCCGCGCTCCGTGGCGGGAAAGGCCTCCCGCTGCGGCGGCGGGAGCGCTGCCCCGGCCGTGGGACAGCGTGAGGGCGGCGTGCCTGTGGGCACGGTCCTGCCTGGGACACCGTGAGGGTGGCATACCTGTGGGGCAGGGTTCCTGAGACACCGTGGCGGGGGGCGTTCCTATGGGACACATCCGGCTGGGGCTGCCATTGCCACGGAGTCCTTCAGCTTGGAAAGTGCTCTGAAAGCATCCAGTCCGGCCATTAGCCTGGTAAATACCTCCAGGGTTGGTAACTCCACTGCTTCCCTGGGCAGCCTGTGTCAGTGTTTCACAACGGTTGCTGAGAAACTTTTCTCCCTATTTAAATACCCTTTGCAGGGTAAAACTTAACACTCCTTTTTGGTTTAAAATATTTTAAAGGCCTGAGGTGGCTCAAGGATGATTAATAACTCTGATTCTAATTCTAATTCTAATTCTAATTCTAATTCTAATTCTAATAGAAACCCTCTAATCTTGTCACATTTCTCAGATGAGAAGGGAGACGGTTCTACCCAAAGAGTAAACACTGACCATCATTTATGGAGCAGGTGCTGTTTCCAGGAATGCTGTGAGCGGTGCTGGCAGTGGCCTTGGTTATTTATACTTGCACCAGGGAATGCCAGCACCTTGGCTGTGAGGTGAGATTGCCTTGTGCCTAGTGTTATAATAAACAGCCCTTCTGAGAGGGACTTGGGGGTGCTGCTGGATGAGAGGCTGGACATGACCAGCGATGTGCCCCTGCAGCCCCAAAAGCCACCCGTGTCCTGGGCTGCATGCAAAGCTGCGTGGGCAGCAAGGTGAGGGAGGGGATTCTCCTCATCTNAGCATCCAGGCCGGCCATTAGCCTGGTAAATACCTCCAGGGTTGGTAACTCCACTGCTTCCCTGGGCAGCCTGTGTCAGTGTTTCACAACGGTTGCTGAGAAACTTTTCTCCCTATTTAAATACCCTTTGCAGGGTAAAACTTAACACTCCTTTTTGGTTTAAAATATTTTAAAGGCCTGAGGTGGCTCAAGGATGATTAATAACTCTGATTCTAATTCTAATTCTAATTCTAATTCTAATTCTAATTCTAATAGAAACCCTCTAATCTTGTCACATTTCTCAGATGAGAAGGGAGACGGTTCTACCCAAAGAGTAAACACTGACCATCATTTATGGAGCAGGTGCTGTTTCCAGGAATGCTGTGAGCGGTGCTGGCAGTGGCCTTGGTTATTTATACTTGCACCAGGGAATGCCAGCACCTTGGCTGTGAGGTGAGATTGCCTTGTGCCTAGTGTTATAATAAACAGCCCTTCTGAGAGGGACTTGGGGGTGCTGCTGGATGAGAGGCTGGACATGACCAGCGATGTGCCCCTGCAGCCCCAAAAGCCACCCGTGTCCTGGGCTGCATGCAAAGCTGCGTGGGCAGCAAGGTGAGGGAGGGGATTCTCCTCATCTGCCCAGCTCCTGTGACACCCACCTGGAGTGCTGCGTCCAGCTCTGGGATGAGGGTCACAAGGCTTGAAACTTCAAGCTTCTTTTGTTTAAGTAAATATTAGTAAAACATGTGAAGGCTTCCTTTTCAAATACTTTATGGCTGGGTATGCAGGCCTACATCACTGGTTCCAGCTATTTGCTGCCACTGCAGGTTTGTGTCATCATCTCTTTTCCAGGGTTGTAGTGATTGCTACATGCTGGCAGAAATCTTATTTTACAAGCATGGCAAAAGCAGAAAGAGGGGAAAAAATTCTAGAGCCCTGACCTTGGAAAGAAAGTTCTATAAACAGCAAAGGATTAGGTTTCTGCTCCATTTTTTCCTGTGTTACTTATAAATGAAACCAGCTTTGGTTGGGATTGCTTTTCATTACAGGCTTTGTAGTGCAATGCTCCATCTTTTGCACAAAGGGTATTCACGGAAATGTCATCAATAGTAAAATACCAACCAAAAAACCTTGTGTGAAAGAATTTCTTAATTTTCTGGTAGCCTGATGCTACAGAAGACTTCCTGTTTGTCTTCTTGCCATGAAATCACCAATCTGAGATCATCATCAATTTCTGTTACCCTAACCTTCAACCTTTCATCTGAGACAGAAAAACTTTGATGTGCACTTTCACCAAGTGATTTTCTGCAAATAAATTAATGTGATGCTTGTATCTCCTAATGTAGACCATGGCAAAGAACCACAGTTAGTTGTCCTGCCATTGTATAAGCTCGTTACACATTAAGGGGAATAAAACAATAAAAGACAAATACTTTAAGTTGAGGGAACCATATGTGTGCATGGAGTCTTGTCTGTACTTGATTATTTTTTAGCTCTCCATTTTAATCCTGTCTGAGCTTTTCCCAGATGTCAAAATATATTTACCCTTGTAATGCACATAGTTTTCTCTTGGTTTTGGTTCTGTAAGAGAGTTCTCTCTAAATTTTGTTGGTTCATTTTTGAGAAACCCTTCTGTGTATTTCAAAGAAGTATGTCCAGTCTTCCTCAGGCTGTTTCATCAGCAGCCTGAAATATTGCAACAGCAAAGATTACAGACTCTCATCAGGGAAAGCAAGCACAGGCAAGCACTTAATTGTCAGAAAGGGCACAAACATCATCAAATTCCAACACTGCATCAGCTCATTGGTTTAAAATACACTACTGACAACCATTTCTAATTTTTTTCCCCACACTTGCTGTCAGGAGTATTCTTCAGTAATATTTATTTAGAAGTGTAAATTCCCATACTGTGTGGGTTTTTTTCCCTCGAGTAACTTAGTGCTTTGAGTGATCCTGTTGAGTTTGCAGACATTGTATCCTAAATTTTCCATCTTCCAAATTCATTGCTAATGACTATACAACTAAATATAACTATACCAGAATGCTGGTATTAATTTATCACAGTGTATGTGTGATAAATGTATGTGTAGGTTAGATGAGTGCAGTTTTTCTAGACAAAGTATTGGATACTGTCTGGAAACAAAATGAGAATTCATAGAACCAGGTTGGTTTCTGTGAGCCAATGTATTTCTGTCATTGTCTCAAGAAGATCCTTAGAGATCTGCTAGATCCTTATATGTTGTGCTTTAGGGTATTGGTTTTTTTATTTTAGGATAATAAGATCTTGGAGACTTGGCAGAGATGGAGATGCCCAAGTCTCTGAAATGAGTTACAGACTTTAGAGGCAGAGGACCATTAATATAATTAGGCTCCTATTGTGCAAAGCATTATGCAAGAATTAAGAGAAAGGATAATCTGTGCTCAAATAAATAATAATCTCCAAAACCCAGCAGATTGCTGAATGTTAGAAAATGTCTGGGTAATTTTTAAAAAATATTTGGTTGATGGAAAAATTCTTTTGACACATTAAGGCACTGAAGGTATTTCTGGGTGCAAGAAAAAAGCAAAACTGAAAGGCAAGTCCCCAACAGGCAGCTCCATGTTGAGGCTAAGGAAGCTGCAAACTGCGCCTTTTATAACGCAGGAGGGCTAGGGAAGGATATACAGGTTTGGGTGCACTGTTTCCCTTGCAGCCCCGTTAGCTGGCAGAAGGGGAATGGGGCTTTTGTGCTAAGATTTTGGCAGACTACCTAGAAACGGCCTACAGAAGGAAACTAAAATTTTCTTTCTGTTTCCCAGCTAGCAAGAGGTGCAAACACTTGCATTGCCACTTTCTCTTTTTTCTGGTAGTCCTTTCTGGTGGAAATAATGATTTAAAATATTTGCCTAAAAATATTTCTTAATATAAACATTTCCATCATAAGCAGTTGTATTTTCTAGTTTGGTTTTGGTGCTCTTTGAGAAGCCTACTACGAACTGCACACAGCTATGGAAGCCGTCTTGCTCAAATTGGAAGATAGAAAAAAAACTGCCCTTAACCAGCTTCAAGATGGAATAATTTTGGATTCAGACATAAAGAATAGATTCTGGAGATGGTATACGTAGTCTCTTTATTTGCTTGAATATAGGTAGGAAAAAAAGTAGTTGCCATTTGCAATAATTCTGTACCTCAAAAGATAAAAACCTTAATTCACATTGGATATGTGCATGAGAATTGGGGAATTACGTATTGAGTCACATTTTTAAAATAGTTGAGCTTGTCAGTGCCTACCTCACTTTCAAAACGGGTTCCTAAGTAATCAATGTGCTTATTAAAATTTTATTATAAATGGCTTTTTCAAGCACTTTGGCTTTGGAGTGTGAGCATCTCTACGTTACATCCATACTTCTCAAAATCCTAGAAAGAGTAAAGATGTCACGTAAGTGGTCCGGCTACCTATCTTTTCCTTCAGGAAGTTCCAATGAATTCTTTTTTATTAGATTAGATTTGATATTGGCCTTGAAAAAATTTGCTGTGTAATCTGCTAAGCATTTCTCAAAAGCATTTTGTACAAACAAACCTCAGCTGTTTCACAAGATATTGTCTAATGAGATTTATGGTTGTCTTGAAACCTAATCTAGAAATATTCTGGAAAAATATGTCCTTCTAAAAAAGTGTGCCATATTAATAAAACACGAGCTTTTCAGTCTTCTCAAAGTCAGAAAAAGGAGACAGTAAGTCACGTTTTCAGATGTGAGATCAGTTAGTCACTACCACTCCTCGTTACACTGAACTGCGAAGCCTGTTTCTGACAACCTGCAATTAGACAGTACAGTTTTCTTCTTGACTCAGGCAGTGGTGATTTATGTTGCAAAAAAAGAGAAATTTTTTTTCTTATGGTTTGTTCTGTAGAATAACCTGACCCTTGCCATTCTTCAGGCAACACAGGATTGAGGCATTGAGAGTAGATTCTCAAAGGGATTTCTGTTGCTGCAATACTAACCTACATAATTCCTAACTTTGCATACCCAGAGGGCTGGATGAGTTCACGATGCAGAAAAAAGATTATGAATTCTGTCACCCAATCCTTGCACCTTATATTTACATAAGAATGGGTTTGTAATTCAGCATACAGAAATGGCAAAACCTCTAGGAGATGGGGAAAGGCAGGAGCTCCCTGTATCTCATGGCCCTCCCCAGCTTCTTGCTACTTTAAAGAAACAAATGTTAACTTCCTCAAGGACTTAAATTAATATTTGAATTCCAAGGATCCATCTCAACCTCACAGCAAATGGTTTTTAATTTTTCTGTGCAAAGAGGAAGAAGTTCACAAGGGAAGATTGAGAGCAACTTGTCTTGTTGTTTCCAGTGGGATACTGTCCTGAAAGGTTCAGTAAGTCTAAGTTTTATAATGTGGTTAAGCTTTTTGATCTGTATTTTCCAGTTCCTAAATAAATATTCTCATCACTTTATGGAGATTTCCTATACTCTCTTTCATTGAGTTGGAATAGGCTCAGAGTATATTGTTAGCTGCTATCTGTGAGAAAAAAAGGGGAACGTCAGTGTTGCGTGTAACAGGAGTTTTTAAGCAGGAAGTGTCCACAGACTTGTACTAGAATATGGAGACAGGAATATAGAAAAGAATTCCAACCTCAGGGTGGTCAGAAAAGCCTTTATCTGGCATTCCTTGATGGTCTAAATGAAACCCTATAGATACCATACATTTTTCAGGTTGGGGTTTGAAGTGATAGAAGAGGAAACAAAGCATCAAGGCAAAAAGGCTCTTTCAGACAAGAGGAGAATAGCAAATACCATCGTTTTCAGAAGTGTCTTGCTAACTGCTGCTTGAAGCCTTGCTATTGCTAAAATAACTGAAACCTGATATTTTGTTTAGTCAGGGAAATGTCATACCTAAGTAATTTCTTCCTTCTTACTGTGATTGTTTTTACTCCCTGGTAGTTCATATTGTTAATTTGGCGTTATTTAGGTCTGAACTACATCTGAGTTACCTCAGTTAAGGATTTGGCTTAGAAACTTCAATTTAATTTGCACCTCTTAATCTGTTACGTCTAACTTAATTTCCATATCATTAACATAAGGGGGGGAACCTCACTCCATGCTTCTCCACGTTCTCACTCACTGAGAACATTTCTTCCTTCCATGTATACTTAGGACCAGATTTAAGTGTTGGTGAGTTCTCAGTTTTTTGTAGATAAAATAGAAAATATGGGTCAGATTGGTATCGTACCGTCATATTTTCAGGATCTGAGATCTAGAATAAAATTCAAGTGCTGACCTTTTAAATAATGCCCTGTCTAATTTTGCATTAAATTCGTTGAAGAGAAAGGACTATCCTTTGGATATTGCTACAGTGGATATATTTTCTCTTCTGTCTGTGGTGATTCCTGTGAAATGCTATTAACAGTGGGATATTACTCTGTACAGTTTATGATGGTAGCCTTGCTGATAGAAGCAGATACTTTCTATTACATTAATGTTCCATTTAAGTAGCAGATTGCCAGAAACAAACTTTATATAATCTCATTCCCCATACGTGCAATATATGTGTCTCTGAGTATGGCTTTGTAGATTCATTTAGCACCTAATGCACTTTTAATGAAACATGGTTTTTAGCATCTCTTTGTAAAGCTTATGATGCAATGATTTTTCATAGTGCTTCATAGAAGGGTCATTTATAATTTTCAACAGATTTATGCAAGTCTGATATTCGGTTTACTGGAGGGAGGGGGGGAAAGAAGGAAAAATGAAAGTGAATTATGTCAGAAACCTCACATATAATCCAGTACAGCCTCATGACATTTCATCCTGCTCTTTCTGCTGAAAAATGTAAGTTAAACTGATGAGCTGTTTCTGCTGGAGAGCTCAGATGCAGAACTAGTAAAATATCCATCCATCTATGTAT
Source organism: Melanocharis versteri (assembly GCA_013397845.1). Taxonomy (NCBI): domain Eukaryota; kingdom Metazoa; phylum Chordata; class Aves; order Passeriformes; family Melanocharitidae; genus Melanocharis; species Melanocharis versteri. Next base: position 148,926 of record VZTG01010183.1, read on the forward strand.
CTTATCAGAACCTATTTGACAAAATACCTAATCAAGGCCATTGATTATTCACAATTCCAGAAGAATGGAATTAAGTGTGGGAAGAAATTAGTTCTCCCACACAATAACTAATGTTGAACAGGATCCGGAAACCACTTGTGTATCTGCCTGTGTTGGGCCAACCAATTTGAACACCTACTGCTTGCATTGCAGATCCATGCTTCATTTATGCTTTAGGAAATGTAATGGGAGTGGTGGTCATAGGGAAATTTATCTGAGCAGAGCGGTCAAGAAGAATGCAGGCAGTATGAGGGGCTTGCATCTGACTTTAGAAATCTAAACTGAAGTAGACAGACAGCTGTAAAAGAGAAAACTAACGTCTTGCTATTCAAATACAGACAGTAGTTATGGTGGTTTGGGATATTAGACCAGACCATGAGCCAAAATAAATTTAACTGGAAAAAATGATGTTAATAGTTCTCTAGCACTATTTTAAAAAACTTGTCAAAGCTGGGGATCTAATTAATGCATTAGATCACATTTGTTGGTAGCAGATGGAGAGCAGACTGTTTCTCAATTGGTTTAACTAGTGTTAGTGAACTAGTATAAAGCAGTACAGGAGTGAAATATTGTTTAGAAATATAGGAGTTGAAATGGTTCAGTATTACCCAATTACCAGAACTAAAATTGGAAAACCTGACAAATATTAATGGCATAGAATATTTAAATGATTATAAATCATTATATTTCAGGAGGTATTAATCCTGAGCTTAAGCCAGTATTTTCTTATTGACCCTGCTATTCTGAATTTTTAGTCAGAATTGCTTGTACCTCTTCTATCTTGTTCTGTTCATATTGACTTCCACTAAGAATAGGACATAAAATTACGTGAACTTTTGGTATGGTTCAGTAAATAATACATTTTTTCTCTCTGGCAGCAAATGCTTCCATAGCGTATGGAGTGAAATGGCAAAAAAGACAAGTGGGAAAAAAATTCAGCCAAAAATCTGTAGCAGTTCTTCCTTTTCAGAGACATAAATCTATCATGGAAAGTTCTCCTGTCTGTTCCTGTAGACCATGAAACAGCAGGTAGGTGTTATTAAGATTAAATATTTAATAGCTTTTTTCTCTATTAAGATACTTCATAACCATCTACGGTAAGGGACAGCACCTAATGAGTACTGTTCCCAGTAGAATTTTGAACCAAGAGTTTACTTAATGTATTCACTAGTGAACCCACACTTCAGATCCTTGCTTTGGTGGACCACACTTATTTAATAAGAAACCTAAAAAATTGTACTGCTCGTGACATTTTTATTATATTGTTTCCTTATTTCAGGGTGGGCTTTTTTTGGTTGGTTGGGTTTTTTGGTGAGCTTAAATATGCCATGAACTTACGCTTTTCCTTCTACATGTCAGGATCTGGATGCTGGCCCTTTGACTGCTGTTGGCTTTTGTAGAGTAGCTGTTACTGATTATCCTTCAGTAGCTTTCTTTTCCCTCTTCTTCCAGAGTTCAGGCTTACTCAACCTTGTCTAGATACCAAGCTAAAGTATAAAGTGAATTCTTAACTTCAGGTTCATGGGCTTCACTTTCTAGATCCACTGATTAGATATCCTGTAATTAAATCTCAGAAGTGATTCCCGCTATTGAAGTGCCTTATGAACTGGAAAGACTGGACAAAATGCAGTATGATGTGTCGTTTTCCTTTAGAAGGAAGATGGTTTCACCCTACCATTTTCTTTGTATGTCGTAGCCTGTAATTGCAAAAAAATTATGTTCACCTTTCTTTCCCATCTTACAGAGTTGAAACCCACATGCCTCATTCTCTTGCCAAGTTTGGGTGTCCATGGTCACTGGGGTATATACATGGTGAGTGGTCTTCAGCCATCCTGTTGAATTTACATTGTTGTGTAGCAATGAACTCAGGATTCACTAGGCCAGTAAGAGAATAGAGTAGAACATGGCTTCATGGGTAGGGCACTATGTGATAGATGGATAGCTTCAGTTCTGCTCCAAGGATTCATATTTTATTCAATGCTGTTTCATCATCTCCCCTTTCAACTGTGTTTTAAAAGGAAAAGAATAGTCCCTGCTTAGCTATTTCAAAGACGGGTCACAGACCCCTTCTTTCAGAAAAGGGCTAAAAGCTGTGAATCTGCAACAGATAAAAGCATTTTCCTGCAAAATGTGAAGCACAGAGTAGGTCACGGTCACATTTCAAATGCATCCTTGCGCTTACTGTTTCCTAAAACAGCTGCTTCCAAGAAGCACTCCCTTGCCCTCCTTCTCCCACAACAGAAAATGAATTCTTGAAATACTTCTCTCAGGAGCAAAGGGAGGCCTAAGGAAGGATTACTGACTCTGCCTTTTTTTTTTATCCTCTGTCTTTCTCCCTGGTAATCGTGTGAAAAGTGTACACTTGTTACTGCAGGCTAAGCATGCTGGAGGAAGGCATGAGCAAGGCTCATGGCTCCAGTGTGCCTTATCCTCCTGGCAGCTGCTGGGTGAGGATGTTTAGTCTCTCCTGCTCCTCTCCAGCCTGCCTGGCTCTGGTCTGGCTGTACCACCACCTCTGGCAGATCTCTGCTTACCCGGTGGAGTAAGGTAGCAGTGAATCTTGACTATGAGAAAAAGGCTATTTCCCAGTGAATGTCTTTGTGAATGGGGAAACAAGGCCTAAGGTTAATTATGTGAGGCCACACAAATCTTCTTTAGAGCGAGTCTGGCAAGAGCTGAGCTCTCTTGATCTCTTGACAATAGGCATCCCAGATGAGTCCCCTTCTTCTGGAGCTTGGGCGATTAAGAATTTTTGTGCAAGATAGAAATAGTCTGGGTGTTTATGCTAGAGGAGCATCAGTGGAATGACAGATGAGGTGAATAGCTAGAGCAATCCTCAGAAGGGAAGAGTGTGAATTTGTGGGAGAGTAAACACAGAAATCAAGCAGCTGGAGACAGGAAGAAGGTCAGAATTATCTTCAGACGAACAATAATGCCAGTGTCTAGCTCTAGTACCACATATAAATGTTTCTTTGGATGCCCTTTTAATCCTCCCTTGTGGAGCAGTGGTGCTTTGAGCAGGTATCTGGAGACCTTTCAGAGAGGTGGATGCTGGAAAGTGCAAGTTCGGCTGTGGAATGCCTCACTTGCAAGTTCTTACTCTCCTTGTTAGCCTTGGCTTTGATACCATGGAAGAGGAGAAAAAAGCTAAAGGTGAAAGAGAAGAAAGCAGCGCAGTTTAGCGGCAGACATTTTCATTGTTGGTGTCCTATCTAGTGCTGGTTGCTGGTAATTTTCTTCAGGTTTTTGTTTTTGCTAAAACTGCCCAGTGCTCATCCTCCAGCCTTACAAAACCCAGTCATGGTATTTGTGATTTGTGGTGGAAAGCAATCCTTTCCTGCATTTTTTTCCAAGCCAGCGCTCTTGAAATTAGATATTCTTCCAGCTAGCAGCAAAGACAAGACTAATGCATCATCTTCAACCTGGTAGCTGACCTTCATCTTATAAGTAAGAAAAGGATATTAATTTAATTTACTTTTTTGGTGTGGTGGTGGGGTGCTGTGGCTGCACTGCAAAACAGTCTGAGCAATCTGAAAAAATGAGTTGAATGGTTCAGCTGACATGCATGTGTAACTCCAGGCTATCAGGATATTCAAATGAGAACTGGGTGACTTGAAGTGTGATAAATAAGAAAAGGTTTTTTCATTGAGCATATTCTAACTTCACTATGCTTTGATTTAGACTTTAAATAGTTACAGTAGGAAAAAGTGCATGGTAACAGACTAAGGCAAACTGCAGATTTTTTCTAATTTATTTTGTATCCCAAAATTATCACATTAAACAATGCAAGGGTATGTGATGACCCTGCAACATTTTTATGATACTACCAAAATATTTTCTCATAAATTAAGGTCCTCTGACAGAAGCATAAATATATACATTCAAATTCAAATGTGGATATAGATACAAGTGTCATGATAATGAAAGTAGCTGTCAGGGCTACACTGGTCTTGAAAGGTGGTAGAACTGTGGGAAGACATTTTGGTGATGACAAATGAATCTCATCTGTCTTTCTGCACAGGGCTGGAGACCAACTTGAAGTGATATAATTTATCTAGTTGCATCATTAGAGAAGGGTGTTGGAATATGCTGCATCTATTTGTGTGAGCTGTGCTCGTTCTTCAGTATTGTTTCTTTGTAAGCAAAAGTTTTTTCCCACTGTCCTTCCTCTTTCCCGACCTCCAGTATAAGAGGAAGAGGATATAAGACACTAACTTCTTCGAATCAGTGCATGATAAAAGCATCATACAATATATAGAAACTTAATAGTCTTGATATATTGATTTGTTAAGCTTTAAATAACATTTGAGTTTCTTGTATCCCAGTTTCCACACAGGCATAATGTCTTTCAGCCTTTGCTTGATAAAGATTGCTTCATGGGTGTAAGCAAAAGAAGGTGAAATAAAATAATGTAAAATGCATGGTCCTGTTACTCATAGTGTGTGAATAATGACTTGAATGACACTGTATCAGCACTGAAATTTGCTGTGCCTGGTTTCTGAATTTCTTTTGCCGGGGTTTTTTACTTTTTGGGACAGCTTCTCCTATTAGGGTACTGTATTTCAATCAGTCAATGAAGTGTCATGCGGTGAATCCTTTTCAGTTTTAGTTTTGCATTTTTATTCACTTGCTTTCCTTCTATCTATTTCTATTTAGGTTTGTATCAGGAAAGCAAATGCTTGACCTCTTTTCTTACCTTAATTACAAATCAGTTTTGATACTAAAGTTGTAAAGAAGGCTATTTCATGAATATTTGGCCTGCAACACTGGTAACAGTGGCAAGATCAAAATCCAGTTTTAATAAATTTCCAATATATTTTCAGCGTGTCCTTGATCCTGTTGTCTCCAATGAGCAGAAGCACATCATGTCATAGTTTAAATAATATATTGCCCATTCCTCTGCTTCATGTCTTTTCTGTACATGGATAAGGTCTCTGAGCACTAAATGCTAGTTTAGGCTTTCAGAGGCATTCTAGGACCTCTAGCACCACTGCATCTCAGGTAATGAAATCTTACCTGACTCATGGAACTGGCAGACAGAAAGAACCCTTAGGGTCTGGGTTTTCTCACAGTGAATACATTAGTGTCTTCTGCTTTGGAAGAAGTTTTTTCTTTCAGTGTTACAACTGCCAAACAAAAATGCCCCTAAGCTTGCCTTTCTGAGATTATTCTGTAAATTCATGCAATTTACTATCAGGACTTTTTCTCATATTGGTCCCTACCTTTTTCCCATTCCAACTGCATACCTTTATGATGCCAAGTTTTACTTTTTCTTTTGAGAAAATATAAATCCACCAATATATTAATAGTGATTTCCCTGTTCACACTTCCCTTACTCTTTTCCTGAATCTGATGAAATGGCAACATTTTGAGGGATCATTTTGGTCCGCCCCAGTACCAATTTCATCCTGATAACTCCCTTGGCCTCTCTTAGGACTTGTGGTTCAATTCAAGCCAGACAGACACTTGTTTTGCACTTTTGTATTTTATGCTTTTGAAACTGAGTCCAGCCCAGGTCTTAATTAGCAATGACATATTCCCTGAACTCTGGGTTGGTAAGAGAAGATAAACAACTCTAGGTTGGTAAGCAGAAGATAAACAGCAGTTGCAGCACTCTTGGCTAGGAATCATGCCCTCAATGCCTATGCTTGATATGCAGGCATAGTTCCTAAGCTGCTTATGCTCATGTCCATCTGCTGAGATGGCAAAGTGCCTTGTCACAAGTTGTTTGGACTTCTGCCTTGAGCACAGAGGTGCCAGGCAATGATCAGCAGCCTGCATGACAATGCAAGCATCATTTCTTCTAAAAGAACAGCTCCTTTAAGCAATTAGTATATTACAGGCTGCTACCATGGGCCTCTTAGAGCATGGCTACACCTGTTGGTAATTGTGTGCCAAGAAGAGAATCCATGAACCGTACCAGAGAGCAGTCCAACCAGCACCCTGTCATTTTTAGCTGCCAAGGACACAGGTTGCACTGCCGCAGGGGTACAAAAACTCATCAGTAGTTCTCAGGGTGTCAAAAAGTGATCTCAGCAGGCCAGAACTGCCTGGAGGCACATCCAAAACAGTCCCTACAATGGCCCCCAAGTAGCAACTAAAAGTAACAGTTACAGAACCTGGTTTCCTCATAGAATTGGTAATTAAATCAAGATAAAACAGGATAGCTTGGTGCTAGCCTCTTTAAAGAAAAATAGAAGACTCTGACCTTATTCTTTCCACTGGATGAACACCTGTGTATGGAAAAGAAGGTAAAATTCATTTTTTGTAGGCCTAATTGAGTAACCCTACAGGATGATGGGACTCAACTTAACCACTTTGCTAGCAGAAAATGCAAAGGGTAAGGAGGAAATTCTGAATAATGCTCTATGCAACTGCAATAGAGGGGAAAGCCCTGAAAGGCAGGTCCTTTTTCAATATCTGTTTTGTCTCAGGAGTCCTGAACTACCCCTCAGTTTAGGGTACAGTAGCTGCCTGACAACAGGAGCAATTCTGCCAGCTGGGGTTACAAAAAGTATTTAGTCTTGAGATGTTTTGAGATCACCACAAGCCACTTGTTTCGGAGAGGAGTCCAGAAGCAGCTTCTAACCCATTCTGCCACCCTCAGGCTATCCAGAAGTCAAATCTACAAAAAATGAGCTAGGATTTTTTTTAACAAAAACTTTTTTTGGGGGAAATGAAGCTTTAACAGCTTTTATATGCATTGACCCAGTTATCTCATTTCAAAAAAGAAAAACTGTTTTTTATATATATATATATATATATATATATAAAATATTTTTAATGTAATGTAAAATTTCTGTTTAACTGTATAAGAATGTTTTTCTTTATTTTTAAACTGCATTGCAAAACATTTTAAATTGAGCAGATTTTGGCCATGCTAGTAATTTTTAGAATTTTAGTAGTCTATAAAGTTCATGAAGTATTCATCTAAGAGAACCTTGAAACAACATTTCATTTTTATTTTTCTTATGCCACAGAGAACTGAAATCAGTTTTATCTGTACTTCTCAGCATTAGCCTTGGGGTAATTTAAAATCTTTGAGTTGCTGCAGTGGACAAAAGGACTTCTGAAAACCTCTGTGGGTTCCAAGGGCATACAGTGAGCTGAAGGGCTATTACCAGTCTGCTCTGGCTTACACGCAGCTGTCACAGTCTGTGTCAGGTCTCACTGCGATCAGTGGGAATTCTGCCATTAACTTCATTAGGACCAAGATTTGCTCTAAGCCCCAGCTGATATTTTGTGTACACCATTGGGGTTATGCTATTTTCTGCCAGATGATCATTTTGAGTGCCAGATGAAGAGATTTTGGCAAAGCCTGGTGAACAAAGGCTGTTGATTTCTTATTATGGGAAAGTTTTGGTTCTGAGACATGTAATACCCTTTGGATTTGCACTGTACAGCTGAGTTCAGAAACTAGTCTCTTGTGCAGAATCATGATGAATGCCAGAGCCTGGGTCTTTGACATCTGCAGGTAACATCATAAACAGGCCTGTGAACATGTAGATAATGTAATTTAAACACAGATTGGACTTTGTGTGAACCTTTCCCCTCTAATTGGAAAGAAATACAAAATGAGCTCCATAACAAAAGAATATTGAATACCAAGTAAATAACCCATTGCATTTCTTCTGTGTGCTGTCCAACAGACTCTGGATTGATATTTCAACATCATGTCACAGATTCATTGACTTCAGAACTAGCTTATTCTTCAGGAAGCATCTTCACCTGGAATTGTTCTGGCTGGAAAGTAGGATTTACTCTTCTCACTATACAGTTTTACATTTGTAGATCTAAAATTATTTTCAGAATAACAATGTAAATAGTCACAGCTCTATTATAAAATGCTGTCTGGCAGCTTTATTTTGTCCTTCGGTCTATAAGTATAAATCTTACTGATAGTAATACAGTTTCTTTGTATAGATGCAAGGATAAAGTTTGGTTAATGGTATATTCTTCTTACACAAGGTATATATAAGTTCCTGCAGATTTTTTTGGCTGGCCATGTTTCATGGTAGTACAGCTGACACAGGAACTAAGTGCTGGTCCCTTTGCCAGCCTCTCAGGAATGATGCTGGTACATGAGGAGTTGGTGCTCCTGTGACTAGCACCAGTATTCCTTTCTCTTGGGTAGCAGAAAACAGATGGAGATTATTGTACTCTGAAAAACCTGAGTCTGATCCAGAAGATAAACTTGGAGAAGGAGAAAACACTTCTGGTTTTTCATTCTACATTCTTCTATGTCAAAACCTAATGCAGCTTTCCTTGAAGGTAACAAGCCCAATTGCATTGCTTATGATGGGAAGAATATCAGGCTTTGGCCTTTCTGCTGAGATCAACCAAAAGTATAATTTCAGGGTGACTGTGGCAATATGAGGTAGTTGTGATCTACAGAAATTTCAGGAAAGCATAAAAAATGTAACAGTAGTCATTGTCAGGACTATTCAGTGCAGTGTCTTATCTTTGACAGTAGCCAATAGTGCGTGGCTATGGGAAAGTATGAAGGCAGGGCAGATGGTGCTACTTCACAGGATTTTCTCCAGTATTAAATGAGAAACTCAAACCTCTATGATACAGAACACACAGAGCTAAAAGACTAACTATTTTCAGTCTCTCATCTCCTAGTTTGAGTTCGAAATAGCAGAACACGAGAGCTCCACATTCCATTACCACTAGCAGCAAGTTCAAGGCCTGAGCCAGGGTAAAATTATGGGCAAAGCATGCATCACACTCTACGTTGTGTGAAAAGACTGTCCTAAAGAGCTTGAAGATTTAGGAAGAAACTGGATGCAGATTAAAAGGCCTTTTAAAACAACAAACGGAAACATTCTCTGGGTGCCTGGAATCCTCTTCAAATACACCTGACAATTAATTCCAAGTTTGTATTTGTGTTTCATAATGAAATGCTGCGGTCCAGCATTTTACCCTAAAGAAAACTTTTACTTCCTCATATTTTAAACATTCCTTGCTAGTTAATAAGCTCCACTATTAGAAGAGTTAGTTCTTACAAAATTAAAGCAAATATCAAGGCCTCTCTTGTTTGCTAGGTTCTCTGCAATTTACTTTTCACTGTTACGACTCAGAATGAGACAGACATCATAAACCTCCTTGTGATCCGCAGAGCCTTTGCACTGTAATGAAAGCAAAGAGTATGAGAAACTGGTGGCTTCTCACTGTAAGTAAGAAAAACAGGGAGGAGAGAGGAACGTAAAGGATGATGCTTCAGTAGTAGTGATAATAATGACTCCATCGCTATACCCCTACAGAGCAGAGCAAGTTGTTGAATTAAGCAAACACGAAAAGGTCAGAGGAAAGAAGCCAACAATATCTCTTTCTTTGTCTGTAGGACACAGGTGGAGTTTAGATGCCCAGGGCTACGAAACATATCCCAGTACCCCTAAAATCCTAGCAACATCTACTTTCAGAAGTAGGATTTTGAACATAAACACTAACAAGTTTGCAAAAGCAAAGAGAGAGATGTATGCCTGGAACACCTGCCTTGCCCTTCTGTGGCCCAAAAGCAAGGTGCAGGGGTTCCCCAGTTTTTCTAAATCCCCAAGCCTGCATAAGTGTCCTTCAGGTCAAGACTTAAATACAATTGACTACTTTCTGTCAGATGGAGAGCTGTATGCTTTACTTCTATTTGAAGCTAACTCACAGTATGGTTTCTGTTTTCTTTAGCCAGTCACTGGGCAATTTAGAATACACAAACAGTCATAGGAAAAAAAAAGCAAGCCTTTTGATTTTCTTCCTAACTTGCTGACCTATTAGTTTACATTTGCTTTGGTCCACTGAAGCTTGATTTTATGGCCTCACAGTGGTTCATCTTCTGTGGCAGGGATCAAGGTTGCTTTTCTTTGTTACTGCATTAGCCAGTCATTATGTGCTATGTGTGGCAGTATGATATTGAATGAAGTCCCTCCTGTTGAAGTGGCAAATGTACCCAGGTGTCTTGTCTTCCAGATAAATGGTTTATATTATTATTCAATAACTGAAGTCCATCATCCCAAAAATGTAGGGGTTTTCATAAAGTTGGCTGTATGAAAATTCTAATTTTGGGATTTGAACTGCTTTGGATTTGGTGACTTCAGGTATGTATACATGAACAACTTAACTCAGGAGTCTGTTTTCAAAGCAAATCTCCCATTAAGGCTCTCATTTTACCATGCCGTTTTTTGTGTTACAGGGTAATCTCTGAACATAGACTGGTTCCCTTTCTGATGAAATTAAAGTGGTAAACATATCTAAGCATCTACTGTACTGTAGTCATTAGTGGGCATTCAGTTAGAGTTCCTCTGAAATAAAACTTTCAAAACTCGTATAGGGTGGATGTCTGTTCTCCAGCAAGAATTGTTTTGCTCTATAAATACGCTCTGGTTGTGCTGCACAACCTGTAAATGCAGGCATAGCTTTATGTTAAGCTTTGACCTTTTATGCCTTTATCTCTACTGAAGAAATCTGGAGAAGAGGAAGGAAGGAAACCAAAAGAGAGTGTTTCAGTGGACAAAAACCAGCTGCTGACTGACACAGGTAAAGACATAGCTATATAACCACCTCACACAACATGAAGAAGAGAGAGAAATAGAAAGATAAATAGGAAAATTATTCCCTCTTACCATTTCTATTAAATGGATTCTAGGTTCTGTAAAAATAAGAGATTAAATATCATGTTTTCAGTCCACTTCAAAAGGATGAGTGGTTAAAGCCGTCAAAAAAAGACTTCCTAATGCAGCATTCACAGATGTGATTAGGGAATAGGAAGCATTCAGCTCCCAAGGACTTTGATTCATGAAAAAACCTGATTGGATCCTGGGATAGGCAGTATCCTCCCTGTAAACCTCATCAGGAATAGCTTGGAGTCAGGTGCAATTATTGCAGAAGCAGGCTAGAGAATTAGAACTGAGCTCAAGTAAGTAAGTGAATAAATACATAAAGTGACCCTCCCCTCTATGCACTCTACAATACTAATGAAAAGAAAAATATGAAAAATGAGCCATGTTTATAAGTAATTATGAATTTATGGCTCTTTTAACTTTAATAAGGTAAAATTGTAAAGGCAGAATATTTTCCCCCAAAAACACCTTTCTTAAATCTATAAGGCTGTTTGCTTTTGTAACAGTTTCTGTCATTTACCAAGAAGACAAGGATATTGTTCAAAACCCTCAGTGAAACAGCGTTCTGGCAGCAGGGTTCCCTATACCATCTTTTTCAGAAAGAATAATTAACCAGGCTCTCCAAAAAAGGCATGAAAAAGAATATGTATTCTGTGACTTTCCACAGAGTATTTTGAGTTGGAAGGGACCCACAAGGATCATTGAGTCCAGCTCTTAAGTGAATGGCCTGTACAGGGATCACACTCACAACTTTGGTGTTACTGGCACCATGATCTAACGAAATGAGCTAATCTCAGGGTTAGAATTCTTCAAATGTTCATGGATAAACACTTGCACGAGTAACTATAAGTGAAAACATTAGATATACCACAACAGTTGATAATCTCAAGAATTCATGGAGTTGTATGATGGATTGGTTTTGCACGGCCTGGTTTTTGGTAGGAGGGGGGCCACAGAAGTGGCTCGTGTGAGAAGCTGCTGGAAACTTCCACCATGTCCAGCAGAGCCATCCCTGATGGCTCTGAAGATGGACATGCTGCTGGCCAAGGCTGGGCCAATGAGAGAGGTTGGTAACACCTCTGTGATGACATATTTTAGAAGAAAATCAAAACAAACTCACACAGTTTTTTTCTAACCAAAGAGGAGGAGGTGAGAACATGTGAGGGAAACAACATGGAGACACCAAGGTCAGTGAAGAAGGAGAGGAAGGAGGTGCTCCAGGCGCCAGAGCCGAGATTCCTCTGCAGGCCGGGGTTATGACCATGGTGAAGCAGCTGTAGCCCTGCAACCCGTGGGGATCCACAGGGGATGCAGAGATCCACCTGCAGCCCGTGGGGGAGGTGCCCATGCTGGAGTGGGTGGATGCCTGGAGGAGGCCGTGATCCAGTGAGAGACCCGGTGGAGAGAGGGGGCCCCTGCTTCCAGGCTGGAGCAGCCTGTCCTTGGAGGACTGTACCCTGTGGAAAGAGAGACCCACACCAGAGCAGTTTTGGGAGGACTGTGTGCCCGTGGAGGGAGTTCACGTTGCAGCAGGTGCGGTATGGCTGCTGCTCGTGAGAGTGGACCCACGCCAGAGAAGTTCGCGGTGAACTCTCTTCCGTGCGAGGGACCCCATGGCCTCACAGGAGAAGGACTCCTCTCCCTGAGCAGCAGCGGAAGAAAATCTTGGTGATGAACTGACCAAAAACCCCATGCCCTGTCTCTCTGTGCTGTCAGTGGGAAGGAGGGAGGGGCTGGGGGGAAGAAGGAGTTTTTGAGGGCTTATTTTGCTTCTCATTATCCTCCTCTGATTCTGTTAGTAATAAATTCAGTTTGCAACCTTAAGTTGAGCCTGTTTTGCCCTTAAAGTGTTTCTCCCAGTCCTTATCTCAACTCACGAGCCCTTCAATAATTTTTTTTCCTCTCCTCTGCCCAGCTGTGGCAGGGGAGGGTGAGCGAGTGACTCTCCTGGGTACCTGGCATTGGGCCAGTGTCAAACCATGACATATGAGTACTCTCGTTGTTAGAAGGTGATAACATAGTCTTGCAGATCTGTTCTTTCTTTTTTTTTTTCTGGGACCAAGAAAAACATAAAGCAATGCAGGCAATTTCTTGGAGTGATGGCAAGGAACAATAGCTTTTAATTTAATTGTGGAAAAAATCCTTGTCTTTAGCTTGTAATCACTGAAGTTTTAGCCTGCTTTTCTTTCACACTGACATATGACTTCTCTGTGCTCATAAAGTAACTAGTGAAGTTTGAGTTCTCTAACTTTCTGGTAGATTTATTTTCATTATAAAGTTTCAGGATTATTTATCTGTTTTGCATTTTTAACCTTTGTGTTGATGACTGTTGCCCTCCTTCTGAAGTAGTCTTTGGCAGCCTTCTTAAAATGTGGCAGTCTTAAAAAAAATTCTGAAAACTAAATGAGTTTGTACTTCAGGCATTTTTTATTTCTCCCTCTCCTGGGTGTTGTTTAATTACATTATTCATCTCAGTACAAGTCATAACAGAATATCTCTGATTTTTTAGAACTAAACAACAACTAAGAGATACGTGTCTTATGCATGCACAAAGCAATGTATGTGTTAATCTGTTGGATGTTTTATCATTTGGGAGCAGAAATACCTGGAAGTACAGCCATAATGAAGATCAAGTGTGGGCAGTTTTCCTGTGCTGGAGAAATCACAGCATACAGAATATATACTTAGATTGATCCTTTAAATTGCATTCAGGGAAGATAATGACATCTCAGAGTTGGGTTAGATATAGCACTGTAAGAGATGGGGATCTTATCACTGGAGCCTGCATGGTTTCATTTGAACCCATTACCATTCTCATTAAAATCACTGTAATGAGAAAGAAGCTGTGTTCTATTTATGTTTCCTGTCAGCCTGTAGCATGCAGCCTGTTAGAAAGAAAGCAGTAAAGCACAATACTTGCATCTGTTTTTCCTGTTGCTTGTTTGCTGAAAGGAATATGGGAGGAGCAATAGGGCGCTGCAGTCAATGTGTGTTCTAGATCTGTGTGCAGTGCAGTTCATCCCTCCCAAGTGGGTGGCTTTAACACTCGGAGGATGAAATGGTAGGGCATGGATTGATAACTGACAGAAGAATCATGGAATCATTAAGGTTAGGAAGATGTCTAAGATCATTGCGTCCAGTATGACTATATGGAGTTGCATTCTGTCTTCCCTCTCATTGCTTAATTCTAAGACTGTCATGTTGGTGAGAACAGTGTGTAGCAGAGAGCACTGGAAGGTAAAGTCTCTCTTTACAGAAAAAGGCTATGGATTCTGCACAGGGCATGTAAAATTTCAAATTGTTTCCACTGGGGGACAAGTCACTTATACAGAATTATCTGAGCAGCTTGCTTTCCTGCTTAAATTTGTCCAGCTTCAGCATAACCAAATGCAGTGCTGTGCCTTGAAGAATGGTGACAATGTAGGTCACATTTTCAGACTTGAGGGACTATGCTCAAGACAGTATTGACTCCGGAAAAGATTTTCAGGTCATACTGGGTAATCAACCCACCTTGAATCCGCTCTGCAAAGCTCTGACAGTGAGAACACGTGTTGAGAAAAAGGAACTTTCCTTTGGGAACTGGGAAATTATATTACTTGTGCGTGTGGCATTAGTGAAGTTACAATTGTTCACATTTTAAAATTAATTGATATACTTTAAAAAGCCATTGTAAGACCTTATTCAAAGACTGGTGATTGTTTTAGGAATTTGTGGTCTTCAGTGAATCACTGATCTATTTGAGAACATACATTTCTTCATTATCTCCAAATTACCATAAGGGACAGTGTATGTTCTGTTATGCAAGAACACATTATTTGAGTGCTAGTGGGTGATCCCTCTTGTCTTCAAAACATCTGTCATAAATTTACTTTGCAGGGACCAGTTGTAGGTGTAAGAGGTGTAAGATGGTATAATGTCATATAAAATCAGTGTTTGCACTGACATTAAGGAAGTCTTTGTGTGACTGGTGTGAAATCTTTGTGCACTAAACAGACACCTACCTATTTAAAGTGCAGTGAAAATGGAGCAGTGCCTTTTCATCTTCAGCACAGATGATGGACCAAGGAGGTCTCAGTGCCCTGAGCTGGAGGACCATGACTTTGAGAATGATCAACTCCCAGTTGGCCTTGAAATTGTGCAGGATCTGCTGCTGCAGCTGGATCCCTAAAGTCTATGGACCTGAGAGGATTCATCCAAGAATCCTCAAGAAGCTAGCTGATGTCGTAGCAAAACCTGTCTCAGTGATTTCTGAGCAGTTTTGGGAATCCAGAAAGGTCCCAACTGACTGGAAACTGGTGAACATTGTTCTGATTTTCAAGAAGGGCAAAAGGGAGGACCCTGGAAACTACAGGCCTGCCAGTCTCACTTCAGTCACTGGTAAAGTTATGGAGAAGATTATTCTGGGAGGTATTGAAAAACACCTGAAAGGCAATGCAGTCATTGGTCACAGCCAGCATAGCTTTGTGAGAGGAAAGTCCTGCTTATCAAAACTAATTTGCTTTTGAGACAAGGTAACTCACCTGCTTGACCAAGGGAAACCAGTTGATGTAATCTTTTGGGATTTCAGTATAGCTTTCGATACTGTCTCTCAGAATGACCTTCTGCACAAAATGTCCAGCACAGCGCTGGATAAACACATCACGTGATGGGTGAGCAGCTGGCTCACAGGTTGGATGCAAAGGGGGACAGTGAATGGGGTGGCATCAGACTGTCACTAATGGGGTTCTGAAGGTCCCCATCTTATGCCCTGTGCTCTTCAACATCTTCATTAATGACTTGGATGCAGGACTCAAAGGAATACTAAGCAAGTTTGCTGATGATACAAAACTGGAAGGAGCTTGCAGGGAGGCCCTGCAGAGAGATCTTAACAGATTAGAGGACTGAGCTATCACCAAGCACATGGACTTCAACAAGGGAAAGTGCCGGATTCTGCACCTGGGATGGGGCAACCCTGGATGTATGGACAGACGGGGGAATGAGACACTGGAAAGCAGTGCCACGGAGAGGGACCTGGGGGTCCTGGTTGATGGCAAGCTGTTGCGGGGGTTCATAGCCTACCTGCCCTGCCTGAGCAGATTCAAGCAGAGTTCCCAAGGAGGGTTCGTGTTACGGTGATTCAAAGGTCACTTGTGTTACCTCAGCAGGCTCACGCAGTGTTCCTGAGGCATCTCTCTTTCACTTAGAGTGAGAAGCTCTGTTCCTCCCAAAAATCCCTTTCCCTTCCTATCTGAATTATGTTGATCCCTGTATCCTCACTGGCACCTTCCACACACGACCGTGTCCTGGAACCTTCTCTGCTGCGGGGTTCCTCATTGGCTCCTTGTTGTCCCTTTCCTCCTCCTGTTACTGTTACTGGTGTATGTGCTGTCAGTCTGCCGGCGTGCTGTACCCCAGTTGGTGTATTCCTAGGTATTCCCCTCCCCTCTCCCCCGGTATAAGATACTGTGTAACACCCTGCTCTGGGCTCTTCGTCCCCCCCTCCCCGCTCCTCGCTCCCTGTCCTGGGCAAATAAACCGCTCCTGTTCACCTTCGAAGGGCCCCTCCGCCTCTCCTTTCTCTCCAGCTCCTGTGACACCGGAGGGCTTCCCGGACCCTGGGTGCGATTCTGGGAGCCCTCCCGCTCAGGAACCCAGCCGAGCCGAGC
>VZTG01010183.1:165285-229979 GCA_013397845.1 Melanocharis versteri
CAGGAACCCAGCCGAGCCGAGCCCGGACCGGCGGCGGGAAGGACGCGCTGCTCCGTCCGCCCAGCCGAATGAGGCACCCTCGAGGGGGGTCGGGCAAGCGGCAGCATCGCGTTAGGTTCGCTGGTCGGACCTCAAGACATCTCCCTGCCCTTCTGTTTCGGGCAAGAACCTATGAGGCTCCCAGAATACCTTTCCCTACCTATTTTAATATGTAAATCCCCACATCCCCAATGGTTCTCGTTCTCTCCTCCCCAGTCTTCCCAACTTTGGTTATGTTCTAGAGATTTGGTTCCTGGTTGGCTCCCTGTTATTCCTCCCTGCCCTTCGTTGTTATTATTGGTTATTTGTTCTCATCCCCGCCTCTGTACTGCCCCCTGTCCTTGCCCTGATTGGATTATTTGAATGCATCCCCTGCCCCGCTTTAGGGGTATAAAACCCCTAGTAACGCCCTGTTCTGGGCTCTTCACCCCCCTCCCCCAGCTCTTCTCCACTCTTCACCCCCTGCTCTGCTCCTGGACCCCCGTCCCTCCGGAATAAACCCTTGTTCCTACCCTGAAGAGCCCCTCTTGCCTCTTGTACCTCCTCCGGCGCTCTTTACATCGGTGGGTGGGGCGAACCTTTTGCGAGCTTTCGCTCACCTTCCCGCAATCAGAAGCAGCTTCCAGCCACCCCAGGCTGCGGCCAAGGAAGGACACACACACTCCTGACCACTGAGCTAGCCGTCCTACCGGCCTGAGAGCGGCATCAGTAAGGTGAGTATGGGTCAGCAGTGTCCTGCAGCCTGGAGGGCCAACCCTGTCCTGGGGTGCAGCAGGCACAGCATCGCCAGCTGGGCAAGGGAGGGAATTGTGCTGCTCTGCTCTGATCTGGAGCAGCCTCACCTTGAGTGGTGGGGCAGTTTTAGGCACCACAGCATAAAAAAGACATTAGGCCATTTGAGAGTGTCCAAAGGAGGCCACAAAGATTGTGAAGGACCTTGAGGGGAAGCCATGTGAGGAGCAGCTGAGGGCACTGTGTCTGCTCAGCCTGGAGAAGAGGAGACTGAGGAGAGCCCTCATCACAGTCTACAACTTCCTTGTGAGGGGAAGAGGAGGGGCAGGCTTTGATCTCTGCTCTTTGACAGGTGACAGGACGTGAGGGAATGGCCTGAAGTTGTGTCAGAGGACGTTTAGGTTGGATATTAGAAAAGGCTCTTCATCCAGAGGGCACTGGAACAGGCTCCCCAGAGGAGTGGTCACAGCACCAAGCCTGGCAGAGCTCAAGAAGCATTTGGACAACACTCTCAAGCACATGGTGTGACTCTTGGAAATGGTGCTGTGCAGGGCCAGGAGTTGGACTCGATGATCCTTGTGGGTCCCTTCCAACTCAGCTTGTTCTGTGTTTCTGTCATATATCCTTCTTTCTTTGTGCCTTGAGTATCTTTGGAGGATATGCATTTCAGTGCCAATACAATGTTTGTTGCTTTGCTTTGGAAAAGATCTGCAAGAGATGATTACCTGTCTGATTTCATCTAAATACAACGCAAATATTTATTTAAAATATTGTGAGGAAGTAAAATAGAAAATATTTTTCCATATACATTTATGAGTTTATTCTGTCAAAAAAGGTTCATGTGTATGCATATAAGGGAAGGAGAAATTTTGCTGGTACCATGGCAACAAACTCTTTATTTCATAGAGTAAAGTCTTGTAGCTTTCTTCATTTTAATAGAGTAATTTTGTCTCTCTCTTTTTTTCTCCCCTCCCTTGAGAACATCAGATTCTTTACCTGCTTTCTACCCTCTGTCTTAGTGAACGTCTCAGTTTTCTTCATGTACATCATGTGTTGCGGTGGTTCACAGCCTGCCTGCACTCCCTGACCAGGCTGTGGCAGAGTTCACAGGGAGGGTTCATTGGTCGGACCTTGCCACATCTCCCTGCCCTTCTCCTTAGGGAAAGAAACCCCTGAAGCTCTCAGAATACCTTTCCTTGTTCTCCCCAGTTTGCCCAACTTTGGTTAGGTTCCAGAGAATCTGTTGTTATTTTGCATTCCTTCCACAGGAAGGTTATTTGGTTATTTGTTATTTGGTTATTTGTACCTTTCCCCCACCTATGTACTGCCCCCTGTCGTTGCCCGGATTGGACTATTTGAATGTGTCCCTCTGCCCCGCTCGAGGGATATAAAACCCCTTGTAATGTCCTGTTCTGGGCTCCTTGCTCCCCGCTCCCCGGCTCCTCGCTTCTCACTCCTCGGTCCCCGCTCCTCGGTCCTCGCTCCCCGGCTCCCCGCTCCCCGGCTCCTCACCCCCCGGCTCTCCAACCCCGTTCCTGGACCCTGGAATAAACCCCGTCCTTCCACCCTGAGGAGCCTCTCTCGTCTCTTTGCTTCCCCTGGCCCCTTTACCACCGGTGGGTGCAGCGGGCCCTGTGTGAGCTCCCGCTCGCCCTCCTGCCATCGAAGCAGCACCCAGCCACCCACGGCAGCGGCCAGGGAAGGACGCGCGCTCCCAGCTGCCGAGCTACCCACACACAGCCGGAGGGCCGCGTTAATCATGGAAACCTGGACACTTAGAAAGGCTTATTTAAAAGACAGACTTAACTGGAAAGTATTTAAAAACGAAAGCATTGAATTCCATCTGCCTCATATACATGAGTCTTCCTTTGTTGAATTTCTCTATAAGAAAATCAATATATCAAACTATACATAACAAAAACAGAGGAGAGATAAAAGCTAAACTTAGCTCTAGGTTGCTGGAAGTCAAGGGTCAAGTGCAAAGAGAGTAACTTTATAGTGTATGATGTTCCTGTCATGTAAAATGTTCTGCTTTTTAAATAGTTTGTCTAGAAATAGAGTTATTACTCATAGAAAAACTCGAGTTTCAGCTGTAAACAACCTGGGACGGGCAAAAATCTGGCAACAGTACCAGTAATTTCAGAAGTTTGTCAGAATAAAAACCCTTGTAGAAAATAAGCAGTGGTTATTTGCTATTCCAGCTTTATAAAAATTTTCCTAGAATTCACCTTTGTCAAAGAGTACATATCTGAATTTCACAACATTAAAGAAATTCAGTAATTACTCACAGCGGAAGTTTTCTAGTAAAAATATATCCTTCCCTTCAATTATAGGCATGTACTTAATGCCATTATAATTTTTCCTATTTATGCACCACTTCCTGTTCTTCAACTGGAGAAACTACACTCCTAGTTAATAATTATGCCTACACTTGTTCTTTTACAGGTTTGCAGGTCTGAATTTGGGTTGGAAACGCAAGAAGTGACTGTGTTCCTTTTAATATTACTTCAGCCGCTGTATACACAGTACATACATGCTTATATAATTTCTTGGATTGGATTTCTGGATATATTACTAGCTTTAATTTCCAGTGTAATTAACTGCTCCACTATATTTGAAGCACTTGGTGAGTTGACAGTGCAGAGATAGGATGGAATGGTGGAAAATGATGTAGTTTTTCTAGGAGAGACTTACACAGAATTTGACTGTGTAAGTGAAAGGCTAATCTGACTCCATAAAGTTTAAAATTTCTGAAAATATCCCCTTATTCTTGCTAGTAGATTTGAAGAGAGAGGGAATGTATGTAATACAGAAATCAGCCTGCAAAGTAAATATGGGGAGAAAGCCATTAAGAATGAATGATGCAGAAAACAGATGCTGAGAAATCAGCCAGCCTCATAAAAATTTCCACAGTTTAAAATGAATCCTGCCTGTCAAAAGAAAAAAAAACAACAAATCCCCTCAATTTCACCTCCATATTGTAAACTACAGGCATATCTAAACTGTATGCATCTCTTTAAGTGAGGATCCTAAAATTTGCTCAGGATTATAATCCAGTCCATCTGTACATTATGGCTAAAGCAGGCATACATGTTTCAGAGCCACTGCAGTCCTGGGCAGAGAAAGGGGTACACCACTGAGACACAGGGAAGCTCTCCACTTGGAGAGTGTTTCATAGTTAGTGTTGAATACCTTGCTCCAGAAAGGTCATTATTTATGATAGAAGTCACCCAAATGTACAGGGTTGATGCACCACTGCATAAAAGGTTATTTGAGACAAACTTTTTGCATGTTTTCTGTTGCTGGGTACTGAAAAAGAGACTTCTAGGGTTAACAGATTTTTGGAGATAGTAAGAATAGCCACTTGCTTATTGTGGCTACATCTATGTCAGCAAGTGATGCAGACTGCAGGCAGCAGCAGCTCTGTGGAATGGAGGAGCTAATGTCCATGCTGTATGGATTTCAGGGGCTTTTCTTTCACCGTAGTCTAGTTCTGGTTCCTGTGGAAGGAATGCATGTAGGTGCTTTGGTGTTGCTAGGTGTCCTCCTGGAGTACACCTCTGGATTTATTTCTACTTGAAGAAGGACCAATTCATGCAGTCCAAAACCACACTACTGTGAGAATGGAAGTGCAGAAAATGGGAATGTTTAACAGATTGACATAAAATTTGCTCCCCTGATGTACGCTAAAATGCTAATGCAGAGGTGCCCTCCGTGTTACATGTTTCTCACCAAAAGAAAGAGTATGTGTGCAGATAGAGTACAGCTAGGGCAGAGAAAGCTGCTGTCTCTAGGTTTGGTAGTGGAGGCTTTTATTTTGGTGCTCAAGGTCTCTTTTGTATAAGGTTATTACCTGACGGACCATAAGCTGATTTAGAATAGGAAAATATTTCAAAGTAGGTATCATTTTCATCAGTCTAATTGGTAGAGTTTATATTTTATATTTATATATTTTATGTTTATATTTTTTGACATAGAGTCTTTTATCAGGTCATATTTGGAGATGTGAGTATTTAACTGTAGGGACAAAGGTTTTTAGTAATTACCATACTCTGATAGTTTTCATTATCTTCAAGTGAAGCTGTTGGTGTCAGTCGTTGCTAAAAAGCACTGCAAAAGCACTTCGGATTGTACCCAAGGCATGAGGGAACCAATTTGAAGATTTGGGTTTAAAAACCTTGAGACAGAAATGCTGCCTACAAGAAAGAATTTTGATGAGCAAAATACTGTAATGCTGAGCAGCACCTTTCTGCCTTCAGAAAGCATGAGTAGCCCAAAATATTCTGTATTTTTTATTGTTAATAACAAATGCTTGCATCACACATTTACTATATAGTACTAAACCACCATAATTTAAATTAAAGATGAATCTATTTTAATGCATCCTTCACCTCAGAGTAGACTTGGAGCC
This sequence comes from Melanocharis versteri, assembly GCA_013397845.1. Taxonomy (NCBI): domain Eukaryota; kingdom Metazoa; phylum Chordata; class Aves; order Passeriformes; family Melanocharitidae; genus Melanocharis; species Melanocharis versteri. Next base: position 170,468 of record VZTG01010183.1, read on the forward strand.
TTCTTAATCAGTAAAAGATTGTTTACCCCAGGGATATTTTGAATAGATGTTTATAGTATGTCAATGCACTGAACCAACCAATCAATGAAAACAAATGTAGTGCTGTATCTTTCTATATCTATATCTATCTACATCTATATAAAAAAAGCACATGACTAGTATTTGCAAGCAATCCCACTCAAGAAAATAGAAAGAAATCACAAATCTCAGTTTTCCTATGTTGCAATTAGCACACTCATGGCAGATTTATAAAGCTGAATTGTGGCTCAGAGTAGCCAAAATCTTAGGGAATAAAAAAGGGCATATTGGGTAGAAACAATATAAGGAATGAAAAGGGGGAAAATAAGGAATAAAAAAATAGGATATTTCAGGGAACCATGTGCGACAATGAGTTAAAATGTAGCTAATGTTAATAGTGAAACAGAAGGCTACTGAGAAATTTGACTTGCTCTTTTCCAATACACTTAAATTAGTGTATGAATCAGAACTGAAAGGGAGGAAAAAAAACTTGCATAAAATAATCTGGTAAAATGGGTAGGTGAATTAAAGAATACTCTTGTGTTAATGCTGGAAAACATTGTGTAGAGGTATAAAATGAGCAAACTAGGGTTAAGATGAAATATGATCAATGGGTTTGAAATATTCTATGTAGTTTGTGGAGGTGAATGGAAGACTACTCAAGTACAAAATGCAGTTTGGATTAAATGTGTGACAAAATTACAAATCAGATAGGAAAATTTTGTCAGCTGAAAATCTGTAGTGCTAATTGACCCAAAGACATGATCTCCCTATAAACATTGGTTTTCTTGGCGATGTTTTACTTTTTTTGATGAATAACTAAACATTGTCTATACAGATAGCAGATTTTAAATATTTTTTCAGCTAAGTAATTCTAGTCATAATTATTGTATCTTGGGCTTCATTCAGGTTGCCTTAAATTGACAGGTCTGGATTTGAATGTATTTCTATTTCAGTAATCTCTGAAAACACCAAAATAGTTAAGTCTACCATCCAGAATATTTCAGTGGAACACTTCCAGGGTCCACAGTTCCTAATAGAAATTGTCATATTGTATTTTTTGAGTAAAAATTCCAGAATTTTTATTGTCTGCCTCATGATATAATTCTTAATATGAAGAAATGCAAAGAGCATAGGTATTTATCCTGGTTTTATCAGTCTCAGAGTTTTTAATTTTGGACTTCTATAGCATCTATTAAATTAATAGACAAGATGTCACAAAAAAGGGTTTTCCTTTTTTTCTATATTAATTATTATTTAAATTACAGTATAAAATTTTATATTATTCAGTATAGGCACATGTGAAATAGATACCACTTTTCTTGAGATCTTGTATTGGGATTTATTTCTGGGTTCAGAAATAATGGTACTACATTATCAACTTCATGCATGCCATTCCCCAGGAGAAAATATATAATGCCTTTTATTGCTGTGAGACACTCAGAATGCTCCAAAAAAGATTCAGTGTGCCAACGGGCAGTGTTTTTATTACTTAAAGTGTAGAAAAATTTATATTGAAAGAAAATCTAAACTGTTTCTTTGATGTTACTTTATACCAATATTCACAAATAGTTCAGTACAAGATCTTCTTTACCTAAAGCAGAATAGAATTTACATAAAGTGACAAGGCTTGAAAACAATCAGCAATGAGACCTCTAATTATTATTTTTTCTTTTAATTGTATTCTCTGTTAAATGTCTTTGTGTTTATATGTTAACAGTGTATCAAGCTGAGGAAAATGCAGAACAAGACCAAGAGAGTTCTGCATATCTTTAATGATCCTAGGCTCTGTTAAATTAAATAGGAGCATTCTATGGAGCTAGGGGTAGATAAAAATCTAATTACTTTTGGCAATGTGCTCATATCAAGGGAAGGAAATATGAACACAAAGATAAAATATAAAATACTGAAGTTGATAGAACGTTGTGATCCTTTTGGGTAGCCCTGATGTTACCTTTATTTATGGTGGCTCTCTCATCCTTAATAGAGATAGTAGCTCCAAAGTAAAGAAATACTTTACTACGTCTGGTCTCCATAGCAGTTCTGCTGCCTTACTGAGTACTAGAAATCCCTATTTCCTTCTCTTCCTTGTACCTCTCAGTAAGCAAAAGAGTAACTGAAGTCGAGTATTTCAAAGATTATGGCTCAAATTGCTACTAAATAATTATAAAAGAAGCAATGGAAGCCAAGTTTGTCCTTTGAGCCCTTGCAAACTTTTGACGCTACAGTCATGTGTCTGCAACTGTGAAGGAATGATGTGAACAGAAGCAGGCCAGATTGAATCAGAGAAAATGAAAGAAAGGATAATACTTGTGCTTCCCTAGACCACCTATTTCATGTCCAGATCTTGCAGGATTTATACTAGGGAAGAGAAAAGGTCTGTACGTGAAAAACAGAAAAACAGACTCTGTGTGTGTCCCTTTTATTATATTGCTTTCATTAAAGATTATGGTGAGTAAGCCCAGTGGTATCAATAATCATGGAAACAATTTTGCAATTAGACAGAGCACATCAAAAGCTTCCTCAAAGCTGGTTTTTTCAAGGAAAAAAACATTCTAAAAATTCTGCTCAGAGAATGGAAGCCTATGCATAAGTTATGTGAATTGCACGGTCAAAGCCAAGAATTTCTCATGAAATGTTGATGAATCATGGATAAAATGGAGAAAATAGCAGTCTTCTTATAGACACTAGTAATTTTTGTACCAATAAAGTTCCATATGTCCTGAATGAAATTTTATCTATATCTTACTGGCCTGTATTCAGCCAGGTACCTCATGTTGTACCAGAGAACTATTCCTTGTGGGAGTTTCACCTTGTCACATCAGATCTGATCTTATCCCAGTATCTTCTGAAACTTGATCTTGCAATCTTTTGGTTTGCTTTTAAACAGTCTCACAGTGCCAAGAGTATTTAGTTTTATCTGCCACTGTGCTACATTCTACTCGTGCTCAAACTTTTTCATTTGCCTTTAAGACTAAGTTTCTCGTCCGTATTTTTTCCCAAATAGCTCACTGCCTTCTACTTCCAGTGCTGAAATACTTAATGTTCCCATGCTTCAAGTCAGTTTAAGCCATTCCAAATTTTATTCTCCTACTGCTTTGTATTGACTGTTCCTGATTCTTACGTAAGTGCATTTCAAGATCAGTTTAACAGTTTCTCAATTCCATGTTACATACCAGATAACTGTAGGACACTTAAATGTATAAAGCTTGTATTTTAGTAGTGTTCTTTTATTGCTTTAGCTTCAATGGATTGCAGTGACTTTCACTCCAGTCCTTTGAATAGTTTGGTAACTAAACTGAAAGCTGTCCTTTAAATGGTGATCTCTCTTGGTGGGGAAAAATATGATAAACTCAAGAATCTGGAGCCCCTTCACTGGGAGCTGCATACTAAGTTAACATGTGTGATACAGAAATTGCCATTTAAAAAGTTAAAAAAAACATAAGAACTGTGACTGGCATGGAGAAACTAATTATTCACATATGTACATAAAAAATTAGTCTGCTTGACTGAGGAAACATGGGAAAAAAAGGAAGGAAAAGAAGATGACTTCTGGAAGCATCATAATGCCATCAGCTTGCATTTGCATTGCTAGCAGCACAGCCGTAACGGGAGCCCTCATTGTGCAGATGTAGGCTTAAGCCTGTTTTGCCTCACCCATTCATGGTCTGCAGTCTAGCCTTCCTGGCAGCATGCATCATGTTTAACTGTCACACCTGAGCTGGTGTAATTTGGATGAGTGCCCCACAAATCATAATAACTGCATACTTGGTTTATGTTCTTGTTCAGAATATTCCCTATGGAACTAGAAGATACCACAACTCATAATAATGGTACAAGTCAATATTGCAGAGATCAAGAAAACTATTTGCTTAGCATTTCTAAAAGTCACGTTTATTATTACATTGTATGGTACATGTAATCCAAATATGGATCCAAATATGGCCTTAGGAATGGAAACAAGCTAGCAAAGGAGAAATTATTACAAATGTCAAAGTGCTTTCAAAACAGTCTTCAGCGGGTGAAAAAGCTCAAAAAGGCTGTTAGGTTGGGGGTTTTTTTCTCTCTCCTAATCACTTACCCTTGTGTAACGGACTTGAATTGATATTGGGGAAATGAAAGATGAATCAAATGCATTTTCTCTCTTTTCATCAAAGCAGCCCTTTGTGTGGGTCTTCCTTGACCCATTTCCACTTGCAAGTTGCATCTTCAGGCAATGAATTCATGCCAGTAATATTTCAATGAATGCCAATCTGAGCATAACAGTGTTATTCTAGAACATGATTAAGGAGTTTCTTTGATTTCCCTTGTCTTTAATTCCACTGGAATACTGGAAAAATACCAAACTGAAGAGCTGATACAGAGCTGACAAAGTAATGAATCACCATTTCCAAGTCTATTAAATGTTAAGAATTAAGAATAACTGCTTGATTCCCTCTTCTAGAGAAAATGCAGCATCAGAATGACATTAAGTCAAGATGGAAATCTGGAGAAGATAATTCTGTTTAAATAAATCTGTTCTGTAGGAGGGGGACATGAGGACATGGGTAATCTTCCTTCTGTGTAACAGCCTGAAAAATGTCATGATGCTTCATGTTAGCTAGCAGACGAGAGAGTTATGTCATCCTGTTTACCTGTGATAGTACAAGCAGTAGCACATTTGAGTACATCCTCTAGAATATGATTTGAATATTGACTTGATTTAAGAAGATTGGTGACAAATAGCTATGTGGATGGCATCAATTCGGAATAGGAGAGAGTAAAGATACATAAAGCATTTAACTCAGGCTCTTTTGAATACCATTAAACAGTAGGTGCTTGCTTTTATTTGGTTGTGTCTGTGAATTTTTCACAAACCTGAGTTCTATTTATTATATATACTGGACTGCTTCTGTAAATCTTAAAAATTGTGGTTTATTGATATACTACAGGTTTGAGTACTGGTTGGAAATAGAAACACAAATTCATGATCAATAATTTTTTTAATCCCCGAAGTAAGTCTCTTCTAGCAGTTACATACTTTGACCCTCAAAAGATCTCATGACCCTCTGATCCTCACAGTTTTGAATATATAGCCCCCAAGAAGAAACACTGTTATTACACTGCATTTGTGCTTCTGTCCTGGCCAAGACCGCACAGATACATCTTGGGACAGTTGAGGCCAACCTCCAGAGTCAAGCTGCCAGGTCGACCTCTGCAGTCAAGTGGCTCAAATCTGTGTCCTTCCCTTACCTTGTGTTGTGTGTTCAGCCCATCCAGAAGCAGAGAATGCTCAGCTGTTAGCAACCTGTGCTTTTAGCGCTGTGATATATTGGTAACATGTCTTAAAGATCAAACGTATGTGAAATAAATTTTAAACTAAGAAAAAAAATGCACTGAAGTACTGATAGCATAGGTTCAGTTGGTTCAGTTCATGTTGGGCTATTAGCAAACAGTTTAATTCCAGTCATGTGAAAAATAAAAATGGCTGTTGGCTGGTAACTGGTGCCTCAGCAAAACACGAGCAGGAGATACAACTGCCCAGGACTTGAGTTCTGACTGCTTGCATCCTCGTGACACTGACGACAATTGCCAAGGTTTTATATCTTACATTGGCTCAGTTGGAAAGTGAAGTACTTTGATTAACAGATGCATGGAAAGACCTGAGTTAGGATTTTTTTTCTTTAAAGGCATAGATTAGCAACATCATGATTTCCTTAATAATGTAAGAAATTTTAATTTAATTCTAACAGTCTTTCTCACCTTTATCTGTATCAATTTTACATGCACATATAATTTGTGGAAGGACAGGCCTGACAATATTCCAACATAACTTCAGAACAGAGGAACCTACAAGCAAACATAAACAATGCCAATAAGTATGCCAAGACTTTTTGGTTCTTTCAGAAATGAATCATGCTTTTATACTACCTGTTATGTAAGGGTTTGAAAAAATCTCTGATTTATTTTGAAAGATACATTTACCTTTGGAACAGCAATGCAATATCTCAGACCCTTCTTTGTGTAACTTTCTCTGTAATTGAGACCCTAGGCATACTTCACACCTTGACCATGCTTTCAGAAGGCTCACCAGAGATCCTTTGCAAATTTTATGTTGATGTAGGATGTCACATTCATATTTTTAAAGCTAAGTAGCTCAAAGACAATTGTAGAATCAGGTTTCCACTAGGTGGCAAAGAGAGACAGTGATTTGCAGTGCATTTCGGCACATTGGGAAAATAAAGGTAAAAAGCAGCCAGCTACAGAGCCAGGTTTACAAAAATACATTGTGTTTTCCTGGTCTAGCTTTTTGGAGTGAGGTTGAGTTTGAATAAGTGTGATTCTGGAGGACTGGAAGGAGCAGGCGGATTAAGGCAGTCGAGACTAGGAAACAAAGCTATCTGCGTATAAGGAAAATATTCTAATTTCAGTTTGTCCATTTTATTAACCCACTTGAAAGGTGTGTGCCTTTCCTATTATTTTCTTACAAATTCCAATACTCAGTGTGGAGGACCATGATGTTGTGGTCAGCTCAGCTAAATTGCTGAAGTAGTAAGCTTACAAAAAAGTAATGTAGTTAATGAAGAAATTCCACTAGCCACACTACAGAATGTTAGAAGTATGGACTACCTCTACTGCAGTTACTAGAATTATCATAGCAATCCGTTGCTGCAGGTAAACCCATATATAATCTGTGCATTTACAGCCCACACCTGCACAGTACTGCCTTGACCTTGCAAGGTCATACTGATACAGAGGGCCTAGGATTTAAGAGTTAATTACCGATTATGGGAACTGCTGTATCTTAAGTTTTGCAGAACAATGTATAGTGCTCGCTCAACACTTATTATGCTGACCGAGCAGAAGGGAAAGGATGTATGGCAGGAGGGAAAGGATGTATGGCCATTGATAAGGAAAGGAAACTGGGACCAAGGATCCTGTTTTCAGATCCTGAAAACAGCTCGAACCAGCTCTGGGGGTCGGACTTGGACCAGAAACACAGAGAGCATGCGCAAAGAAGGAAAGGTAAAAAGTTCAACCCGAGGAAGACTCTTTTACTTCATCTGAGGAAGACCTTACTTCATCCGAGGAAGACCCTTACTTCATCACTATGTGGCAGTGCGCAGGCGTACTGAAATGCTAATAACTTCCGAGCTAATTACAATACGAAGCGGGACAGACAATGAATATGTATAGGCGTATTACGTAATCTAATGTATATGCAACTTGTAACCCAATATATACCGAACTGAGTGCTGCTGACGGCACGCATGTATTTGGAGGAATTATCCCCCATGCGTCACAGCGCTGGAAAATATACCTACTTTACAACTTTATTAAGTTGTGGAGTCATTCCGCGTGTCAATACCACAACATTGAGTGGAAGCTTTCATAATGATGAGAGTCAAAAACTTTGGGAGCTTTTTTCCGCCTTTCTTGTGTTTTTCTCTACCAATTTAAGGATCAGATGAGGTTTCCATAGGCTGGATATGAGGTGACTGTGACAAAATATTTATTATAAAACAACAGCTATGCTGAGCAGCTGAAATTTGTTACCAGCATTTGTTATTGCATTGTCAAAATATATTTTATTCAGATTTATAAAGCATTTTAACTTTCCCTTGGATGAAAAAGAATGCAAGTTTCATTTGTGGAATGTAAATGAAGCACTACTTTTGGTATTGTTAAAATTGTATGATTTTCGGCAAAATTCAGGTTATTTTTCAGGTATTCTTCCTGCTGGAAAGATAATGAAGCTCAAGAAACTCTATTTCAAGAAATGGGAGAAAATTTTATATATAGTTTGTCTGTACTTTCTATTATAATTTTTTTTTCCTTATTTTTAAGAGCTCTAATATCTCAATGAATTATAGGAACTTGAAATTTGAAATAGACGAATAATCCTGACACATAGGTAGTCTTTTGTTCAGGAAAAAAACCCCTTATTTCTCAGGACAGATTTTGAGATAATAATAAAAAAGTCGTTTGTACTTCATATGTTTAATAATATTAGACTCACATTTATAAACTTATTAAATAGATAATGGCAATAGAACATGGTGGGAACAGATTTTAGAAAAAGAGAAAACTAGTCTTAAAAGAATACAATCTTTCCAGTGGACAGTGACTAGGATGTTTGTTTTATGATCAGGCACAGGAATAGATAGGTACTTCTTGCAGGAAGGCTTATTATTTAATTTTTGATAGAATTTCTGTGCTAGAAAGTTTAAAAAGTTGTATTTGATTAGGATCTTGGAGAACAAAACTTAAAGTACTTTTCTTTTTCTAGGAAAAAGGTTATAGTTCAAGTGTAAGGGAGCTAGTAACAAGAATAGAGGGGTGGAAGAAAGGATGGTGGAGATAAAGAATATGGAGGATGGGAGAGAGACATGAAAGCTGAGATGTTTAAGTCAATAGACCTACATATATATATAATGTTTCAGAGAAATACGAGGAGCTGGTATTGGTGTTGGGAGTGTTAGAAAGCCTTGAAGACACTCAGCCAGTGAAAGGATGATTTGATGGTAATGGAAGACCTACAGTTTGTGAAAAATAGGGAAAATAAGTAGGAAAGGCAAGAAGCTCCAGCATTTGAGTACAAGAGGGTGAAGCTCCACTCTGTGTCCATGGAAGAAGAGAAAGAAACTACTTATAGAACCGTCAAGTTAAAATTTGAGATGTTTATTTGATAGAAACAGTGACTGTGTGGGAAATAACATTCAAGTGTGGGAAATAACATTCAAGGACAAAATTTCACTGTGCCTGAAGAAGAAACTGGCTGCTGAAAAACTTTCCCATATATTATATGGAATGAACACAATAGCTTTAATCCCATTGTGACATCAAACACGTGGTTTATTATAAAGAGGATTGTTTTGGAAAGGCAGTCTCAATTTTCTTGCTAGATAAGAGAGAAAATGTTCTCTTGGCTTCCCACTGCTATCTGAGCATCCAACAGAACTGAACTAATCTAAGAGAAACCCTAAAAAACCAAGAATAAAGCTTGTGTGGAAACTCTCTATTTTGTATAAAATAACTATATAAAAAATGAGTATCATTCAACTGGATTCATTAGCATTGGATTCAGTAGATTTTTTCTGCTCTAAGGGTACCTTGAAGGGTACCAGCTCTTTCACCTGCTTTCATTTGGTTTGGTCATCTCATTAATAACCACTTTCTTCAAATGTCAGTCAAGATCTGGAGAAAGTTTCTCTGTGATGTGTTTCTTCATAGATAAATTTAAAATGCACAGTCTATTCTCTAAACTCATCTAATGAAAGGATAATCTGAAAAGTCCAGAAGGTTATTTAGAAGCATGCTTCTGGAATTCCAGGTATGCTTTAGATGCTAATTTCTCAGGGTGCAGCAACTCTTTGGAGAACTAAATATTCAACATAGTCAACATAACAGTGTGTTTTATGCTTCTTCATGGAACACATCTGAAGGGTAGAGAAGGTCCAAATTCTTGACTGACTGAATACTTACCAGAAGCCCCCTGAAACTCCATTAGAATTTTACTTTACATTTCACTCAGTCTAAGTTAATTGAACTCTGTTTCAAAGTAGCTGGGCAAAGAGAACTTACCCAGATTTCCATAGGCTGCTCCAGAAAACATAGCATATGCCAGCATTTGTGAGCTTAAGCAAGAAATTACCTATAGACAGCTGATGGCACTTTCTACCTCAGATTTATATTTATCATATGACTAGAACCATAATTTACAGACCCTCTTAAAACCTACTAGGGTGATCTAAAACTGTTCTCTGAAAATGTTTGGTTGACAGAGTTCACTGCTATAGCTCCAGGTAACATACAGTATTTGAAGACATACTGATAAGTGGTAAAAAACATTGCCTAGGGCATTCTTGAAAAACAATAAAGTAATAAAGAATTCCCCAGAAGTATTGTTTCTAGGTAATACCTATGTGTCACTTACACATCTATACTCAGCTTATGCTAGAGCTGTGGCTGTAAAAATCCCATTAATCTTCATGGTACAAATTCTAAATAGTTTTATATATATATATATATAAACATATAGATATTTACATTTTAAAATAGTGATTACATGCTTTCCCTTATAAAATTATCTATGTAAATTAAACATCTTAAAACGTAACCTTCATCAAATGAGTTTTAGAATAGCTAGCAAAAGAACTTTCTGGATGGTTAGCACTGATTTTTTTTTAATACATACTGGAAAAATACAGACATTCCAAAGGTTGAAATCAAGGTAGTACCATGACAGTTTTGTTTGTTTAAATTAACAGCCAGACATCTCACATTGTGATCTCTGGCAAAATAATGGATGGATTGCTACAGGACTCTATAAAGACTTAAAGGACAGTAATATAATTAAATTTGCTAAGAAAAGGCTTTTTAGTCAGGCAGAAAAGTCCAGGAAAACCAAAAGGCTAAAAGTCAAGAGAGAGAAGTTGAGAATGTTAATATGTTATTCTGTTAATATTTTAAATGTTGAGGATAACTAAAAAGGGAGCAGTTTACAAAGAGTTCTTTATTTTTTCCTCACTAGGAAACAGTAAAATCAAGACTGATTATATTTCTGAAAGAAAATGTCTTGCCCACACCCAAGTGTGAAGCTGGAACTTGTGCATGAACATCAGCTAGTGTGAAACAGGAGGTTAGAGTACACAGTTAAAATGGGCTTTTCTAGACTTAAAAGTCTGTAATGTGTGAAAGAGAAGCATTGCAATACCTAGCTGTGAATTCAGTAAATAAATTCCCTTTGTACTCTTTATATAGTAAGCAAGAGTTCTGGCTTCAGTCTCATATTAAATTATTTTCATGACAATTCTTTTATGTTGGAGTAAGTTAAATGGTGAAAGTCTGGATACCCAAAATGTATGTATGTTAAAAAAAAAAAAAAAAAGCAGCCCTGAGAGTTTTGATTTTTATATTTGATTTTCACTGGGAATGCAGCTTTTTTATTATATGGTACTAAACCAGTGATTTTCTTGTGAGCTGAGCTGAATTTCATTACATCAAAAATTTAAATTTCAGATTTGAACTGCAAAATTATTATTTGTAATGGTGCAAGAAGCACAATGAACACAGGTTGTCTTTCAGATCTTGGGTATTCTTTATGCTAAGGATGACATTTTGAAATTTGTTTTGCAAGCCCATTGGATTTGATGTAGAGTCACTGGTGGAGAACAAAACACAGAGCCCTATGAAGTAATTTCTGACTTTTCTTACTTGAAACACATTTTAAAGCTAATACTTGGCTTCATTGTGCTGTTGAAGTACCACTGCTGTTCAAATGATGCTAAGATGTTTACTGTCAGAGCAATAGTCAAAGGCGAAAAGCTGCCAGTGTCTTCAGCATGTGCTCTGTGCTGAGCAGCTCAGTGTCTTCCTCATCCCTAAGCCTTGCTGGGTCTCACAGCAAGGCACCTCAGTACCTACCTCAGCCACAGAAAACACTTGATGGAATCCATTGGAAAAGCTCAGCTGAAAGTATGCCTGGAAGTCACAGGGGTGGGAGGGTTCCTGCTGCATGTGGGAAACCCAGTTTGATTCCCCTTTGACAAAGTGGATTGCAGCCCTAATTTCTATCCAAGCAAGTGAGTGCTCTGCCTCTTGCTACACAGGATGCTCTGGTTCTCAGTCTCAGATGGCTGTTCATACCTATTGCTGACTGGGAGTCTCTCTCTACTTATGGAGTAACATAAGGCAATTGCCCTTCCTGGATTTAAGAAAAAGAAAGAAAGCTCACATGAATTTGTGTCCTTAAGTCCTAAAGCTGATTTATGTCCAGCATTCATTAACAGCATGAACAGAGCTGCTGGGCATCCTTGCACAGTTGCTCAGGTATGCTGTGCATTACCACACTGTGCTCAAGCCCCTAATTTTGAAGTCCTCGCTGTTTCTGTGCATGGTGTGAGGAGGACTACGTACTTTATTCTTTGCTGTGGCTTCCAGTTACTGTAATGGCAATCCCAGCAGATGAATCCTGCTGTGAACCTGGTCCTTTAACCTGTGTGTGCTTTCATCTGATCATCTGTTACAGGTCGTATAAATTCACAGTGGACCATTTGGGAATAAATATCATAAGAAATATTATAACCCAGTAGACCATAGCAGTTGCATATAAAACATTATGGCATATCATTAAAACATTTACAACTAATTAGTTTAAAGCAATAGACCACCAAAATTATCATCCACTAAATAATTAGTATTAATTACTTAGAGGATTAATTAGTTTGCTTCTGAAGCACTTTGAAGACGGAAAGCAAAGAATAACTGCCACATATCAGGACCTCTGTTCCCTTACAACTGAATATAACATATTGTCTAAAATGTGTCTTTTTGTTTATACAAAATTGTATTTCGTTAGGCCAGTATGTGGCAACATTATTGACTGGATCTGACAGGATTTTGTTGCTATGAAACCCATTCAGACAAGTGGTCCTTTCTCCAATTTAAATGAGTGATTGCAGCTCTCCTATAGGGAGATCTAAGACGTGGAGGAGAATGCAATTAAGATTCATCATGCATAGGGAGTGAAATTCTTCCCCGTACATTGATCTGTAATATATTTTAATATGCATACTAGCATTAAGAATCTAATTACTACATACTGAGAGCAAAATTTGCCCCTGAAAGAATTAACTGTAACTAGTTCAAAGGTGCTGTTCAGGAATCCCTGTAGTTCCTGTGCCTCAAAAAGCCCCACTTCAAAGTTCCTGATTTTGTAAAGTACCAAATGCCAAGATCTTCTAATGATCTTAGTGGGAGCAGTGGCTGCTTTTCAAATCTCTGAATCCAGCATCCTTTGCATAGGCTCTGAATTTATCTAGTATGAAACAGAAATCTCTGTGTGTGAGAGATCTATTGGCTCATCAGTGCTTCTTAGCAGGTATGCAAGACTGTGCAAAACTAAAATAACAGTTTAATTGTTGTTTTCTTTTGTATTCCATATAGAGTTCTGAATGTTAGATATCTGTAAGGGTTTGTATGTTGATTTCTAACCTAAATGCTGTAGTTTTCTGAAAACTGAAAATAATCTGAATTGTCCCTTCCACAAATGGAAAAAAAAATCTACTAGCTAAACCTCATTGTACATGATGGCAAATTTACTGCATGAATATTAAAGGATGATTAATGGAGTTATAAATCTCTAAAACCAAGGAATTATAAGGAAAATCCTGTGATAAATCTCTAACTTCGCAGCACTGGCAGACATTTATATCTAGATATTGCAACAGTCTTGATCAGTTTATTGTCAAGAGACAAAAGCCAACTGCAGTATAGTCTTAGACATGAAGAGTCAGCAAGTGACCTTCAGCTGCTTTAAATATTTTTAGAGCAATTACATTAATACTTGTTATTAGGCACCAAAAGCCTCTATGAATTTAATTTATCTTTTCTAGAGTTATGTCAAAGTGCACCAAAAGTATATTAACTACAGAGAAGTGATGAGCTATTCAGCATGATCTTAAACCTTAGTGAAGAAGAGGTTTAATAAGCTGAATATGATGTTGGTATTATAATGCCTACAATCCTTAAATATTTCTTTCAACTTCCTTCAGTTTTGGGGTGAAGGAGATTAAAAGAACAAGGGCCCAGTGTTAGCATAGCATTTTTCTGAGTTTTATAGCAGTTGCAACTGTATTTATCTTTTCAAGTGAAAGCATACTGCTCTTTCAGTGGGAGTTCTGATTTTACTTATGGACTTTTTATAACTCATTAAATTCATTAAAATTAAAAAGAATTCCTTAAAAATGTTTGTAACCCTTTGAAATTCCACATGTTGTACCAGCTATGAGGACTAAACCATGAATGTATTCTTTGTTCTTTCCTAGTTTCAAGAAAGGTTGCTTATTTATTCTAGAAGTTTATAAAGAGAATAGACTTAGATTGTGATGGATAAGGCCAGGAGCTGGACTCAATGATCCTGATGGGTCCCTTCCAGCTCAGCATATTCTCTGATTCTATGATAACATAGTTATCAAAAAATACATACTGAATATCTGTATAGAGAATATGTGAGCAGTCACAGTCTAAGTTCAATGTAGTTAAACCATCTACCGCATACTTTTGAAGTAATTAATACTTCTGGGTTGGAAGAAACTTTTAAAAGTGAGCTGGTTCCAACCCACCTGCAATGAGCAGGGGCATCTTCACCTACGTCAGGTTGCTCAAATTAGCTGACATCTGGTTTTGTTTGCAGTTTTCTCCTCAGTATAAGCATTTGCAGTGCCTTTGCTTGCACCAGATGTCAGACGCATAGCTGATTGTGAAAAATAGGCAATTCTGCTATGTTTTCCCAGATCAGCCCAGCTTGGCAAGAGTTTCCTTCACCTTCTACTTAAACAGCTTTGGGTCTGGAAATCTTGGTCTCCCAGGTGAGGAGAAATAGGGAAAAAAATCCATACCAGCAACTTATTCTGAGATCTGCCTCATTTTCCTATATCTCTGCAATCCTCACAGTTAGACTTGGGAAATTCCCACTCTGACCCTGAGGAAGTAGGACTCTCCTCTTCATCTTTCTTCCTACTACCCCTCACCTACTCTGATTTGAACCTGGAAGCTGCTAGATTATTTTTAAAGAGCAGCAGGTCTCCACTCTAAAGGGCAAAGATACCCTAGATGGAGAGGTCACAGCTGAAAGCCCTTACACATCTCTTACAGGTTCTCACATGCTGCTTTTTGTTGCAGTGGTTCACAGCCTGCCTACACTGCCTGAGCAGGCTCAGGCTAAGTTCCCAAGGAGGGTTCACTGGAGTGACCTCAAAACATCTCCCTGCCCTTCTTCTTAGGGCAAGAACTTTAGATGCTCCCAGAATACCTTTCCCTACATATGTTAATTATGTTAACCCCCATATCCCCATTGGTTTCTGTTCTCTCCTCCACAGTTTTCCCAACTTTGGTTATGTTCCAGAGAATTCGTTGTTATTGGTTATTTGTACGCACCCTCGCCTATGTACTGCCCCCTTTCCGTGCCCTGATTGGATTATTTGAATGCATCCCCTGCCCTGCTTTAGGGGTATAAAACCCCTTGTAACGCCCTGTTCTGGGCTCTTCAACCCCGCTCTTCAACCCTGTTCCTGGACCCCGGAATAAACCCCTTCTTCCTACCCTGAGGAGCCCCTCTCGTCTCTTTTTCTTCCTCCTGCACCTTCACCACCGGTGGGTGCAGCGGGCCCTGTGTGAGCCCCCACTCGCCCTCCTGCCATCGAAGCAGCACCCAGCCACCCACGGCAGCGGCCAGGGAAGGACGCGCGCTCCCAGCTGCCGAGCTACCCACACACAGCCGGAGAGCCGCGTCAGCTTTTTTCTTTCAAATGATAGGCACCGGTCCAGTTCTATGGCCTCTGCTCCAAAGGCAGCAGCATCTACAGAATTAGGCTCTCTCTAATTAACGTTTGGTGGCAGTTTCTATAGTGAGATCTAGAACTGAACAGAGTTGAAGATGAATATATGCCAGCTTTTTCAGAAGAGCTGTTTCTGGCCAAGACTTACTTGCTGTAGTGGGAAAGAAAGTTGGTCTAGGTTCTGCCTCTGGTGTGACAATCCCCTGAGTAAAATAAACATGTCTTCAAGACTCAGTTCGATGCTATCAATAAGCATTTCATTGGCTTTTATAACCGGCCATAAAGAAGGAAACTTTCTCATATTAGCAAGTTTCCTGCTATCTGAAGCATTACAGGTGTTTCGGGGAGAGTGATAACAAACCTGGTGGACAAAGATTTTTTTGGAGACTGCCTGCAGCTTCTGCTGAGGAGGCAAAGATAGTGTATATCATATCTCTGAGGCACACAACTGCTGAATGTAAATCAGCATTTCTACCTCATTCATCAGCATGATGTCTTTAATTGTGAAGCTGGAAGATTAATTTACAGTCTGGAAAACAGCCCAATTTTCAGAAGAAGCATTTGTATTTAATGATCAATGCAACACTGAAAAAGTGAGCGTGCATAACCCATGAATCTTTTTTGGAGCCAAGAAAAAAAGCAAATGCCGTAGCCCTGGTCAGCAACAAATTCTATTCTTTAGGCTCCTGGATACATTGAGATTATGATGTTATTTAAATGTTACATCATTGTACTTGATGTCAAGTTCATTGGTATTAATTTTTGTTGACTGAACAAACAAAATGGGCAATGTATTAAATATTAAGCTATGTTAAGAGCCAGACAGTATTATTTTATTTCTTGCCTAGAGCCTTGCAAACATACAAGTTTTATTCTTGTTTACTTAAATGCTATTAAAATGTATTTTTCCTTTTGTGAATCTCCAACAGGACAAACTCAAGATAGATCAACAATTACACGTATTTTCTTTTGAGAATTAGTTGCAGTAATCCTTCTGTCCAGTCCTGTTCATAACTACGTCTCCTGAATGTAGTTCTTACTGTGATTAAAGCACATTAAAATAATACCTGTGTCCACATATGCTAAAACATGAGCATGGAAGTAAGGAATATAAGGAATAAAACCAAGGAAAATATGTTCTTTTTTTTCCCTCTTAGAAAGCAGAACAAATATCAGGATTCACCTGAAAGGCCCTTTCATATCACTGTTTCCTTAGTCACCCAAGCCTATGTTGTATGCTACGTATTGTTTCAGGAGGTCCTGGAGTATAAACAAACAGCAGCTGAAGAGCAGCAGCTGTTCATGAGACCCTCCTTCCAATTGTCTGCTGGGTATCTAGATGGTAGTAGTGTGACATCATTCCCTTGGCACATTAGTATAGCAGTATTTTAACATATACTCTTCACTTTTAGGCATTCCACTGATAGGAAGGTTCCTGACCACAGTTTGGAAGATACTTCTTAGTAGTTTCAGAAATGCTTTCATCATATCCTGAATAAATGGCACCAAACAAAGATCACACTTGTGTTGCCACCTTCAGGTTGTCATTTAAATGGGTGGAGGATGTTAACAGTGAGGATAACATGATCCTAGTGTGTGGTAGGCAGGACAACATCTGTCTTTTTTTCCCTAATGCTTTCCAAATGCTGTAAGGTCAAAGGTTTTTTGATGTTGTTCATTATGTCCATGAAGCATACAGAAAAAGGGATTCCAGAAAGTTTTAACTTCCAGCGTAGATAAGTATTTGGATACACTTGCTTCTTCAAGTTGACTCAGATTTTTCCACTTTTTGGGCACCAGAAAATAGGCTTTATAAATACTTGCAAGGAGCCAGTAATAGGTATTTGACACTGCTGAATAATTGTTCAAAGCCTTTTATTGTTATTTTTGGAATAGAGGTAAATCGTACAAGTCACACTGGATTGCTGCCTGGGGAATTCTAGGTTCAGCTCAGAGGAAAACAACTTTTCAAATATTAAAGTATGTTTGGATCTTAACATTAGACTGCTTATAAGAAGAGAAGAAAAAAAGCACAAAAAGAATTGGCAATCTGGATTACGTTCTATTTTGTGTTGACATTTTTCTTGATTATTTTTTGCTTTAGACACTAAATACATGTAATTTTCCCAATAGCATCTGTGTTTTCTCTTTGTTTGGTCCTTGAAGGCTGCTGGATCAGAGAAAGCTCAAGTTTTCTCAGCATTCAAATTGCAGAACATGTGGAAAGCAAATTGATTTGAATTGCTAGCTGGTGAGGCCCAGACCTGCACTTCCACTTCAGTATAGACATGCCTTGTGTTTCTATCCCACTAATACTGCTGCAGTCGTATCAGGCATATCAAAAACATCAGAAATTATTTTGAGAAAAAGAATTCAAGAGACTTGTTCTCTGTTCTGTGATGTTCATATAGGAAAAATATAGTCTGTATCACACTCTATCAGTCATTATGCAACCGTGGCTTTTCCTGCAAAGAACACAGTATTAGACATGTCAGGCTATGTACTGAAACCCATCACTAATTCTCAAGTGCTTTTATTAGTTTTAGAATAACTAGCTAATATTGTAGTGTAATAGACTCTTTTTGCATTTTGGTTTTTTGTTCAATGTTAATACGTTTCTTTCTTTACAAGTTCATGATTTTATAAATCAGTAGTCTGCTCTAATCAATCCTTACTGCATTTTCTCACATCTTTCAGTTACTCCTCAGTTATGCTTTGTACTGTAATTTCTCTCCGTTCCCCTTTGCAATTCAGTCCTCTTAGCTGTATAAATTCTTGTTGTGCTAATATTCTTCAGTGTTTTCATGTATTGAGAAAGAACACTGGAATGTGACAAACTCTAAAACAATTTATTTTTAACTTGTTATATTTGCTTGAATGTTGATTTAAATATTTGCTTCAGAACTGCCTTCCATGTCTGCAGTCACCCTCTCTGAAATTTCTTCGATCACTACATAAGCAAGACCAATTTACTACATAGTCAAGAATCTGAAATCATACAGGCCCCATTAAATTTTTTTCTGAATATTTCCCTAATTTTAGGCATCCTGAATAACAGCTAACATGGGCTTCATTGTATAAGCTTTTTTGCAGCCATCTGGCTTGCAGTGTATTCCTGATAAGTGTTTTATTTGTCTCCTTTATCTATGCATGTTCTACGTGTCTTGTCATTTTCAGACTGTGAATGTTTGTTCTGTTTGACTTGCTCTGAAATAGTGTTTTATGGGATTTTTATTTTACCTGGAATGTGTAGGGATTAATAATTTTTAAAATATAAAGATACTTTTCTGTGTCCTCCAATATATTTTTATCTGTAGTTGTCTGTTGAGTATATTCTTATGTATCGGTATATAAAACCACTAAAATGATGTTCTAGATTACATTATTGCTATAATTGCAAAGAGAGTTACCTGAAGAAGTTTAAGAGAACGAATCCTTCACTATTCTTAACCCTAAAATAATATTAAATATTTCTATAATAATGTGAGTGGTGTCCCTATGAGTTCGGCCTATATGCCTTGCGAGTAATTCCAGCCAGTGACAACCCTATCAAGTGAAATAATGAGGCGTCCTCATTCATACTCTTCTAGGAATGAGTCAGATGTCTGGCCTTTCCTCCAATTGCTTTTCCTAAGCTTTCATAGAAAAAAGGTAAAGTATATACTGCAAACCAAACAATTATCATCAGATAATCCTGTTTCTTCAAGGTTCCATATTTTTATTTGAAATTTTCATTAGAAATGTATCAGATGTTTTCATGATTATGATTAAATTATCTCCAAGTTTTGGACATAGTTATTGTGTATTTTTAATAGTTACAACTATTCTACAGAACAAGATTTTATTACGTGGATATTAATAGAATTGTACTAAGAAACAAAAGGAGCATTAGAGATAATATGTCTATAATTCACAGGAGTGGGATTAACCTCAAATTATTTGACTATTTACTGTAGTAAAATAAATCATGATAGCATTTGACAATTACAGTGGATTTCCTAAATTTCTAAGAATTTTGCTATCATTTGATATAAAAACCCTCTTGTCCCACTGCAAGATATAAATGCAGTTTCCATGGGATCACTGGGAATTACTGTGGGCTGCCATGGGAGGACAAGACCTGGTATAGCCAGTTAGGAAATGTTATTGTCCCTGTGCTGTAAGGGTAGCATAAACTCTGATACACAACAATGACTGCACTAAATTTTTGAGGAAAATAGTTAGCTAAAGCCATATATGCAAGGAAAAGCTGTAAAGTCTGTCTGCTGCCTGAAATTCATTTGTTTGAAACCAAGTTTACTTCTGCCCTTTCAGACTTTTTATAGTGCGTGGTACAGATTGGTGCAGACTTAAACCAAACTGGGCTCTAAGGTGTCATCCTCACTGTTAGGGAAACTGCCTCAGATCATCCATAACATTAAAGTGTGTTTCCCAGCAGAGGTGTCTTAGACCAAGCAGCACTGTCTCAAAAAATGCTCAGCCACCACCCAAGACCGTTTTACAGTCTGCCATTCAGGTGTGATAACCCCGATTTGGGCAGTAAAGCAGTTCATCTGCATGGACACAACCAGAGCCAGAGTGAAAACCCTCACCTCTTTCCCGAAACTAGACCAGACACAGCCTGGATGTATTCACCTGACATCAAGAGGTGAATATATTGTTTTAAAAAGTTGAGAAGGTGTGAAGGGCACACCTAGCAAGCTTTTTGTCTTTGCACACTATAAATACTTGCAGCTTAAATGCATGTTCTTGAGTGTTTGCATACTCTCTGGATTTGAAATTTTACCTCAATAAAATCTATCACTTAGACTTGGCAAACATTTGCTCTGCTTTGCATCATCTATAAACTGCATTGACATATTATAACTGTCCTCCACAGTAGCTGGTACAATTTTACATACCATAAGTCAGTGTGGAACTTGTCTTGATGTCTGTCTATAGGCGTAATATTTCCTACCTGATTATCACCTATAGTACAATTATTTAATCCAGGGCCTCTCAAGATTTACATCTGTTAGGCACACAAACAGATGCTGCGTAGTGGAAGGTATATTAGCTGTATGATGTATATGAATCTCTTCCTCAAACCATTCAGAAAAGCACTGGCTTCTGTGTGATATTGTTTTATGTTGTTCAGGTCATATGCTAATAAATAACGGTAAATAATTTCTGATTATATCAATAAAAATAGAGTAATAGAATGAATATGATTTCTAATAATAAGTTGATTTTTAAAAAATATATTTATATTGTGGTGATTAGTATATGTCATCGAGAATCTTTTTATTTCCATGACGTATCTCTGCCATTCTGTTGTTTACTTTTTGAATTTCAGCTACTCTGCCCCATATTTATCTGGTTTTTTTCCAGTTCTACCAGCTTATATCCAGGAAACAAAAAAGTTGACCAAGGATAACTTGAGAAACTATGTAAAAATCTAGTATTTTTGTTTCAGGAAAATTAATTCCTGTGTCCCATTTGCAATCTTTGCAAAAAAGAAATCTGTAAGAAACCAAAACCTCTACCAAAACTTCAATGTTTTATTTAGGTACTTTAGCTGTCAGGTGTGGAACTATATGTTGTAGGTCCATTCATAGTAATGTAAAATGGAAATCATCCTTTAATCATGGGAATGGGTAGATCCAGATTCTCTGTACACTCTATCCATGAAGATCTCCACAAAGCTGACATGCGGGAAACCACTATGGGTGAATCACTGGGTCAACACACACTTTTTATGATGTTTTCTCCTGAGTGTTGCAAGCAGGTTATAGAAACACAGTGGTTTGCAATTGTTTTCTATTGCTGCAATTGTCACAACCATCAATAAAAAAATTTTAACATTGCCTGCCATTGAGTAGCAATACATGATATTTCAAAAAGCTTTCTAGAGAGCCTGCTTAGGATGTAGAAACAGTTCTTTTTAATTCGACAGTTATGGATTTGTAACAAGACTACCACCTTTTTACAGTTTATGCAAGTAAGTTTTCTAAATTCATATTGAGAAGAGCAAGGGAATGTATTATGTGGGCAAACTAGACTTCATCTTATGGCTGTTGCCTGGGTGAAATATTTTCAGTAAATCACAGTCTTTATGCCATCCTTGGATCTTCTGCAGTCTCAGCTGCCACTGCTGTATAATCTACATTGATTTCTATTTGGTATTCAGACAGAGAGAAAGCTGTTTAATCATTTCGTTTCTGACTTGCTAATAAAAAAACTGTCTTCTTTAATAAGTTTATTTTAGATAAAGCTACAGTCTCTGCCACAATTTGACACACTTTCTTAAGTTTTTTAAAGTAACAAATGATGCTGAGGATGAGACAATATCACTGTAATTTCTTCTTACCAAGTGAATGCCTTTGTGATTTGCAGAGTTGTTCAACACTCAGAGAATGAAAGCTATTTAATCATTCTCCATATGAATTGTAAATAAAGTTTTACAGTTGTCCCACATCAAGGGAAATGAAAGGGAAAAAAAGGAGAGACACTTCTTCTCACTGTAAGGAAACCATTTCTAATAGTGCCATGTCTATATCCAAATGTGAACATCTTCTATATCACTAAAAGTTTTTCACCCATCACATCTCATTGATATTCTGCTTCAATAAAGTCTCATGATAGAAAAGTTATTAATATGCAGAGGCAGTTTTATATCAGATTGGGGAAAGAAAAACCCAACCCAAGTCTAATAATGTAATTACTGATGTTGTATGATGGGAAATCGCTAATGTGATTAGAAGTGCCTGACAGAGTATAGTAAGAGATTTGATAAAGTCCACCTGGGTTTGGAGAAGTCAATTAATCCAAGTCTTGGCTGCTGTAGGGAAAAGGGGGTGGAGGAAGCAGCAGGGTTGGACTGCAATCAGAAGAGTATAAATCAGTTTCTTTTAATGGGTCTGAAGCTGGTTTGCTCTTTGTAGCCAGACTGTTCTGTGCATTAAAGATGTTCCTCAAGCTTAGCACTTGGTTCCTGTGTGATTTGATGCAGGCAGGCAGCCAGAACAACCACAAACCCATGGCTGAAATGCAAAGAGTAAATTTATTTCATTACCTTGCTAACTGGAGGATCCTGAAGCAACACCCAGGCGGGGACACACAAGTGGGAATGTTGGCACCACCAAGCTCAGTCCATCCTGACAGGCAGCAGGGCTGCTGTTTGCACCCCTTTATCGGGGTCCATGCACAGGACATGCTGTGATCTCCCCTAAGCTTTTTATGATCTCCGAGCTTTGGTTTCTCTTCCAAAACAAGGAGCTCAAGTATGACTGTGACAGCACCTACAGCTCTATCCAAACACCTATGTTATCTCTACACAGAGATTCTGCTTCTCAAAACAGAGGGTGAACAGCAGTGGACATAATATATGGGGTTTGATATATAATTTAAAAATCGTTGTCATCTTTGAAAATCAAAAAAATCCACCCAATGTAACTGGCTTTTTGAAAGCAAAATTTAGCCTTTTGCTTTATAATGGTCTGTGAGGGTTTTTTCCTCCCCCACCTTGTTATAAATATCCAGTACTGCATTGATATGACCTTATAACCGTGGACTTTGTATTAGTTATGGAATAGCTCCCAATTTTGTAATAATTTGCATATAGGATACTGAAAGAAGAGTATTATACAAATAGATAATCTACAGCAGTGTTTTAGTTATCTGTTTAAGAATTGCTTGCCCTTGATAGAACACTTTCCTCTGCAGAGGATGAACATGCTGCTCTACTTAAGCCGTTTGCACTTCCTATCTTCAAAGAAGAGTAGGTTTCATACTTCTGATCAAAAAAACCTCTTTTGTTTCAGAATTCTGAAATCTAAAAGATATAATGTGTATTATGTTCCTTCATTTAAACATTTGTTTAAGCTAGTTGGTCTGGTTGCAATTGCAGAAGGTAAGCAAAAATCACTAGATTTTTTTTAACCCAGTCTCATCTTTTACTGTCACATAACTGCTGTTAAATTCCAAATTATCATTGAATTACAGAATGCTTTGGGTTGGAGGCGACGTTTAAGATCATCTAGTTCCAAATTCCCTGCCATGGGGAGGGACACTTTCCACTAGATCAGGTTTCTCAGGGCCCATCCAACCTGGCCTTGAAAACTTACAGGGATGGAGTGTCCACAGCTTTTCTGGGTAACCTGTGCCAGTGCCTCACAGTAAATAATTTCTTCCTATCATCTGATATAATCCGACATTCTTTCGGTTTGAAGCCACCCCCCCCGTGTTCTATCACTCCATGCTGTTTTAAAAAGTCCCTCTCCAGCTCTCTTGTAGTCCCTTTAGGTACTAGAAGGTGCTGTCAGGTCTCTGTGGATAATGAAAAGTCTCTGCTTGTCTTTTCCTTCTGCTGATTCTGATTCCACTGTGACTTGATCTCAGATAAGTGGTTCTTTGCATTTAGTGGTCAGAGAGTCTTTGAACTTTAAAGTTATTCTGCTTTCTTCTCAAATGTACAGTTTTCATCTTAACCCTCTCAGCTTGGTGGCTAGAGAAGGAAATGCCCTTTCACAGTTGGAAAACAGTTAACATGAGCAAGCAAGGGCCCAAACTTGAAAGTGAAAATAATAGCTTGCATTCAAATCCTGGAGACCCCAAATCTTATTTCCTCCCAAACCAGAAAAAGTTAAAATGAATCAGACTCTTTAGGTAAACCTCTGTTCTGCTGAGAAAGTTTGTTGATGAATGATTCCTAAAACGTGACTGCAACTATCATAATGCAGAAATACAACATGACTATGTAAAGCAATTATTTTGCTAAAAATAGGTATTTATACCACTGTGAGATATATGTAATAACTGTGGTTCGTATCCTCACCTAAAGACAAACTTTATGCATTGCAGATTAGGGGACAAGGAAGAAAAATGGTGGTTCAGACAAACTTGAAAAATTTCTTAATCCTTTGGACATCTTCAGCCTGTGGGAGTTACATCAGAAATCCCCTGAGTACAGCATTTTGAAATGCATGACAGATTGTAAAGCCATGCAAAGGTTTTTTTATCCATTCAATAAAACCTGAGGATTAATTCCTTTCATGTTTCCTGCATGAGCATGTATTATGGAATTAATATCATCAGAGGCAGATACCTGTTTCCTTTCATCCTGCTGCCAGGCAGCCCTTCAAACAGCCTGGCTCTGTCTTCTTGAGGACCTCTTCACAGGTATTCAAAAGCTGCTGTTCAGTCCTCCAGAAGCTGGCTCTTCTCCAGGCTTCTCCTCTAAGTCCTTCTGAATGGCAGCACTGCCCACGCCGCCACTGAAAGCCTCAGCTGGTCCCTCATTTATAGTCATCTGCTAATTTGCTGAGCTCCATAATCTCTTCCTCATTGCTGGAGGAGGTGAGTGAATATTGATGAAGAAAGTAAAGAGGAGAGGTCACAGTACAGTTCCTAAGGCACCACTTTGACATACAGACCCCTGCCAGGTGGTCTACTCCATCCAGGTAGAGAATGACCATTAACTGCTGCTTTCTGAACCCCTCCATTCAGCCAGATTTTATACTCATCTAACTGTTCACCTATGCAGACCATAATGTCCTAACTGGGCTATGAGAGTATAATGAGAGACAGTGTCAAAACTCTTGCTAAAGCCAAGGTAGATGACAAAAACATCTCTCCCCTTGTCCACAAATCTAGATATTTTATCATAGAGGGTAGCCAGGTTGGTCAGGCATTATTTACCTACAATAGATCCATGCTGACTGTCCCTGATCACCTTCTTCCTCTTGATGTGCCCAGAACTGTGCTTCAAAGGGCTTATTCCATGACATCCTGCCAGTCTTCACCACCATCCAGTAAGAAATTCTTTAGTACAAGCAAAAAATGAGTCAGATGCTTAAAAGACCTAGGTGTCATGTCATGTGTTTTATAGCATTTTACAGAAAATGTATCTATTATTCTTCCCTTTTTTTGATACTTCAGTAATGCTGGTGCTTCATGTATATTTTCTGGTCCAATAGCAGTAATGAAAGGTAGGTAATTGAAGCTGGTACAATATGCCACTTGTCACTATAAAAGCTTTATAATTTTGATGTCTGGGAATCTCATATATGGGCTCTAATTTCAAACAAGCAGATGCCTTCCTGCTGGAGACAGGGTCAGAGTTTGCATTGCAATCCTGAGGGTGGATATGGTGCCCTACTTAGTGCCAGCTGGCTTCTGAATGGTATTTACCTAAGATCTCTTTTTTATTGATATTTTCCAGACAGCAAACATAACTGAAAGTTCTATCCCTGTGACTCCAGGATACTGTGGATGAATGTCAGTCTGATTCAAAAATTCTCTGTGCCTCACTGCTTTACAGTTTTTGAAGTACAAGAAAGTTCTGTGGTCTTTGGGGCATGTAATTTCATCCTCCACTTTTTAAAATTAATTTCTGCCATTGGAAGACAAAGCAGTAATTTTCTTATTGTCTTTCCCAATAAATATTAAAACACTGCTTATGCCATTAAGGTTGTGCCCAAGTATCCCTAAAAGCCCAAATAATAAAATTTAATAATCTTTCTTGGGAAAAGTCAACAGAGGGTAAATCCAGATGGTAATTTAGCACAGTTGCAGGGGTGCTGTAAGTTACAGTGGCTGGAATAGTTCTTTGATGCAAGTTTCATAGCATGTTCCTTCACTGCAGCTTCCTTTTCCAAATATGATCATTTTTCCCCACATGGGAGATAGTGAGCTCTAGCATATGGATTTCCTAGTGTTTTCCTTTGTCCAGTGGGCAAGCTTGGGTCACCACAAGGCTCCATACAAGTTGCAGCCTTCAGTGGCAGAGATTTAGTCTTCGATATTTGCTTTTGCAGTAGTATTGATGGTGAATGAGTGGTCTAAAATGTACTTCTGTGTTGCATCGTCTGCACGAGCAGCAGCTGAGGCTGAGGGGCCTAAAAGCCCAGATATAAACAAAAGCCAGTGGTGGACAAGTTTCAGAGCTTAAAGGTATACCTGTTATCAGTGGGACAAGCCTCGTCCATCGATCATGTGACCCTAGGGAGCTCGGGTCTGTGTGATTGACAGGAAGCCAGCCACCCCCTTGTATCCCTTAATAGGATGTGACCCGGCCCCCTCTGTATTCCCACTGGTCGTTCCTGTATGCCCTGCCTCCCTCCTCTACCCCTGAAAACTGTGTGTAGACCGGAAGCAGACCCCTTCTCGTCTGGACTCATTGGGGGATCGGAATAAACCTCGATGCCCTGCACGGGGGGCCGCCTCGTCTCATTTGCCTCTAGCGTCGCCTGGGCCGGCCGGCTCAGTGTGAGAGTTGGCTGCGTGTATTCTATCGCACGGGTGAGGGGGCTGGCTTGCGAGGTGCCAGAGAAGCACCGCCGGGGGTCTCCTCGAGACGGGCACCCCCTGGAATAAGCAGCAGCTTCCCCATCGACCACCCACACGGCGATACTTCTGAAGCAAGGCAGGCAGGCTCAATGCTTTTTTTTACTAAATTATATATAGATATTTGTGCCATTTTTCTATCTGTATGCTGTCTAAAATTAGGTGAGGAAAGATGCTGGATGCGGATACTTCGGCAGTTTTTCTTTGTGGAGTTAAACACTTTATAGAGCTATGTCTAACTTAGTTGCTTTTTAAAAATGTAAGTTAAAAATAAAACCTGTTTTTCCCAGATTTACATGTACCTGTTTTCTGTAGAATATAATCTACTGGTATGTCCTGCCAGGATATTTAAGATACACCACTTTTGCCTCTTACAATGGCCTAAATTAATGTCTGCCATATATCCCTTACAAATATTAATTGGTTTTACTCCAAGGATGAATTTGGCTGCTCAGTACTGAAACAAGCCAGTTGTTCATCTGAATGGATATGCTTCCTTGAACACTGGCCAATGCCTGATGGCTGAAAGGCAAATGAAACTTTTTCTCATAAAACTGTTTAGCGGTATCATAGGTTGACAGGGAAAAACTAATGTATTTTCCTATGCCCATTTGAGTTACTGGTGATTTTTTCAGATTCCAAATAGAAGCATAAATCGTCAAAGCAAAATACAAGGTGAGAATAATGATTCTGTATTAAGTATTTTCTGAGAGAAAGACTGGGAGGAATTTGAGGCACCAATCATGGAGGCAGTTGTGAGAGGCAGCCACGTGGCCAGGCTTGTATGTCATCACATCAGTTGGACTTGGGGTAAAAAGACTTAAAAAGCCAAAGTACAGCCCTTGAAGACCTCTAGGACTTGCTGAGCATAATCTGCATAGAAAAGTAATTTTCTTTATATGTGTCAAACTCAGGAAACCACTGTTGGACCCTCTCAAAACAAAACCACCTCCAAATCTGTGGATGCACTGCAATCCAGCTAAAGAGAGAGAGATTGTGATTCTTTAACTCTAGCTCTAACCCCAGCCTCAACACTAACCACAGCCATAGCTTGACACTGGCACTGGCCAGTGTCAATGTCATTCTTCCTAGCTCTGTAAGCATGTAGCAGCTAACCAAAGTTTTACTTTCAAGATCTGCTCAGTTTTCCAAACCTTAATCCTGACCAGAATTACAACTCAATGCAATTCTCTGAGGAAGAGGGAAAAGCCGAGCATTATTATAATGCCTAAAAGTCTGTACTTCGAAGAACCCAAACATAAACTTCACTCTTGAGCATTTATGTTCCTATAAATCATTATACCCACAGGAAACAATAATATTAGGAATTGATTACTGCTGCTATCACCCTCTTCATAGCTGTGTGGACTAAGTTGATTCCAGTCATGTACAGAACTCCTGACACTTTACTTTTAAAAATTCTAATTGTTATCCTGACCTCAATTTTCACCTGAAATATCACCAGACTATCCTTTTTTAGGTTAAAATAGAAAATAATATATTGGAGCCATTTGACTTCAGTAATCTAACTGCTGAGCTTTCAGGATCCATCTATTACTTAGTTTGACTTTCAGCTTCCATTGTCCATAACATATCCACTATTCATTATTTTAACTTCAGACAGGCAACCAATACTTAGACAAAAATAGATGGTTTAACACCTAGAGAGAAAAGATTGAAATGCATTAACACCAGGTCTCTTCCTAGTTTATTAACTGGGCACAGGACAAAAGGTTTATCTTTTCCAAACTCCTTCACACATCTTCCATCCCATGCTTTACCCTTTACCCTACCAAACTGAAATTCCAATATTGAAATGGCCAGGGAAGTACAAGGGAAAACAATTGAATCTATTAACGTCATCCATTTTCCTTATTTTGTGGCACATGTAGAATCTAAGCATTATCTTGGCTACTGAAGCTGTAGTTTTCCAAATCCTGGCAAACTCTAACCCCAGTAATACAAGCTGCTAATATGCCTCTTTGCAAAAGAAAACACAGCTGAATTAAGTTGCCAGTACATGGGAGTTTATATATAGGATAAAAATATTACTTTATTGGTTTTGTGGGTTTTAATCATAATGTCTTGCTTCTGACTGGTTATATGATCACTGCTGGACTAACTCCAAGCAAGGACCATCCTAGGACAAAGAGATTCAGTACTTCATTTTCTGGATCATATATGGCTGAGGATGGAATACCTTTGTTTTAGTGTGACCCCTTGCCATACTCCAGGCTTCCCTCAGGATATATTCACACTGACCTAAGCACAGTGTGAGCTCAGGACCTTGCCTTGGGTATCTTCCTCATGTACAGAATCATTTTCTTCAGAATTATGATGCAATCAAAGGCACATCCCACATGGAGATAATATTTTTCCCTAATATGGGACTGGTGACTGTTTCTCAGATGGAAATGATTCAAGAATACTCCTCTTTCCAGACCAGTGACAAAATTAGATTTACAGCAAAACAAACAAACATGTGAGCTCTCAGGTGAGGAGCTACTGAGTACCCGAGTTCCCAGCTGATTCCAGTGCTGCCTTCTGTCTAGTCACAGCCTCTGCTGACAACCTGCCCTTTCATTTCAGCAGAAATTCTAACAGGTGAGCTAAAATCACTGCCAGGCAACCACTGGATGCAGCACACTGGATGGAGCCCATCAGCCAGCTATAGATGGAAGCAAGCTTTAGGAGAGTTATTTTTGTTCCTGTGGTGTGTTCAGCTGTGCTTAGGACTGCTGATATTAAGGTGAATCTCTCTGTTTGAATAGTTTTCCTGCAAGCATCCTGCAGTAACAGTCTTGAAGTGCATTGTTACCGCACCCTTATGTGCTTAAGGAAAATTCAGTGGTGTTTTGTGTGCTATGGACATGGAGGTGTATGGAGGAATGGATTTCTTCAGGTTCTCTGGTTTCCCGATATGTTTTTGGTGGTGACTGGTTCACAGAAAGTACCAGAAACAAATATAATGTTCTGTAGAAGAAGCCACGAAGAAAAGTTTAGTTCTGTTGGTCTCTGAATATATTTCTGTTGGTGTAACAGCTGTTATTATTCTGTTTTACTTAGTAATTGGACAGGTCACCTCTGAGAATTAGAAATGGATGTTATAACTACTCTAGGTGAGGCTGTAGCATGTTTGCTCTATCTTTGGTATAGAGAAAAGTCAATAACATATTATTTAATGGAGTCTGAAAAGTGTTTGTGTTCGTAAAACATTTGAGACTAGGAAGATACTAACAATAGTGATTTGATAAAGGACAGAGATCTTGCCCTTTATGTCTATCAGTGCTGACTTATGTGTGTTTGTTATTTGCATCATAGCATTGCCTGTGTAGCTCTTAAGGCCCCCTTAGGTATCCAGAGGCAGTCTGTGTCTCGAACAGCCTAAAAATTCAGTGATGGATGAATTATTTTGAAGAATATTTTTCTCATATTTTTCTCCTATTAGGTTCCTATCTCAAGTGAACAAACTACTTGATTTACAACACTGTTGTTTAAAAAGTTCCCTTTTGTAGTTGAAGATTCATGTAAATGCTATCGTGCAGCAAATAAAAAAAATTCTCCAGTTCAAACTGCAATTTGACTATTTCTGCTGTGTAGAGCCTATTACCAGACCCTTGGTGAGGCACAGAAAAAATTTGGATGAAAATGATGAAATTTGGATGAAATGGCCCTCCATCAGGGCAGACTACAAAGATCCTCCTCTTTGAGGTATTGGCCCTTTTGATGTATAAAATGCATGCAAATCTGTTTGAAAAGTGCGAGTTGATTACTAAAAGGAAATTCACAGTAATTGTAGTGAAATGAAAAAAGAAAACAAGGCAAAAGCATTGGAAAGAATATGTTTAATTGCATGTAATTACTTGATGTGGATTTCAATCAGGGAAAGAAAGGGAAAGGAACATGCTAAATAGTGTTGGTGTGGCAATTACTCTATGATGATTTTCTCAAATGACTGAGCTTTGTGTATTTTTTTTTTTTAAAGATACAACAACAAAAAAATACCCAGAAAAACACACACACTACTTTTCTATGTCATAAGAACTTTGCTGTATCAGTCAAAGCTCTGCCATGTCCTTCATCTTATGCTTTTGCTTGTGTAGACAAAATGAACTTTCTTTCCTGGTAATGCTGTGTCAATATGCTAGGTAGGATACAAGTTTAATAATTTTAGCTATCAGGGTGTAAGTAAAACATTGCATGTGTTATATGATAGCATAAGCACTTCAAGATTGAGCTTCTCAGCTGAACAATTTTTTGACATATCAGGTTTGCTGACAAACATATTTGAACAAATTGCAGTTTGGTGAAATAAAAATATGGCAGAAGGAGATATAGAAGTCCAGTAGAGGTGAGGCAAGGTTCCTAGCACTAATTAAAATGTTTTTGTCTCTAAACAAGAAATCAGACTATACTAAATAACTAATAATTTTATGATCACCTCCCATCTACGACTTTTAATCTATATTCTGCAAAGGTGATAAAGTTCAGGGATGGAATACCTTATTCCATTACCACTTTTTATACCAGAGAAATTCATATGAACACTTTCCATTTTGGATTTAGGGCAAATGACTCTTGATGATCTCAAGGGTCTCTTCCAAACTAAAGAATTCTCTTGTTTGGAGTGACATGGGAATGCACATTCTGAACTATGGGTTTGGTTTTTTTCTTTCTGATACTATTCAATAAGCACATTACATGTTTTTACAATGGTGTCGTAGTAAAGACAGATGGTGGAGAGAAATGCACAGTACTACTGTTGGAAGTGATGGAATCTAAATGTAGCTAGGTGGACAGGTGCCTACATATGGGTATCAGCTAGTGTGCAATCAGGAGACTGCTGGGGACCACTCCAGGAGAGCAGAGCACCTCCCTTGGAAGGCAGTGTCTCCCAGGGACACCCACAGTGGGTCGGTGGGAGAGGATGCCCATGAAGAAGATGAACCCAGCCCCCCAAGAGGAGGCACCAGGTGAGGGACAGGGCAGGAAGGAGAGGCCGGTGGTGGGACAGGGCTCACCAGCACTATGCCAAAGCAGCCACCTCCAGCCCAGGATGCCTCCTCCCCCTGCCTGCAGGTGGCAACCGGCAGTCTCAGAGCAGCCAGGGCCAGGCCTTGTCCCTCCATGGGAACAGACTGACATTGTCCTCCTGCTCACAGAGCTTGAGGAACCCCGGGAGCATTCCAGCTTGGACAAGGGGGTGTGAGGACGAGTGCCACAGTTCTGCATGTCTGTCCTGGTCATCCCAGCTAGCAGCACTGCAGCCTGCAGCTAGCACTTGAGACTCCAATGTTTCATTGCCTTAGCTGAAATATTCTGATTTTAGGAAATGAAAAAATATTACCTAACTTTTTTTCACTGGTGATGTATGATATATGATATTTTTTCTTCTTCAATTGCTGTAATTTTTTTCTAGGGAAGCCTTATCTCATCTGAGTATGACAGGGAGATCCAGTAGTTAAATCTTGTCTTGTGAAGCACCTGCTGTGCATGTGAGTTTTGAAAATGAACTCTTTTTTTTTTCTTCCAGCCTATGAGAAGATTCAGATCTGGAAGAAAACTGAGAATAACAAAACTGTCACAGTGTCATGAAGTATCTTCTTCATCTCTAAAAGGATGAAATATCTCAGTGATACAACTCAAAAAACGTCGGTTGATGTGCTGGCTTTGCATGGACAAGTATGTCAATGCCATACATATGTTCATATGGTACCTATGTGGGTTTTTCCTGTAGCATGATGTGTGTAGCTCACACATACTTCAGAGTGCCAGTGTGACCACCTGCTGCTCCAGGTCACCTGTTTGGCTGTAGTCAAATAGCTGAGAGTGGGTCACAAGTGAGGGGCCCGCAGCAGCATCCTGTAACCCTGATGAAGAACGTGCTCGCTGATGGGATCCTGCGCTGTCGGGCTGTGTTCCTTCCCTCGTATGGCAGCATAGGCTTCACATGGGGCTTTCACTGTAACAGTTCCGTGTAAAATCCATTCATCAGCCTTCAGCAATAAAAAGGAATTTGAAATGGACACTGGCCAAGGTGATTTTTCACCCTCTAGTCATGTAATTTTCATTAAAATTGGTCTGTTTGCATTGTTATGGACAAAGGGTTGACTTCAGAAACTGAGCCAAATTTCTCAAACTCCTCAATGAAAATGCCTTTGCCCTGAGGTAATAGGCTCAAGCTTCAAGATTTTATTACAATAATACATAAGTAAGAGTTAAATGTCAATTTTGCTAAATTACTGCATCTTCACAAGGCTGATTAAGAGCAGATCAAATCAACTTCCTACCATGGCATTCAAAATTATTACTGCAAAAAACACTATATGAAGTTTGACAAAATTTTTCAGCATGAAAACTCAGTTTTTCTTAACTTTGCATAAACATGTGGAAGGAACAGTTGTTTTCCTTTTAGTAAGGACTCTTACTGATAATTCAGCAAAAAGTGGGACATCAGCCTTGCAAGCTAAATAAATGAATGACTCATTTTCAGGAGTCGATGGTTAACTTATCTATCTAATGGTATACAGGAATTAAACTACGTTTTTCAATTTGCCAGATCATATTTTCTTCTTACATGTGACTACTGTTAAAAAGCTATTGTTTACATTTATCTTTTAATATATAACAGTGTCAAGATTACAAAGATTTAAGAGATCAGTGATTCCCACATTGTAACATCTTCTGATAATGCCTCATCTTCACTCTGGAGGCTTCCAATAAGGAAAGGACAGATGTAGGAGTCTGGTACTTTCCTTCTAAGAAATTGAAAATAATGGAAGAAAACTAGATAGGGACAGAGAAAACAGATACTATCCTTCTGAGAACAGAATTGAACTCATAAATGAACTTAGGACAGTTCCTCAGCATCTTTTAGAAACCTATCAATGCACCTATGACTGAGACTGGTTGTGATTGCTGTCCTGGGCAAGAAAACTTGAAGTGAATTCCAAATGGCAAATATTGAGGAACCAGTCCTAGACTTTTTAACATGTGAATACAGGATTACTTTCCCTTCTCTATCAGAATAGTTTCTTTGACTACAATACTTTATTAGAGTTTTCCCAGGTACACAAATATAGCTTTATTTCAGTATGAAGGATTAATCAAGATCTAGTTGTGTTTTGCTTGGAAAAAATTTCTCCCTGCTATACCTGCACTAGAACAGATTTATTGGTGGAATTTTCTTCTGCCGATGTGGTGATTTTTGGTTTGGTTTGGTTTGGTTTGGTTTTCTTTGTCTTAATCTGGTGTATTTCTTTTTTTTTTTGTGATAAGCTTTCACAGATAGGCAGGTAATTGGTAGTATTTTCCTGGTCTAAGTAGGTTCCTAGAAAAATGGAGCAGTGATAAAGAAACTGGGCATAGCAAGCTTAGGTTCTCAAAAAAAAATTAAAAAAAAAAATCTGTGCAGCATCTTTTTTTTATTTCGCTGTGAAGGAACACCACTCAGCTGAATAGGGAAATATTCTCTAGTTCAGACTGCAGTTGAGTAGAATCTGACTTATTTGGGGCTGAACACAAAAGTGAGTATAAATCAAAGAATTAATAAGACCAAGAGAACAGACTACTTTCCAGATCCCAGAGTGCCAGTGCTGGAAAGTTTATTGTAATGGAATTTCCAGCCAGAATTTACAGGCCCAGGAGGCTCAGTTATTTTGGATGCATTTCAGATCAGCAGAGTCTGCTTGGCATGCTGTCTGCTCCTGTTGCAGCATTTAGTTTTATGACAGTGTTCTATGCAAGAAACAAGATGGCCTATATCAGAACACCTTGGCAGCTTTATTTTACCTGTAGCATTTTCAAGAGGAAGTTCCACAACTGTTATTCCTTATATCTGTGGGTCAGTGTCCATGCTTAAAATGGTTGAAAAGGATGTGCAAACTAAAGGCCTGTTTACCACAGGCTGTAGGTGTCAGCTCAGCTGCTAGTCACTCTTAATATGTGTAGTGTTACAAACTGCAGCTCACAGGGCCCTGGGGAAGGAATACTATTAGTTGGAAGTTCAGCAATTATAGTTTACCACAAGGCATGGAATGGTTTCTTTGTGGGGGTTATCCTAGCAAGGCGCTCACTAGGGGATCCATATGCTTCTGCTTACTTATGTGCTTCCAAGGATGATGTTTGTAGCAGGGCCAAAAAACCCACAGGGTAACTGCATGTGAGCATAATTTTGGAAAAGGCAGTATAACCCATTATAATTCCATTTCCTCTTGTTTGTAATCAGCAGAACTCATCTAATAGCGTGTTTCTTTCCCAGCATTTTGGGTGAGTGGATCCGCTCTAAGTCCTGCTGCTTCCGCATCTGTGCTAAGGTTCATCCAGCACTGAGTACTTAGTGCAGAGCTATGGCGAGGTACTGTGAAACTTCTGATCTCTTGCCTTCTTACTTCCTCCCCATTGCCTGGCGCCATTGAAGTGTTTAGCCATGACAGTACTTCTATTCACTTCATGTTCTAAGAAGTAAGTGTTGGTTGCACAGTGGTAGTGCTGAAA
This sequence comes from Melanocharis versteri, assembly GCA_013397845.1. Lineage (NCBI taxonomy): Eukaryota > Metazoa > Chordata > Aves > Passeriformes > Melanocharitidae > Melanocharis > Melanocharis versteri. The sequence continues at coordinate 205,627 of VZTG01010183.1, forward strand.
CTGTTGATTGTACTGTTATTAGATGACCCCTGGCATTCATCAACTAACTGAGAAGCTGGAGACCATGAATTTCCCTTATGTCCTGAAATCACTTTCAGAAACTGCTGCACAGTCTTCCACAAAATCCATTACTTAAAGGCAGAGATGAAAATTTAGGGAGTGGGGACTGACTTCCAGCTGAGATAATTTTGCAAGGCTACTGCTAGGGAAGGGGCAAGAGTTCAACGCCTTGACTGGATTGAAAGCAGCCTTACTGTGAGCAGCTACTGAACCTGGAGAGAACATCTAAGTGCTTGTTAAGCTGCTGAAAGGTGGACCTGACAGCTGCTCCTCATGTACATGAAAACATTGAAAGCATACAGTCCTGAGAAATGGATAGTTGAATGTTAATTGGTTCTAAGTGACTTCTAGTGCCAAGAATGCTCAATATGGGATGATCTTGGGGATATAAATAGCAGGAGAGAATTAATTGCATATTGTGAATGAGGAAAGACTATGGTGCTCAAAAATGAGTTTAGCTTGTTTGGGGGGTTTTCTGTTAATTTTTCTACTTTGGGTTAATTTTGCGGTAGTGATGACACCTAAATATTTTTTCAAGTCTGCAACTAGTACTGTGGTTATCTGTTGCAAAAGTTCTGCATCTCTTATCAGGTTAATTTTAACATATATCCTCGTTGGTCTTTTATCCTTAGGAGGAGCTGGTGGTTCTACCAAAAAAAATCAAAATCAATCTCATACTATGTTATTCCTTTTATTAATTTTTTTTACCTGATATATGAAGTTTCTTTTTTGTTTCCTTTGGTCCTTCAGTGGCATAAGGGAAAAAAAATCTTTAAAAATAAATAGATCTGGGCTGAGCCTGTCCTTTTTCTGTTGGACTCAATCACTTTCATACATATTTTTACAATCTTTTCATGAAGAGGAACTGAAGTAATAAAATGTGTCCCTTCCCCTAAGATTCTCATCAGTGAGGAATTATATTAAAGTAATGAGGCAGAAATTAGCTGGAATTCTAGAGTTATAAAAGGGAAATTGCAAAAATGAGAAGGTGTTCTCTAAGCACAAGTATCTCAATACAGTGTTCATATAATAGCAATAAAATATCATCTAGTGATGATGAATCTGCAGAAGAAAATGTTTTTTGGATGTATTTCCCATTTCCTTACTGTGATAGAGGAAATGGCAAGAAATTCATCGCTGTCATCACAAAATGATTCTTTCTGTTCATGATTGCGCTGCTCAGTATTACTAAAAATTAAAATTGGTTCACTGAAAAAGCCTGCTATGAACTAGTCACAGCTCAGTCATCTCCAAAATAGCACTATTACGTATCCTGAATCTTGGGAATATGTGTGGGAAGGTGAGGGGGAGGGTAAAGCAGTTCAGTGAGAATATCTGCTTCATGGCTGCTCCATCTTCCCATTTTAACATGGAATAATATAAGAGAGTGTTCCTTGCTCTTTCCTTTTCTTTGCAAATGACTCAGATAATCACAGAGATATCAACATAGCATCAAAGCATAGAGCCTTCATAACAACTGGCTCTGTGGATATTTAAAATGCGTAAGCTAGCTCTGTCTTTTTATAGAGGAAGCAGAGAGGGGATGTTTACCCAGCCATTCTTGCTCTTTTTCCTATTCTATTGCTGAAAAAAAGATGTTGATGAATAGCTCAAAAATTGGCTACTGAAATTTCTGTTTTGCAAATGGAAGAGTCATATTTCTACTTCCTTTGTATTATCTACAACAGATGTTTGCCTTGTTGCATTTTGCAGGCACAAATGCTCATCAAAATAGGTTTCAAGCCTTCATCATTAATATTTATTAATACTACATTTTATTATGTGAATGTTTTCTGGAAGTAACTATGTATCTTCCATTAATGAAAGAAAAGCATAACTGTGGTTTATCTGCCCAATTGCAGTTGTCCAACAAAGAAGGAAGGGTGTACATTTAAGCACCAGAACAAAATGGGAAATATCAAAGTTGAAGACAACTCCAGATTCTGTCCTTGTGAGAACATCAAAATTACACTTTCCTGCATCTGTCACCATAAATAAACTGTATGCTGTCTGTGATTATAGCTCTGGTTCTCAGATGTGCACCTACCCCTATGGCAAGATGTGACTTTGGCTCTTGCAGTGCTATCTGGTTTTCCTTGGTATTAGACGCAGATACTTGGTGAGGGAGAGATGCTCAGTGAAGTCTTACAGATATCTTGATCAGTATGATTAAAAGATGGTGCCTACATCTGCAGGAAACCTCAAGAATGAACATGTATTATCAATTTTCACAACTACAAGGCAATTTCTTTTTTATTCTTGCATCTTATGAATCAGGCAAGAGTCTCATTGTGAGCTCATTAAATTAGAGCTATATATACTAAATAAAGAATTTCAGTAATTTGCATATACATGGAGATGGAGCAATTAATAATTCTTGGGTTTTTAATTGACTGAAGAGCTATTGTAATGAAAAATTAATAAGAGGGATGAAAGGAGTTAGACCACCTATTTCTGTTCCTGATTTTTCTGTAAAATATGTGGCTAAATTAGAGTGTCTGAGTTAGCATAAAGTTACAAATCTGTGTGCCCACCTAGTAAGTTTAACAAAAACTCTGCACACCATTTCCCAAAAGCTTATGATTTAGACCAATCAAGGCCTTTTGTTTCCCAAAATGCTATGCCTGTTTTTCAGTAGGAGCCATGGTGACAAATTAGAACTCTTTAAATTTTCAGCTATTTAAGTTTAAATATTGCCCAGAAAAATCTCTGCTTTTTCCCTTACAATGTAGGAAGTATTATTTTTATTCTCATCGAAACAGAAACGAGTACAGAATGACTCAGATGGGCCCTGACGAGAGGCCTGGGTGGGGTGCAGAACCGCGCTGGGGCTGGATGCGCTCCAGCCCAGGGCAGCCGCAGGACTGCGGGTGGCCATGGTGCATTTCAGCGGGGCCAGTGAATCAGCTGGCTGAATCCTCTCATGCTTGATGGCAGTGAAGCGTGTTTTGCAGCACAACGCTGTGAAGTATTTGAGTATTTGAAACGGTTTAATATAGGCTTGAAGGGTGTGTAAGCTCAAACCTCTGTTAAGGAGGCTGTGCCACAGGAGCATGTTAACCTGTGGCCTAATGGTTATTTTTACATATGATTACCACGTCTTCAGGGCCATCAGACACAGCATCTCCAGGTGGGCAACAGAGGGGAGTGTCCTGCTCTGCTCTGAGCTGGTGTGGCCTCCCCTTGAGTCATGTGTGCAGTTTTGGGCACCACAATATAAAAAAAGACATTAGGCCATTAGTTTACAGAGGAGGGCAATGAGCATAGTGAAGAGTCTGGAGGGGAAGCCGTATGAGGAGTAGCTGAGGGCACTGGGTCTGTTCAGCCTGGAGAAGAGGAGACTGAGGGGAGACCTCATTGCAGTTACAGCTTCTTCATGAGGGGAAGAGGAGGGGCAGGCATTGATCTCTGCACTCTCTTCCTTCAGTCTCTTCCTGTGACCAGTGTGACAAGACCGAAGGGAATGGCCTGAAGCTGAGTTGGGGAAGGTTGAGGTTGGATCTGAGGAAAAGGTTTTTCACCCAGAGGGTGTTCGGGCACTGGAACAGGATCCCCCGGGGAGTGGTCACAGCACCAGGCCCTTCAGAGCTCAAGAAGCATTGGGTGCATGCTCTCAGACACGTGCTGTGACTCCCGGTGTGTCCTGTGCAAGGCCAGGAGTTGGACTCTCTGATCTTGAGAGATCCCTTCCAGCTCAGCATATTCTATGGTATCCATATCAAATGTTATGCAAGGGGGCATAAGGGACAAAGGGAAATGGCTTCAAACTGAAGGCGAGTAGTTTTATATTGGATATTAGGAAGGAATTATTCACTATGACAGTGGTGAGGCCCTGGCACAGGTTGCCCAGAGAAGCTGTGGCTGCCCCATCCCTGGAAGTGTCCAAACTCAGGTTGGATGGGGCTTTGAGCAACCTGGTCTAGTGAAAGGTGTCCCTGCCCATGGCAGAAGTTTTGAAACTAGGATCTTTCATGTCACTTCCTATCCAAACCATTCTATAATCCCACAGTTCTATAAATTATTAAATAGAAACCGTTCTTGGATAGAGATAGGAAATAAAGCATTTTGGACTAAGAAGTGGCTAACTATAAAAAAAAATTGGCAACCTGTTAGAGTAATTACTGTTATCAAAAATATATATCTAAGGTGTATTTTTGTGCCCACTTATAATGCTACCCTAAGCAGGGATACTGCTTAAACAGAATGAATATTACAGGTAAAATGATGGATGTGTTTGGAACAGGGCTGCATTTCTGACTCTGTTCACATACTCCATATTTTATTTTTCACTTCCAAATTGTTTTGTTGAAATATGGTATTACAGCATGAATGCTAGTGTCACATCTGTATTATTTTGGCTCATCTTGAACTTATTTTGTTTCTTTTGCTCACATTGAATTCTGGTTTATTGTGTACACACTCACCTGTGCCTGTAACCTCACAGAGAATACATGTACGTGTAGATGAGTATGTATACACACGTAGGTATAAAATATACTTATGTGCTTTGGAAAATATTTTAATTGCTTTAATCTGCTTTAATCAGTCTACATGAATCTGAATATACACAGGCAGTATGTGAATCTATGGCAAACATGTTTATTCCTACACATATGTGATGTACGTAGGGCTCTCTAAAAAATCAGTTGTACTGGGGTGCAAACGTCACAGTACTCAAAGGTGTGCATTCTCAGTTGCACTGTTTGCACTGCCATATTTAATATCATTTTGATAATTTAAAGTGGAAAAAAATGGAGTCTTGTGTGTTTCCATGTGACATAGCCATGCCCTGCCTCAGGGAGTGAATCTGTAAAGTGAAGCACTGATAAAAAGCATCCTGTCTGCCCTGAAGGGACAAGGAAGAAAGCTTGAGCATCTGCTCTTGTTGGCTCCCTGACACGGTTTAGCAGCTGGACCAAGGCACATGTAACTGGGACATGCTCCCCCCTCTAAGGCAGCCTCCTTGAGCATCTGTGAGGAGGGTGCAGGTGTGAGTTAGCCTCAGAGATGGCTGGGGGCTTAAATAATCTGATGTGGAGATGTCTAGGGAAGATGCTGATGAACAGTCTTGGCTGTGCACTTATCACTTCCCCACTGCCAAAAACTTACGTTTTAAGTAAACATTCCTTAATCTTGCCTTGTACAAAATCTAATTCTGATTATTTAGGGAAATGGAACACGTCCTTGAGCTAACTAATTCTTGCAGCTTCATGGAGAACCATGTTTTCAGACCTCACAATCCTAATGTTAACATGGTTTGTTTCTGTGTAAGGATGTCTGACTTTCAGATTCATTACACAGCAGAATAAGTATGTTCTAGCAATCATCAGTGGACAGAAGATTCCCTTGGAAAGCAACAAAATACTGCAGAGAACACTTAAAAATAAATGCAGGCTGAAGCAGCTTGTAGTAGTAGTGGTATTTGAACCTTTAAAAATACCAGTGGTAGCTGAAGGACATAAGCATGCAGTCTGTAGGTAGAAATAGTACAGCTTTGTAAGATTTTATTTTATGTGAATGAGCATAATTGCAAAATACATTTGCCTATGCATATATAGATTAATTTTAAGACTAAAATAATTTCTGGAAGTAAAAAGTAAAGTGACACTTCTATTATATTGACTGACATTTCATTATTTGAATGCCTAATGTGCATTTCGCTTTTGGATAATTAGTTGTCAGTTTGCAAAAGCAATTACATTTTAAAGGTTACCAGTGTTTTTCCGAAGGATAACTTAGACTTTTTATCTGGTGGCTGAATTGGTGTACAGATCTAAGTGCAGATGCACAAAATGCATTTTTCCAGAGGGATATGTATGGGTACCAATGGTAACACATGGGCTGGATTCATGCATCTCAGAAAAAGATAAGGATTTTTAATCAAGTTAGCACATCCTGCTATGCCAAGTTCTTCATCTGATTCACTCCATACTACCTGAACACATTGTTTCTTACATACCTGCATTATTTCCCTCTCTACTATATGGATCGAATTGTTTTGCTTCATTCTTGCACAGTGGTTTCTCTTATAAGGCTTGAATGTTTCCCCCCATTCCCACCAACCCCACCAATTCCTTAAATTATTCTTTTTTGTTGTGCTCCATTCCTAGGGAAGGTTATTCTTTACCATTCAGTCGAGGTTTATACATTCAGCTGAAAGATGTAAGCATAAATGAGGGAACTAAAAGCTAACAATAGCTAACAATAAGCATTTTTGCTTTATGGGACACCTTGTAAGTGTAGCTGCCATGGGGTATGTGAGACAAATCAACACATAGCAGAACTGTGGACCCAGTTATAAGCGTAGGAAACTTCCTGAGAATTTATTATTCCTAATAGTCTTGGAAAAGCACAAAGGTGAAGCAGCACCACAAGCTTTGTGCAGAAGTGCTTTCCTGTTATATGCAGAAGTAACTACACCTTGATTTTTACCAGAGGAAGGCTTGGTGTGTTGCCAGAGGAGTGCTCAGGGCTCAGGCATGCACAGCCACCAAGCATGGGAAAAGATGCCAAGACAAAATGGCAGGACATGCAAATGCAGTTTTCAGTCCAGCATCTGACACAGTTGTGTACAGGAACTCTCTTCCACACCAGGCATTTTTTTTCCTGAAATTTCAGAAGTGATTCTGTACCAGAGGGGGATAAACTCAAGGCTTTTCAAGGTTTTCTGTGAGAAACAAGATGGAAAGAATATCCAGTGGTAAAGACATTCACCTGCAATGTCAGGTCTCAATGTCATATTCAAATTGGGTTTGAATTTGGCTTTTTTTGATATATTGATGTTTTTTATTTGTTCTGGAGATTTTCCATTTGCTGCAAATTGGTATTCCTTGAGAGAGCCTGTGTGAGATTGATAATAGCACTTACAGAAGTCTGATGCAAACATTCAAATCCTTCAATCTTCAGGTTTAGAAGATTTTGGGACTGTCCTAATAATTGTATGGATTTTATAGTATTTCAAAAAGGCATTGGTTAAATATGAAGGGTACATATCTTTTTGCTTATCATCAGGGTGGAGTTGGAGCCAGTAGCTTTTAAACATCCTGTGGTGCCTCAGACCAGAAGGGGGAAGTTTGCCAATTCAGGTTGTTTTGGTTTTGATGAATAAACCCCCAGGCAGAGCTGATGATGGCTGTCATGTTACTGGGCAAAGAGCAGTGACATTCATAGTATCTGGATTTGTTAGGACTTTATGTTTTTTTCTCATTGGAAAGGTGACAGCATTAGCACTATGTACACAGTTGGCTTAGGTGAATAGCTGTTGTGTTGCTCCTAGATTTTGCTTGGAAACATGTTCCCTAAGGTTATGCAGTTGAATCTTTCTGGTTAGATCTCTGAGCTTCCTGCAAAAGCGTCTGCCTGAAATCTTAAATGTAACTTCATGCTTAGATTTTGTTGCAGGTTTTAGGGTCATCTCCTCCTGTTTCCTTATGACATCTATATGGAAAGATTATAGGAAAGCAGGCAAATATCTAAACTGTTCTTAATTACTATTTATACTGCCTCTGCAAATGATTATCTTAGCTATATTCCCACTTTATAAATGACTTATGTAATTGGGTTAAACAGACTCACACACAACATTTGTTGGTCAATTACCTCTTAAATTATGTACATTTCTGTAATTAGAAAATGTAATTTTGCTTATACACATAAAGCTTTTTTTTCTAAATCTGCGCATAATATACCTGGAATGATTACTTTCATTTGTACACAGAAGCTAAATTGAAAAGAGTTTTCCTATTAAAAGTGTATGATTCTGTAATCAGCAAGACAACTTTATTTCTGTATGTGTGAGGCGTTCTCTGAATTAGGGACTGAAGAGTCAATGGACATACAATTTCTAGACAGGGAGATCTTGAAAGCCAAATGTGTTCACTCAGCCAACAAAGAAATCTGTATGTTTATTAAAAGAGCAAAGAATGGATGTTATAATGTTAATATTATCCTAAGGCTCAATTACTTGTAAATTTACCACAATTTCAGTAAGAATGTTGAACTGTCAGGAAAAGGAATTCTTGCATGACACCTTAAAATACCAATAGCATGAAATCTCATTTTACAAAAATAACTGAACTTTGCCATGAAAACGTTAACTAAAGATGTAAATATTTTTGCATTTGTTTTCCCAACAAGACAAGGTGAAAATTAATCTGAAAACAATGTGCATGATGTGTGTGATTGCTGTCATAGCCATGATCTTATCTTTGGAGATGTCCTCGAAAAATTCACAAGGTGAAGTTTTGGCTTCTCAGGTTGTGCAAAAGCTGATGTTTCTCCATTAACACTGATGTGTTCACACTGATTTTTATCTGATAGGTTAGTATTGTATTCTTATTGAGAACAGCACTGAAACAAATGAAAAATTAATCTCTACTGTGAACAGCATTCAAACATGCGCTCAACCACATTCACATCTGAATTTTTTGTCCTAGATTCAGACACAAATCATGGCCAATAGTATTTTTACTTCTTAAACATTATTTTTTTTTTCCCATAATTTCCTTTTATAACTATATTTGAGTTGGAAACTTAAATATCTAAACCAGTTGTTAGAAGCTCAATCTTATCAAGTATTTTAAGGGTATTTTAAGATGTCATGCAAGAAGTCCTTTTCCTGACAATTCAACATTCTTACTGGAATTGTAGTAAATTATTGTGCAGTTTCATTATCCCACTCTCCTTTCTCTCCGGTATATCAAGTTTTAAGGAGAGAAAAGAGAAAATGCAGTGCATTAGTCTTAGCAGTCAATCTCTATTTAAGTGCAAATTAAAATTTATTTCATTGTAGTGCTGTAGGCAAGTTTTGTGTCTCTAAATCTTAACTTCTTAAGCCAGGTAATTGACAGCCCTGCTAGAGGGGATGTGATATTGGACCTAATGGGCCAACATGAGCTGATTGGTGATGTCAAGAATGGAGGCAGCCTGGGATGTGGTGATCATGCACTGGTGGAGTTTGCAGTCCTGAGTGATATGGGCCAGGCAAAGAGTAAAGTCAGGACCCTGAATTTTAAGAAAGGAAACTTCCAGCTGTTCAAGGAATTAGTCAGTAGGACTCCCTGAGGACCTGCCCTCAGGGTAATAATACAGGCTGGAGAGTGGAGGGATTCAGAGAGGCCCTGCTGAGAAGGACTTGGGGGTACTGGTGGATGATAAGCTGGACATGACATGGCAACATGTGCTTGCAGCACAGAATGCCAAGAGCTGTATTTTGAGCTGTATCAAAGGAAATGTGACCAGCAGATCCAGGGAAGTGATTCTCCCTCTCTCTTCCACTCTGGTAAGACCCCAGCTGCAGTGCTGTGTCCGGCTTTGTAGCCCCCAACATAAGAAGGATATGGACCTGTTGGAGCGAGTCCAGAGCAGATCAGATTCTCTGAGGGCTGGAGCACCTGTGTAATGAAAACAGGCTGAGAGAGAATTGAGCTTGTTCAGCCTGGAGAAGAGAAGGGTCTGGGAGAGCTCAGAGCCATTTCCAGTACCTAAAGGGATCTTACAAGAAAGATGGGTCCAAACTATTCAGCAGGGCTTGTTGAGATAGGACAAGGGGTAATGGTTTTAAACTAAGAGGGTAGAGTTAGACTAGATACAAGGAAGAAATTTGTTCCAATGAGATTTGTGAAGCATTGGCACAGGTTTCCCAGAGAGGTGGTAATACCCCAACCCTGGAAACATTCAAGGCCAAGTTGGACAGGGCTCTGAGCAGCATATCTAGCTGAAGATGTCTCTGCTCACTGCGGGGTGATTGCTCTAGGTGATCCTTAAAAGTCCTTTCCAACCCAAAATATTATGTGATTCTGTGAAATCACAATATCCTGACAGGTATTGTACTGAAACTAATATCTGAGTCCCTTAAATTTCATTACTTTTTCACTGGAGAAACATGCTTAACTTACAAGGAGTTGCCAACGTGTTTAATATGGATCTGAAAAGCTTTTACATAAGTGTAAAGTATTGAATTGACTTTATTTTTCTCCCTCCTTTGGAATTCCCACTGACTTCCTTGCTGTGGGAAGTTTTTCCCTCAAAGCAGGTGATCTGGTCATTCCACCAAGGCTACCTATTTCCCTGGAGGAATGGAAGATTGTGATGCTTAATCTGCCCTTCAGTTTATTCCTTACCCTCCTGACAGGGTCTCCCATACCCCTTACTGCTGGAAGGCTATGTCATCTATTGACACCAAAAATTATTAAACTTACTCTGATCTCTTTTTGAATTTTATATTGATTTTTAGTTCTGTACCTATTTATATTTGTATTGATAGAAATATATTTAAGCAAGTAAAGATATTACTTCTCAGCCTCAATTTTCATTGACTAATCAGATCAGTCTTTTTTAGCTTCTGCTCCAAAGTAGGCTTTCAATTACCATCAAAATCTAAAAAGGCCCTTGTACTTGTTTCAGTTCAGTTTATCTATTTGTAAAACAGTACTCTAAGTGAAATTTCATCATTGCTTGAGCTGTAATAATGTTTCCAATTCTATTGTAAAGTATCTTTTCTTTACTGTAGGAATACCAGTGATATAAAAGTAATAGGTAGGACATGCTTTTCTAAATGGACATTACATTATGTTCAATCTTTATAACCACTTCCGCATTTCTTGGTAATTTTTTGTTATTTAAGAGTCACTCTCCTCCTTAGTTATTTGATTGATGAGTTCTGAGCTTATAAAAATCTTGGAGTGTTTGCTCAGAGGTTGACCTTGCACATTGCATGTTTGAACTTAATTTCTATTTCAGGGTTTTGCAGCATGAGATATTTATTCTCTTGAAGAGTGGAAATACCTATTAACTGCTTATTGCCTGCATATTATTTCAGGAAATTTGTACTTTTTGTTTCAAGGATCAGGAATGAAAATCTACAGTTTTATAAAGGTCCTCAGTTGCAGCCAGATATTCCCCTTTCAGCTCTACTCACTGTATTTCCTCATATTTATTTTTAGTTCTAATCCATATCATGTCCAACCTTGTGTGACACTGTAAAATAGTGATCTGGACAACTACAGTGTCATTAGTCTGACCTCAGCATACTGCAAGGATTTAAAAGAGATCTTGAAGGAAGAGATAATGAAGGCAGTTATAGGCTTGTTATAATTGCTGTGGGTGAAGGATATGCACCAGACAAGCTGTAATTAAAGAAACAGAGATAAAGAAAAAAGGGTAGAAAATGAACCAAGGATTTGCCAAAGATAGATTGTGTCTGAATAATCAAACAGCTATAAGTGTGCTAACTGATTTTCTAAGAAATGCAGTAGATTAAATCTATCTGGGCTTCAAAAGTTTTATGAATCCTCTGCCTAGAAAATCAATTGTCATTTTTGGAGTCTGCTGCCATGAAATCCCTAAAGCAATAAGGTTAGAGCTACTTTCTGCTTGTACCCTGGCTTCAGAGTGGTGGAAGAAGAAAATTATTGCAATTCTTGGCCTTCTTCTTCCAGAGAGGAAGGTTATGTCACTTCTCACTGCCACTTTGGGTGTATGTAGTGCCCAGAATCAGTTATTTCTGCTCATAAGTGCACTTTCTCTGTACTGGGGAGCCTACTGTGAGCATTTTTAGGTAATAAATATTACAGATAATATGAAGTAACTAAGTTACTTGTTGCAAGGCATATTCACAACAGGATCTTCTTTGTACGGGAAAACAACCCAACCAGCTGCTGCACACCTGTGCACTCTTGTCCCAGTCTTTTCTTATTTGTGTTAGTCTTCTTTGCTTCCTTCAACAAAAGAAAGTGTTGTGAAGCCAAAGTCTCAAGTCCACTTTTGCTGATGAATCCCATTTTAGAAGTTCACATTACTGAATCATAATCAAAAAGGGACTGAGAAAGGACTGCAGGAAGCTATGTAGTCTTTACTCAGCTCCTCATGGCACTGTGGTTCTCTAGTATGGTTTTTCAAAGCTTCTGGTAGTGGAATCCATTTCCCTTCTCTGTGAAATATTTAAATTTTTGTCTATGTTTATGGCTAGGAAAATTTTATTTTAACACGTCATCCAAGTGTCCTCATTAATTCTTGTCCATTGATTTTTTGCCTTGTCCAGATGAATATACAGAACAGTTTATTCCCTTCCTCTTTGTGGCAACCTTTTAATAGTTGCAGCTCTCTCCTGAATTGTCTATAGTCTAGAATAGACTGAGAGGTTTACCTGTTTTTCACTGTATATATATTCATCTCTTCTAGAATTTTGATTATTTTTGGTGCTCTTCCATGGATTTTCTTAAATAGAGTCCCAAATTTTTTAAGGTGAGATGTCCCAGTCTTGACCCAGGACCTCAGGTGAGGCCTCAATCAGATTGTGTAGAGTAGAAAGGCTACTTTGACTTTATTTATTTTTAATATTACTTTTGTGCATGTCAGAAGAATTATGCTTTTTTCAAGCAAAATACTAATGAAAATAAGTAAATAAAATACAGCTTGCTTATGATGGGACTTTCCCCCAAGCTTTCACAGAAATTTACAAATACCACACTAGCAAAAATGACTAACATGAAATTGCATATCCTTTAGATTTACCAAGGACCCCAAACCCTGTTGACAAATGCTATTTACAGAGTCCCAGCAATTTATTACTGATAAGTTATCCCTAACACAAACATAGAGAGATATAATGTCATGTCAGATCTCACTAGACTAAAGTAAGATTAGTTGGTTCAACAATTCCCTATCTGCCACTTCCTTGATCAGCATTGCTATCAATAATTCTGTTTACCGGTATTAAAATGCAAAAAGGATTTCCACAAGAAATCATAGCAATATAGCATAACTTCCCAGTAGCAAATACAATTAAATAATTTTATTAAAATAAAATAAGCCAATATGGAAGGTGTGATGGGAAAGTGAAATACGGTGCTTTACAGGTCTTAACTAAATATTTGTACTGTGGTCCCTTCCTGTTCAGCAGTACATGTTCCTGTTGTGATGGCTGAAGATGTTATAAGTCAAAGTTGTGTTCATGGATCATTTTTAAGGAGAAACAAAGGAGGAAATAATAGAATAAATTTAAGAAAAGTCAGGGGGGTTTTTTGCAAAATTGCACCAGAGGCTTTGAAAATGCTGTACTTTTTTCCAGAAGTCAAACCCAATAATTCATTTAGGGGAAGCTGTAAATTTTTATTGTATTGTCAGGAGCTGTACTGGCCAAAGACAGCTTCTTCCAATCCAAGTTATAATATAACAAATTCTGTATTTTACTAGCTACAGAATTCTTGAAGCTTAGAATTTCTTCCTTCCTGCTTTATCCTTTCACAAATTCTCAACGAACTGTCAGGTGCATAGCAGCTTTTATGGCTCTCTGGTTCTTTTGTTGGCAATCCCCGTCTTTGCTCCGAGAAGCAGTATTAGCTTTCCAACAGAAGCCAGTACAAGTGGTTAAGTCAAGGACTGTCAAGTGCAGTGTGACAGATGAGTTTCTTCTTGTGAATTTTCCCCTGGGAGTTGGTGTGAATAAAGTTTGAGCAAAAAGAAAGTAGGCTGGAGTATCTGGGTCTGTAGCATGCAGACATCTCCCTCTAGAACTCATTTCTTAAGCTCTTGGGGCTTGTTAATTTTATTGTCCTTGCAGACATAATGTTGTCAGTGTGGAAGAACTTAGCAGAGTTGCTGAGAAGTGATGTCTAGATGGTACACTAAAATGTCTGAGTCACCCTTGTGACCTTTCAAAGAAGCTCCCCATCTGCAGATTTCCCATTTAAGCAGCCAGAACCCTTGACACAGAGGACTTTGCAGGATCATTTAACTCTGGTGCCTCTCCCCCACCGTGATTCCCTGGAACCTTAAGTGGCACAAGGGACAGAAGTTCTTTACAGAGGAGAAAACAATAATTTTTAGCCTCATCCTCTGAGATTAACTGCAATAAACAGAGAATATCTGACTTCCACGATCTCAGTATGCTACATATGATCAGGGAATGATGTCAGCTACTTCTTGGGCTATTGAAGTCATGAGACTATGTTTTTTAAATAACCTAGTACACCAAACCACACTTAAATAATTGAAAAGAGAACAAACCTTCTAAATAGTGTTTCAGTGTGAAGCAGGCTTGGAGATATATATATATATATATAAAATTTCATATGAAGCTTCCTTAGCATATATTAATGACTGAAGTATCTCTGTCTCTTAGAAGCAGGCATTAGGCTATTTCTAAATGTGTGCATTCAACTGAGAGTTTCTTTTTACTTCTTACTGATATTCTTTGTAGACTGCTAAATTTTTCTTACTTTAAGAGCATTGATTTTAAAGGGTCTCCCTTGCCAGCTATGCACCTGTTTTCTTCAGTAACACTGTGTGAGAAATAGAGTTGTTTTCTTGGTAAAAACATCCATCCCAGGGGTACACAGAGGTTGTGCCAACACTGCCTATGCAGCCCCTGCATTGCATAGCCAGGCTAAATCCTTGGACAGTACTTGTGTCAGGTAGCTATGGCATCACTGAGATCCATTTTGCAACTAGGTTTTTAATCATCTTCAAACAAGGCAAAATACAATCTGTCTGAGAGTGAACCTACTAAGTAAAGTCTATTCTGTAATAAGGTTGTACCAAAAAATGACAGGTGCAGTTTTACAAGGTGCTAAGCTCACTCCTGCCACAGTCTGTGGCTTTCTCTTCCCACTGTAATCCAAATTGAATATATTGATGTATTTATTAGCATTTCACAGAAGAGCTGGGCTCCACTGAAATGCAGTTTCAATCTCAACTCACTTTTGATGGATTAGTTTTGTGTCTGAATAATTGTATTTATGATCCCAAGTCCTTAATAAACACTGCATCTTCATTCATGGCCTCTTAATCTTTCATGAGATTGCATCTTAATGTGATTCTTCAGCCTTGTCTCCTATTATGTTTTATTATATCTGCTGGATTGTGTGTGTAATGGAAATAAAACAAAGGTGGTGAGCAAGTTTCAGACAATATTTTGCTATCCAGTCTACAAGTTTGGATGGAAGCTTGAAATACATAAGATCTTATTATACTCTTTAGTTCAGTTCTTATGGCTGAACTAAGGTAAACCCTTAAAGTGAAAATAAAATGCAGAAAATTACTACCAGACAGATAGAACAATATAAATTCAGAAATTAGAATTTGTTTCTGAGTTCACTGTCTAGCAGTTACAAGCATTTCTCATATGGAGAAAGCATTTATTCTGTGTTACTTTAATAACTTGCAAGACCCTCTACAGGGAGTTCATATACTCACTTCATATTAGAATTCTCAAAACTTGCTGTATAGTAATATGCTCACATTCTTCCCCCCAACTAGATTAAGTAAATAAAACTTAAGATTTATTTCTTATATATTTCTTCAGCAAAACATAATGCTGGCAGTCTTGCTTGTTTTGTCTGTATTAATGCAATCCACCCTCGCTGGGTAATGCTGATGAATAAATCACTAAATGTGTAATAGCATCTATTTACTCTGAATGGCAACATTTTAGTCCAGACAGAAAATGACTATTCATGGTTTTTATTCAGATTTTTTCCTTCTCCTACTGTCTGAAAATAAATTAATTGTATTGTGTATAGCCATTATAGAAATATATAAAATTACACCTCACAATAAAGTAGTGGTGTTTTCCAGTCTTTATGTGAAGGTATTTAACTTCTAGTTTGCAAGTAAATTGCTTTTCTCATTTTTTCTGCATGGTGCCAGAATTGTAACAATTTTATCAAAACAAGGCCTTTAATTACCACACCTTTGTGATGATAGTTTATTAATGTCCAGAAAATTCTTGAGAGATTACGTGAGAAATTCAATAGAATAAAAAGTTTGATCATCACTAAAAAGTGAATGAAATGGATTCCAAATCTGATGGACCTGTCATAGGCAAAAAATTATTAACTTGATTTTTGTAGCTTTTGCTGGTCCTTACTGTACCAGTGACAAATGTATCTGGCATACCAAGTACTATTCTACAGGAATACAAAGAGGAAAAGAAGGTCTGTTTGATACTGCTTTCAAGTCTATTGAATTTATAGCAGTTCAAGTGAATTCAGTGAGTCCTGAGCAACTCATTGCCTTGTAACTCTGTGCAAGTTGCTATTGAGTATGGCTGGTTTAATTACTTACAATGAAGCACCATCATTCTTAAAACAAGAATACTGAACAGTACATGATGCCAAAAATAAATTAATAACAATGCTAATAATTTTCCTCTTTTTTTCTCTGGTCATGAATTGGCCAGAAAGAGATACGGCAGTGTAAGGTTTATGGTTGTACTCAATGATCCTAAAGGTCTTTTCCAACCTAGATGAGGAATCTATGATTCTATGGTTTCATTATATGAAATTCCTGTTCACAATATTTTAATAATTCTTGAACTGTATGAAAATGGTCTTTTATGAATATTTGCTACTCATTTTTTGTTTGTACTACAGGATTAAATTCTGATCACAGACTTGTATTAGATTTGTGAACAACTACGTTCACAATTTTTAATTTCCTATGATTATAAACATCAGTTTTGTAATGCACTAAAATGGCCCCCAAATTGCTGATTTTTTGTAAGCAACTAGAAATACTATTCTTGCTTTTTTGAAAGGACCATTCTGGTTTAATAGTATCTGTAAGAAGGTTTAAGATCATTTTCTCCCTATCTTTTGCTTGTCATTTAGTTTTCATTTATAGTAAAAAGACCAAAAAGGGAGAACAGTAGCAATTTATAGTAAGTAAATTGTCCATGTTAAAATACTGGTCTGTGTTGAGTAAACTAATCTATCCTTACAATGTATCTACGTTTTTCCTTGCCATTAATTCTGGTAAAACTTTTCATCCAGGCATTTTAGGGGAATTTCTTTAAGGGAAATGGCAGGAAGTAAATGACAGAACAAATGGCCGTTATATTCGCAGGACATGTTGCTGTACAAATGTTAAGCAATACAAAACAAGGAAATGTAACTCCACTAAGTCAAGATGCCAAAAGAACCCCACCTGAAAACATGGAAAAAACCCCAAACTTTCATTAAGTATGGCATTTGTTGCTTGTGTTACCTGCCTCATGTAATTTCACATCTCCTGGGAGCCTATAGGGAGCATAAGTAAACAGGCATTATCCAAAATCTCGTGCCATTTGTGGACTGGGAAAAGAGCTGGATGAACTCATGCTTACATTGACAGGAACTTGTTCACAACGATGGTTGACCATAAGCAGGTTGGGGCTTGTTCACGTTTCTTCTTCTCAGCTTCAAAGCACCAATTCTTCCTTTGCTTTCAAGCTGTTTTTCAAACAGAAGTCAAGAATTATCAAAAGTTTCAGTCTGGCGAAAAGTTGTGCAGCAAGTTGTTATGCCAGTGATATATATACAGAGGAAATTTTTAGGGACCTGAGGACAGAACTGATTATTAGAAGAGAGACAGGTCTAATGGGTTGCAGAAAGGGACCTACCAGATACTTTGATAGACTGACTCGGATTCCTGCTACATGAAAAATTTACGAGCATTGTCTTCCAGGACTACAGAAAAATTGGGAAAACTTTAATGAAATGCTGAAATAAGCAGAGGGTGATTGATATCCAGAGACTATCACTAAACCTTCTCCTTGCAAAAGCAAATCAAGTTTCCCTTGAAAGGACAGAAGAGAGTGGCTAACAACTGAAGTCTGGATTATTTACTGCCAGTGACTTCCTTAATTTATCTTCACTGTGAGTTTTATTCATGCCCCAAGGTTCTAGGAGATTGGTACACCTCCTAGAAAAGAGACTCTGTACAGTCTCTTTGTACCAGCAGTCTGATGACTGAAACAGTTAGAATGATGTTGAACTGATGAGTCCAGTAAAACATAAACTATTGTAAGATGGGTGTAAATAAAAGCAAGAGTATTCACGCAGCTCATTCACAAATTGCAGGTTATTTGCAGATAGTCATGCTTGTAAGACGGATGACTCCAGAATTACTGATAATGGTAAAGCCAATTCTCTGAAACCAGCCATGCTGATTTTCTTTATTCCTCCTCCTTACACTTGTAAGATGGTTTTGAACACCTGATGGGTTGGAGAGTCGGGTTTTGCAGGGGAACATGGCAGAGAAGGAGAAGTATATTAAATACCTTTAACTGAAACTGAACCTGCTTGCAGGAATGTAATGAACACCTTAATGATGAATGCATTTCATATAAACCAGGAAATTCCCCTCTCTCCAACTCATCTTCCTAAGCAGTGTGCAGAACTTCCTGTGCTTCACTCATGCCTATGGATTTTGGGGCCAGGCCAGCACAGAAGGCATCTCAGGGAATGCAGCAGATCTTCTTTGCAGGGTGTTTCTGTTGACATCAGCTGGAGAAAGACAAGTATTATCCACTCTAAGGTTTCTTTTAAAGGCTTTTCTCACTGTGTATCTTGGTCAGGATCACAATAAATGGAGGGGTCTTTCAGAGTCAGTTGTGTCTGTGTAGCGTTCTAGAGTTGACCTCTGCCTCCCAACTGTCTGCATTTCCATTTCTGAACAACTTCTTTGTGTTCTTCATTTATCCATGCTGCTTCTGAAGTATTTGGTCTGCTTCTGGAATTGAAATTGGATGTCCTGGATGACTGTGCCAAAATAACTTTGTAATAGTATGTATTATTTCTTTTCCATTTAAGATGGGATCCTGGGAATTCCATGCATTTATAAGGCTCCCTTACTTCTTTTTGACGATTTAGTAACATGCAAGACTCAAAACTGAGGTTAGCAGTGCATAGATAATATGGAGTAGGCAAATGACAACAGATGATGACTAGGCAAAATGCTGATTAGTGTAGCACAAAATGACTGAGAAGTGTAGCAAATAGAAAGGAAAGGTAAATAAGTTAGTGGTAGTATGCGAAGAGTAAATGATCTCTGAGAGCACCATGGAAAGACTTGTTGTGTTTCACTGGAATAATTCAATACTGCAAAATTTCACATACTGGTCCTTTATGAGTATTAATATACTTGCAACAAAAGCATTCATCTTACTAAAAATAGCACTGACTGATCCAAGTAGGACTGTTCACATAAGCAAGATTTATTCACCAATCATCTTCTTTCCTTGAATAGTAATATTATACAGTCTTAAGCCTGAGTAAATGTCAGCTGATGATACTTTTGTGGCTCCTATAGGTGAATATTTCATGTTGTATTCTAGATTCTGTTCCTTTTCTTGGAGGCTTCAGATGGTTTTTTATTTTGCTTTGCCGCTGCTGCTAGCTCCTGTGTTCTCTTTTTTTAAACTATGTTCAAAGAAAATAGTAACTCATTAAGAAAATTACCTGTACCAGCAGACTTTGATGGCAATAGCTGTGAATATAGTCATAGGAAAAAACACTTTGCAAGCTGACAGACTATTTCAATAAAGCTCACATAGCATTTCAGTGAGGGAAATGATAGGGTTTGTTTTTTTCCTGTGTTTGCAGTGCTGAAGCATTTAGACTGCCTAATTTGAACCTTTAGATAATTTAAGAATAGCTTTATATCATTAATGATTATATGCATGTTTAAGTGCTACTTTCTCTTTTGAAACTATTGGCCATCTTTTATTAATAAAGGGACAGCAGCAGAGAGCACTTTGCTGACATTTGACTGATCCACACAGAGCTGCAGTGGTATTCCAGGTAAACTACTACAGAGTTTGGATTTGGACATATTAGCACTTGGTAACAATTGATGCCCCAGTTTTGATCTCCAGCACCTATGTGATAGGGGTTTGGGAGGCAGGATTGCTCTTCTCTTTAATAATAGACCTTGGGATGTAGTATTATAATAAATTTTTTTTCTTCACTGAATTAGCAGCAATAAAGTGCAGATTTTTGATGATGGTAACCAGCTGACTCAAAAAGGTATGTGTTTGATTTGTAACTAACTGTTGATTGGTCTGTGATCAAGTTTTGGTATTTTATCTCAGGCACAGAGATATTTTTAAGGAATACATGGTATAAATAGAACCTCGAGTTTATTTGACAAATCTTTGGTGTCCATCTATTGCTTCGCTGTTGCTGGGTAAAGAAGTTGAGAGAGAAATGTTCAAGTAACTCTGCTAGTTTAGTCTTCCTCATAAAACTTTACTTTAAACTTCCTTAATTGTGACCAGTCTCTTGGGTTTTCTACTTCTTTTCCCTTGTTGAAGACTAATAGAAAAATCCAGGCTTCTATTCTTTCCATTTTTCCTCAAAGGTATCAGAGAAATTAGGTAGACTCAGCTCAGCTGAAACCACTGGAATTACTGCCAAAATTCTTTTTAAGTGTTGTGTACCTCATCCCACAGACTCACCTTCCTGAGTAATTCTATGCTATGCAATACACCACTGGTGTTTTACACTACCAGTTTCTTATTAACATCCAATTTAAGAGTGATTCACACTTGGAGAACTTATCCTTTTCTTTGCAACATAATTATACATAAAGTACTTAGTGCAAAAGAGAACTTTTTTTTAATCTGGAGCTGAGGTGGTGAGAGTGCTAGAGTGTTGCTCGTAGGGCTTTATGCTTATAAAGCAAATCCAAAGTAAGCCAGGGCATTTCTCAAAATTTATTCTGGTTAAATTAAAAATAAGCAACCCAATGCTTAATTTAACATTATGTTTTTGATTAAATTAATTGTCGTCTTTGACTTCCAGATTTATGTTATGTCATGCTACTAAGCATGACTAAGCCAAATTCTATTAGCTGAACGCTAGTGTCTTCAATTAATTTTAGGCTTTTGTAGCTTTGCATAGTAGTATTTTAAAGCTAGACTATTTGAAAAAACACCAGGGAACTTAAAATTTAAGGTCCTTGGTTTTGTCCCCTTTCAAAAGTGTATCATGCTTCAAACATTTGACACAAAACAAGGACTTGTGTGTATGAAGCATGAAGTTACTAGCCATAAACAAAAAATTTAGTTTATGATGTTATCTATCTCATTTATCAATTGTACAAGGTACAAGCTTTACTATTCCACAACCTGAGCAGTACATATCATTAACTGTTAGAGTAGTGATGGTTGTTGCTCACTGTCCGTCTTGAGATAGGAAAAAGCTGTGCTCTTACTACCTCCTGTGCCTTCCTTTCCTGTTAAACTTTCCCCTTCTCTATAGTTACGGTAAAATGCAAAAGGAACGGTGCTGCTCTCTGTTAAATACCTTTATTGCTGGTTTCCTGGGCTTTTGATTTGGCGAAGGCCAGCTGTGTCCTCTCAGAGGTCCGGTGGTTGGCAGTCAGATGGGCCTCGATGCTGGAAGCCTCATTTACCACACAACCGTTCTTGCCGGTTCGTAACATAGCTTGGAAACAAGGTCTGCAAACTCTGCTCTCCTATTACACCTCTACAAAATCAATAAACACAGAAAACCGAGTAAAACAAATTAATTTACAATCTGGAACACAGGGCAAGTCTATACATGTATTTAGGTTTAAACAGGAGGTCACCCTTGAGGTTTCCATGCCAGGTACTGCAGCAGTTTCCATTGCAGATTTTGCTTTTGGAACAAAGCCATCCATACTGTGACAGCCTGGCAAGGCCAGCCTGTGCAAACATAAAGCAATTGCTGGTCTCCTCTTCAGACACCCTGTAGGGCTGGGAGATGGAAGCAGGAAATTGGGATTGTTCTGTACCAATCCTGTGTGAGAGACGTACAATGTAACCATGATTCAGAGGAAAGAAGCTGTTTCAAAAGTTGACCTCCTGTCTAATAATTAAACAGTTTTACAGCCTTGAGAGGCCAGTGCCTTAGGGTAAAACTTGGGGATTTATAGTATTACGGGAAAGCAGATAGGAGCTGAATAAGGCTTCCTAATGAAGCTTAAGGTCAACATAGTCAATGGTGATCCTTCCTTACAAGTGTCAAATCCCATATTAGCTCCTTCTTTCCATGTTGTCTATTTTTGGCTCCATATACAGACATATGGAAGATATAGTTGGCTATGGTTCTTCTGTAATAGAGTAACATTGAAACAAAAAGGTAGATTTTTTTCAAAAAAAGACTTCTCTGATTATTGTGTTTATCTAAACCACTTCAGTGAAAACTAATGGTGGGCAAATTTCACAGAAAATATTTAAGAGCTTAGAAGAACAATCAATAAATTTCAATTAAATGGAGTTTTGGTGGAGCTTTTGTCCATATGCTTTGAATGATCAGATCCATGATCATAAGTGTAATAACTGTATGCTTACAACATAAAGCTCAGTGGATTTTGATTGCTCTAATTGTCCTTTCATTATTCAAGAATTTTAGATTCTTCCCTTCTGTTACATTTTCTTCACTAATTCTGACCTGGACTAATGTTGTAAGGTACTTAACTTTGTTAATTAAAGATACAATCCAGTCACGATGCTTACAGATAATGCTGCCTATGACATTCCTTATTCTAAAGAACCAGACCAAGGTTTTTAACTGCTCTCTAAATTCTGTGGCAAATTACTAGGTACCAAACTGTAACAGAGTCGAAGACATAGACCTTGCCTGCATATCTGGACAGTAGAAATGCATAAAAAGCCATATCGAGAAGGGAGCTTGCTTGTTGGAAGTAAAACTGTTGTCTAAGCAGGGAAGGTTATATTTTGCCCTGTCTATTATTTCTTTGTAATCCTCTTGAATTGCATGTCACTCAACTCCTAAAATAATTTTCTTTATCTGAGTTGATACTTCTGCCTCCAAATTATTTCACTGGCTTCTTTTGGGTAAGTCCTACTTGATGGTAGATTTACTGCCAGGTTAAACTCCTTCTCTGTGTGAAGGCCCAGAACAGCTTGATCAGTTTTCACCTTGAACCTTTTTCATCCTTTATTCCTTTGCCAGGTATGCCTTATACCTGGAAGTGATTTGCTGTCTTATTGCACCGATCTCTTGACATTCATCTCATTTAATCTCTTCAAGATTCAGTCCTGCCAACTGCCCCAAAATGGGCCCAGGTGTAATCTTCTATTCAGGTTACTGACAGTAATGTGACCTCATTTCATGTTTTTACAGATCCAAGCACAATTAGGTTTCAGTCTTGACTGGCGCCTTTGGACACCACAGAACATGTAACACACAGTAAGTGAGAGGGTGGATATTTCTTCATTTTTTCCTCAATATCTCTTGCACTTCTGTTACAGTGGGATCATAAACTAATGAGAAACACTAGATTACAAAATCCAAAATTGATTTTTTCCAACTGGAAAGGGATGCTGGTTTTATCAAAGTTCCATAAATTACCTTTAAATCCCAGTACTTCTAATTTATAAGAGCTATGAGTGGCCCACTACACTGCCTATGCATACAGCAGTATACAATACAAAATATCTATGACCTCACTCCATATGGCTAAACATGAACATTGCATCACAGGACGTTATTAGAGAATGAATTGAAAACACTTTACTCTGCATTGTAGCATATCCCAATGGGTTCTTTTCAGAGTAAATTTTTTAGCAAACATGACTTCACGTTGCTGCAAAATGTAATAGATATTTTTGCAAAATTAAGAGCTTAACAGCCCTTTTGTGTGTGTGTGCGCATTTGTTTTTTGTTGGTTTTTGGGGGGTTGTGGGGTTTTTTGGGTTTGTGTGTGTGTTGGTTTTGTTTGGGTTTTTTTGAGGGATGGAGTGGTGGTGTGTGGTTTGGATTTTTTTGCTGAACCCTTTCAGTTCTCCTCCCCTAGCCTTTCTAAAGTTCTTAAAATTTCTTGTCTTTAACTGCTTTTCTATTTTTTTTCTTGTTAAGCTCCATTGCCTTACCATAATGGTCTTCTGGGATGATTGCTCTGCTTGCAAATATAAGCCATCTATTGTCTGTGGACTAAAGTATTTACAAGGGAGACTACTGACTCCTTATGAGGGTTGAGTTCTATAATAAAAGCTGTGTGAGAAAAGTAACTGCCATGCATCTTTCAATAGGTGAGCTATTGAAATCTGATCTGATTAATCAACAGCTCTGTTGATTAATATATCTGTGCTGGTAAGTTCTTAAGCGCTGGAACCCTGTAAGGCTCTTCAAACACCTCAGAAATCAGCCTTGCAGTTTTTAATGCTTCCTCTTTCCCCCACAAATGAGAACTTCCCCATAATCTTTCCCTAAAATTTTTCTAAAGTCACATTTGCATGCAGTCTAGTATGAGATGGTTTTCACTATAAGGTGAACTTATTCTTCTGTGGAGCTGTGTTGAGGAAATGGTGCAATTTAAATCTGTTAGAAGAAAGGAAGAAATGCTTAAAAACAGTATGTGCATATAACATAGACAAATAGATGCACACTGGTATGTGTAATGAGCTCTGTAATTGTTCTTGGGCTGCCAAATCAAGATTTCATGATACTTTGAAATACAATGCTTGAAAGTCAGGAGTTGTGGGGTTTTTTTCTTTTTTTGAGTTGTTTTTTGGGGGGGGG
>VZTG01010183.1:230014-263331 GCA_013397845.1 Melanocharis versteri
GGGGGGAGGGGTTGTTTTTTTGGTTAGTTGGTTTGTTTTTTATGGCAGGCCATATAATCAGTTAACTAAGTGATGTGATAAGTTTTAATATATCCTCAAAATAATGATCTCACCTGAGCTGGAGTTCGTGCTGCTTAGGGAAATTGCTGGTTATCATCATCACGTAAAGAAACAGAAGCTATTAGAAAGTATCTACCTCCTAAGAGCAAAAAGATAAAAATACCCATTAAGCTCATCAGAGTATCACTCAGAAGCTCCAGTTTAAGGGAGTTAGAAATTTTGTCCTTGTGACACAGCAGAAAAAGAAGAGAGAGTGTCATTTTGGAGGGGATATAGGTAGGCAGAAAAGACCTCATCTGTTCTATCAACACATGTCCACAGATGTTGATGGGGCTTAGAGCTGCTGTTTACAGAAACATTCTGGTTTAAACCAGATTTCAGGTATTTGACAGATGTCATGGGTTCTATTTAAACCATGTGCACTTCCTAAAGAAGGAATCCTGCCAAGGTATGAGACCATTTCAGTTGACTGTCAGCGTGTCTGATGTCAAGGGGCGATTTAAACAATAGCAGTATGATTGCCTACACTATTCATGTAGGTTGTGGGGATGTCAGTTTGGGGGTTTTTTGTTCTTCACAGGGTGGTTTATCTCTCTTCCAAAGTTTCCATTTATTTTTTAAAATCTGTTCTGGAGATATAGAGACAGTGCTAAATAACAGGGTTTACTGCTATTAAAAGAGGAGCACAGTAAGGCATTTCTATACCATTTTGTGATTTCTGTAGGTCAGGCATGCACTCTATTGCAAACAGCGCACTCTGTTTGCACCGTGTTGCAAACTGTTTCAGGCATTAACCAGTACAGGATTCAGGCTGTGTTTGTTTTGTTACAAAGACATATTCCATATTCCTTTGAGTAACACCAGTGCCTCATCTAATGAAAAAAAAAAAGGCTTATTTATGTTTAATTATTATTCCAATTTGTTTCTGGAATAATCCAGCTCTAAAAGAGAAGCACATCACTCTTATGTTAACCAATATTTTCTGCCTCGACCTCTTTAATTGTATTATATCCTTTTTCCTTTTGATTTATATAAACACCTGTTTTGTTAAACTCCTACAGTCTCCAAAGATCTTAGCATTTGATATGGTCGTTTATAACATTCTATTGACTAAATTAGCCTCCTAGGGTTTGATGGTTCAACTCTGAAATGGATCACTACGTATGCAAATCTAATACGCTAAAGAGAAAATAGAAAGTCCTAACAGAGACTTTTCCATTTATATTCTTTTATAGGAGCAGAACCAGTGAAACTACTTCATGTCATTTTGTCTAATATGTCTGTATTTGCATAGTTTTTAATCTTAATTTTTTGCTGTGATACCCATCTGTTTGTTAATTGCATAAATGCCAAAGTGCTGGTGATTCTATGAAGAGAAAAGGGGCAAGATGGAAATACCCATTAAAAAGTAGTCAAGGAATTCCCTGTTTATTTCTTCTATTCTAAAAATACAGTTATTTTGGAAGTGTGACTGTTTACCATTGCTTAAAAACGTTGAAGTTGAAAGATCTGCAGACTGAAATTCTCTCTTTCTATGAAATCAGTAAGGTCATTGTCAGCAGTGCTCGTTTCTCTCATGTTGTTCTGCTAATACACCTTAATCTGTCCGGGGGGACCTGAGCTAATCACAGCTTTTCTGTTGAGGCTGCTGGCTGCTGGGTTGCTGCTATTGCTCTCCTGGTTTCCTGATTTGGACACACTCTTGCTATAATAAAGTAATTAAAAAGACAACAGTCATTAAGTTTCTTCATAAATACTTACTATTGTAGGGCTGAAGGTACCATTGTGAAGCTAATCCATGTCTTGGTCTGTGTTGCAAGGCGCTGGTGGCAGGAGACACATTGAGTTACTGGATTCAGCAGCTTTAGGGCTTCTCTATTTTATGTTGTCATTTCAAGCCTCAGCCTGTGGAGAACATGCAGAATCTTTATTTGCTGTGCTGCTGATTTGCCCTCATCCTGAAGGTGAATGATTTAGATCTAGGAGTTGATCTAGAGGACTGCTCATGTAATATATGATTTTTCACTGAAATATATGTGACCCTGTCATTGTTTAACACTGGTCAAATGCCAGGTAAACACGAAGGCCACTCACTTGCCTTCCCCTGCCACAGCTGGGCCAAGGAGAGGAAAATTAAATGAAGGGCTCGTGAGTTGAGATGAGGACCGAGAGAAAACACTCCAAGGGCAAAACAGGCTCCTCTTAGAGATACAAAGTGAATTTATTACTAACAAAATCAGAGGAGGATAATGAGAAGTAAAATAACCCCTTAAAAACACCTTTTCTTCCCCCAACCCCTCCCTCCTTCCCACCCACAGCACAAGGAGACAGGGCGTGGGGGTTTTGGCCAGTTTGTCACCCAAGATCTTCTTCCGCTGCTCAGGGAGAGGAGTCCTTCCCCTGTGAGGCCATGGGGTCCCTCCCACGGGAGACAGTTTCCTGTGACCTTCTCCAACACAGTTCCAATCTCACCAGCAGCAGTTCTCTCAAAACTGAGTCCCTCCCACAGGCAGTCCTCCAAGGACAGGCTGCTCCAGCCTGGAAGCAGGGGCCCCTCTCTCCACCAGGTCTCCCACTGGATCACAGCCTCCTCCAGGCATCCACCCACTCCAGCATGGGCACCTCCCCCATGGGCTGTGGGTGGATCTCTGCATCCCCCGTGGATCCCCATGGGCTGCGGGTGGATCTCTGCATCCCCCGTGGATCCCCATGTGCTGCAGGGGCACAGCTGCTTCACCATGGTCATAACCCCAGCCTGCAGAGGAATCTCGGCTCTGGCGCCTGGAGCACCTCCTTCCCCTCTTTCTTCACTGACCTTGGTGCCTCCATGTTGTTTCCCTCACATGTTCTCACCTCCTTCTCTTCTCTGGCTATGAAAAAAAAAACTGTGCCCCACTTTGTTTTGATTTTCTTCTTAAATGTGTTTTCGCAGAGGCGTTACCAACCTCTCTAACTGTCCCAGCCTTGGCCAGCAGCATGTCCATCTTCAGAGCCATCAGGGACTGGCTGTGCCAGACACGGTGGAAGCTTCCAGCAGCTTCTCACAGAAGCCGCCTCTGTGGCCCCCCTGCTACCAAAAACCAGGCCGTGCAAAACCAACACAGACCCACACCTCCCAAAATTATAGTACGTGTGCCATTTCTTCTGCACTGTCCCTCTGCAAAGAGATGATAAAACTCACACAGAATTAACTGCTTCATGATTTCCCCCACGATGAAGGGATGTGTGTGTGTGAGGAAGAGGTGGCTGTTCTGTGGAGTTACATTGTCTGTTCACTTCTTGTTTAGTAAATGGGGAAGTATGGAAGGAAATTGGGAGATTGCAACGTGGTTCTGAAATTTTAAGGATTTATTTCCACTGAAATAGCTCCTTCATTTTAACATAACTTATTTTTAATTATTGAAATGTTCTCTAGTTTTCAAGCAGAAGTGTTTTATGTACTTTTGGTTTCATTTTACTCATTTCTGAAGTGAGCTATACATCACCAGAAGCTGAGAAAACCCTTTAAGCAACACCATGCCTCTGTATTTTATCCTTTTAGCTATTTATTTTATTATTACTGGAACGATCTCATTTTTACGTAGCTTGCCTTTTTAAAGCTTGTCCTTAGTTCTGACGGTAGCTTTTTTCTCCTTTAAAAAAATATAAATATTTCATAGTCATTATTGTAGAACTACTTTTTTAAGTCAAAGCTTACCAGATGTTTCTGTGTATGTGGTACTGGCTATACACTTTTCATCAGGAATTGCTCTTCCTCCTATAGGTTCTCTGGCTAGTAGAGTCATTAAAAACATAATAAATGTTGAAGAAAAATTCTTACTTGTGTAAAAATAATACGTTACACATTAATATCTGATGTGATATTTATGTAGTTTACCTGGAGATGTATTTACTGCCTTCATAGCCTTTCTAACATTCCTTCACATTTGCTTGTTTCTGTACCGTTTTGATAAGGTATTTCAGTAACACAAAATTTCTTATTTGGGCCCTAATTGGCAGTCCTCACATGTGTACTGTATTTTGATACATTCACTTATTTACAATATTTGACAATAGACAATAATAGTTCTTTAACTTTTGTTGTTAACTTGCCATCCTCCTCTGTCAGTATGATCTGTGCTTTCAGTGGTACTTTTATTTTCTGACATTATTGCCCGTTTTTGTTATAATCCTTCCACTAAACTACTGGTGTACTTTTTCCATTTTAGACTCCTAACATTTCTGTTAGATATGCTTAGTTTTGGCTTAGATTCATATTTTTGCATGTCTTGCTTAATTAAAATGAGTTAAGAAGAGTTCTTCATTATTTCCTACAGAAGTTGGCATATTCCTTTTGCTTGTTTTCTGAGATGGACTTTTTATCACTTCATTTCTAGAAAAATACTTCATCTCCAACTTATACGCTCCACCTACCAGCTCTTCCAGTCTCTCCTATCTTCCATCTTTATGAAAAAGCAAATTTAAAAAACCAAATTTTCTCTAATCTATTAAATGCTAGTCTTGTGTTTTGGCAGACTGCTCCTTTTATTTGTTCTTCTTCTGTTGCATAGTTTTATATATTTTATCTGTTAGTATTGAAGTGAGATGGTACCACATTTAATAAACCTAAACTTAATCCCTGATATTTAAGGAATTGTGGTGGGGCTGATTATTTCCGTGTGCAGCATCAGTAGCAAGTTAACCTCAAAAGGAATAGGATAAAGCCTTGTATGCTAAGGTACCTGCTTGTGACTTCATTTTACTGCTGAGAATCGGGAATCAGGATACTTTAATGTTGGGTCTGACAGTGACTCTGGGTCCTAATAATGCAGCATTTCGGATGTAGATCGCTAATAACAGTGCCCTTGCTAGACAGTGTGCTATGTCTAGCTGGAACAGTTTGTACCCTAAGTCATTTTCATCTGCAGCTGGATGAAATACAGCTTAACTTCAAACAAGAGAGAGGCTGATTTACAGCAGGCACAAGTGTAGCTATATATTTCAAATATATTTTCAATACTGAGGTTTTCATAACTGAATGCCTATATTTTTCCAGGCCTCTTTGAACATGCAGAGTCTACAAAAATTCAGATCATACAAATTGCAGTACCAGAGAAAATTGTTCCAGCTGCCTGCTCATTGATTCATTCAACTTAGTCATCCAAAACACACAAGGTGTCACAAGTATCCTAATTTTTCAAGGCTATATCCTGCCTGGTCTTTGACAGATGTTTTGTGACAGTTGCTTCCACTGTCCATAAATATAGAAACCAGTAGCTTCTGGTTTCTCTTCTGGGCCTTTGTGGGAGTGTGTGTGCATCACTGCCGCTGGAAGAATGGCCATCTCCCAGTGCATCTCTGTTTCTCTCCTTTGAGCCATTACAAGGATATCTCTTCAGGGAATTATGTGGACACCTGAAAAAAAAAAGAGAGGGAATATCCTCTGGTACATGTTGTAGCTACAATCTGCCTCAACTTTGTGCTACAATGAGCTAGCTAGATTAGAAACTGGAACAGTGATAGAGAAAAAATGAGAAACAGGAGGAACAAAAGAAAAATAATAGAAGCCATAACCAGTGCAGAAGTAAACCTAAAAAAAAAAAAAAAGAAGACTGTTTTGAGGAAAAGCAAAAAAATGAGAAAATACATGTCAGAAAGAAGGCACAGACAAGACTTGTATATCTGTCCCTTTAGTAGCTGAATTTCCCATAAACTTCCATTGAGATCCGATTAGCTCTGCAGGGAGCAATATAAGCGGGAAAGCATTAGATGTAACTGAACTTGTGATAAATCCTCCTGCAGCCAAGCATTAGTCAGACGTATACTGATCTAATAACAAGTCATGATTACAGTTTAATCCTGACTGGTACTTTCAGAATTATGGATAAAATTGATCATTTAGTGTTGACTTTTATAATTCCCCAAGGTAACAGTATGGAGTTCTTCTTAACTAAAGGAATTGTTCAACTGGAGGCCGAAGTCATATAACTGCATGCTTTTGACACAACTGGGATCATTAATGTTGTCACAGAAGTGTATGTGAACAACTTCTAAACCAGGTACCAGTCACATCCCATGTAGTAAATTCCTAAGCACCTTACTTAACATTTTTAAATCTATGATACTAAGTTTTAAAACTTCAGTTGGCTTTCTGATTTTCAGTTTGGAAGAATCCTTTTTGCCCCACCTTTCCAGATGTGATAGGCATCGCTCAAAGGCTTCATTCTTCCAGTTCCTGAAATTAGAAATGCAACATACGAATGAACATCTCTGATGAATAAGAGGGTGTGATGAATAAGAGAAACTAGTAATTTATTGTCTTGGCTTGAAAGGCAGGCATCTGCTAAGGAAGGCAGGAGCCTCCCCTGGAATGGAAAATGTAAACCCCTTCCCTCCGAATTATTATAATTTTTAAATCAAGGGGCTCTCAGGCAAAGATGTGAGAATAGAAATAACAGTTCTTTACTAGTATATATAATAAGGCGAACAAACAACAGCTATGGCATTAACCACAACCAGAACTAGAAGCCCGGCGGCAGCCTGCTCTCGGCCACAGGCACTCTTCCCTTGGGTGCAGTTCCGGTCACAGCCGGCAGGGGCGCTGCGGCTCCCGGCGGGCACCGCAGGTGCGATGATTCCCCGCGGCTGCAGGGGGCGCTCCGGTGCCGGCTCGGGGAGCATGAGGTAACGGCGGCCCGGCTGAAACGGGAAGGGACGGGAGAGAGGCTCGCCTCACAAACCCACAGGGGCGGCCGAGCCCGGGGCCCCAGCAGGACTCTCGGAAACAGCAAACTGGGATGGCAGGAATAAGCAGAAATCCCAGGGTGGTGGACGAGGTGTATCAGAAGCTCAGCAGCGGGGGCTGGAACCACGGGGCGTCCCAGCAGGCAGGGGGTGCAGGGCTGCAGAGCAGAGAAGACCCGGAGCGGTTCCGAAGAAGCGGCGGGAGTGGGGCAGCGGCAGCCCGGCTCTGGGCACGGCAGGGAGAGAGGGGCGAGCCCAAAGACCTCGGGCACTCGAGCAGACGGTGAAAAAAAAGTCCCTCATTTAATAAGGTCCCAGTTCAGTGGCTGCTCTCACAAGCAGAGGCTCACCCCAACGGCAGAAGAAGCAGCTCCGGTCTGGGCTCCGGTGGCGGCAGCGAATTCCCTTTCCTCAAGCGGCAGGTCCGACCATCCTCCGCCGAAGCCGGGAGAGAAAGAGGGCTAGCGGCTTCTCAGCCCCGTCTTTTACCAGCCCAATTCTCACAGTATTCCTCCCCCTCTCCGAGAGAAACTCCCAGATAAGGGATATGTTATCAGAGACTCCTCTCCTGAGCTCGGCCGCCTTCCTTTGTTCTCTTAAGGACCCAGCCATTTCAGTTTCTTAGCAATTTATGGGGGAAAATTCCTGAAGCAGGGAAAAAAAAAGGGAAGAAATCCAAACCCCAACATTTATATTAATGGTTGTTATTACACATTAAAAAATGTGCTGCTGGTCGTTAGAGATAAGATTGTTTCTTTTCCTGTCTTGCATGTGTTATCTAGACTACATCTCTGTGATTCATTGTGGTTAGGATCTATCATTTTTCATGGGTCAGCAAAACAGAAAATTAGGGAGCCTGTTTTCTTGTAGATGGAGATGTAATGCCCAGTTGTCTCTCACATACAATATTTTTGAATCAAAATTCACAGTTTTCTTATAAAGCTCTTGATTTTCATTTCTTTTAACCAAAAATTTAACACTTTTTGAAAAATGTAGGATCAATTAATTCTTCTTGAGTGACCGCATGCTTTAACATTTAACTGAATTTATTTTTTACTGTAAACAGAATACTGTTGTTGGTCACTTCTTATGCATATGTGTTTGATTTCTACAAGGGTCGCATGCAGTTTATATGCTAAGATCATAAGGACACTTAGCATTAAACTTATTTTTAGGAAGAAACCTGACACATCTGTTTGGTGGAATCACAGAAGGTGGTACTTGCTTGGTACCTGTGTAGGTAGTGATATATCTTAAATGGTTTATAACTAGGATCACTACAGATCCATATTTCTTTTTCCAAAGCTTAGTGTGTTTTCTTTGTCATCATCATGATTCTTAAGTAATTTTCATAATGTATCAATATGTATAATGCCAAACCATATATCCCTAGTGAGTATCCAGCCTGGCCTTAAACACTTCCAGGGATAAGGCATCCACAACTTCTCTGGACAACCTGTTCTAGTGCCTCACCACCCTCAGAGTAAAGAATTTCTTCCTAATTCTTAATGTGTAATCTAAACTTACTGTTATTTAGTCTGAATCCATTCCCCCTTGTCCTGTCACTATGCTTGTAAAAAGTCTCTCTCCATCTTTCTTGAGCACTCCAAGTACTGGAAGACCACAAAGCCTCTTCTCCTGGCTGAACAAACCCATTTCTCTCAGCCTGTCCTCGTCAGAGCGGCGCTTCATCCGTCTGATCATTGTGGTGGCCTCCTCTGGACTCACTCCAACAGGTCCCTGTTATTCCTGTGCTGGAACCCCAGAGCTGGATGCAGTGCTCGAGGTACGCTCTCAGTTCCTTAGGAAGTATGGGTTCTAATGAGGTGGATGTCTGTCTTAATTTTTAAAATGTAATGATTTCTGGGGCAAAGAGGTGATGAAATCTATTTTCAGCTAATAATTCTCATTAGTTTCAGAAGAAAAAACATCAACATGCAAAAGAAGTGGTTAGGGGATTTGCTGATAGATGGAGTAGGTAGTTCTCTTTGCAGGTCTGTTTTGGGTCAAGAGAGAGCTGCTAGTGAGTTTTTTGGGGAAAGAGACTAGAAGTGATGAATCCAAGGTGTAAAAGATAAGTGAGAAAGAGGAATCTGATCTGGTGTGGGCACTAAAAGTGCAGACAGAAGAGCCTTGAACAGTCTGTCAGTTTGAGTTCAGCACTTGGTTATTGTTACATAAACGCAATAAAAGCATCTTACCAACTCATTCCTGCGAAAGTACAGACAGCCTGTAAACCTGATTAGTACTGCGAGAACTTCTTGTATGGTCCTAGAAAAGAGCTTAGTAAAGCTTGGTGCACATTACTGGCCAGCCTGGGGGAGAGGAGGTCCAGCCACAGTGGTACAGCAACCGTCTTGTATAACCAAAGCTTCCTAACCTGGAAGGAGACATGAGGGCCTGAGGTCACCCATCTGGATGACCCAGTCACCTGGAGGAGGGATATCTGGCTCACACACATGCCGTCTTCACCCAGGATGTGCCACGTCTCCATAACCCCAGTAGGCTGACTGATTTCTTTGCTCCTGCTTGGCTCCTACCTGGGAGATAACTGACATGCACACAATGAAACTGACCCATGGGATCCAGACCAGTTTAGAAATCGGCTGGACTCCTCTTGAACGTCACTTTGTCAGCAGAATTACAGTGGCTTTAGGAAAGTAAATCCTAATGTAAAATTGTGTAACTGCAAATTGAACTGGACCCACTGATGAGGTAGGTGGGTTTTTTCCATACAGGCATACACGTATTTATCTCTGATGGTAAGTGTACAGACTATCATGATATTCATTTAATTTCCAGGTGCGGTGGCTTTCTTGCTGTCTCCTAAGGTAGTCTGTTTTCTGCATGAACCTTGTGTAATAACAGAAAAACAGACTATCACCCCAAATTCTGTACTTTTGTGTTAATCAGAAAAGTGTTTTTTAAGATGTGCGTGACAGCAATTGTGTTGCTACAAATGTGAGTACATAGAGAGCATAAGGCAATTTTTAAGGTATACATTTATCTTAAAATCTCTTTGGTGAATACAAAAAAAGCAAAAGGACCTCGAGCCTCCCTCATATTGAGGTGATCTGTATGTTGCATCCTTTGAGACATTTGTCACTGTCTGGTGAAATGACCCTGTATATATAATAAAACATTTCTTTTCAGACATTTTTTCACTGACATAGTTTTGAAAGATGGAAAAAAATTGAAGCACTGAGAATTATAACATGTTAGCCCAACTGTTGAACAAAATTACTTCATTTATTCTAGTGTGAAGTAACCAGGATTCTGATTTTGTGTGATGATTTACACTCAGCTGTAATGTGGCTTGTTACAGAATTGCTGTAATAAGAGTTGCAAATATCTATCAAGGAGAAGAGAGTAATTAGAAATAAAAGCCTGTGTAGGAAAACCCAATGCTGTATATAAATATGTGGATTCTAGAGTGCCGATAAACTGCACCTGAACAACCTCTCCTGAATGTTCCACCAAGTTCAGGGGCCCAGTTAAAGGATAGAAAATGATGTATTTCTGGGAAGCCAGCTGTTCTGTAGCATTACTCAAGGGAACCCATTTAGGTGTGAAGGAATCGTAAACATTACTCCAGCAGTGGGCTTCTAGTGATAACATTTCTCCTTTAGTAACCAAGGGTAATCTTTCTTTCAAAGAAAAACTCTGATGTCAGACATTTCTTTTAACAAGAAGATAAATTATAATTATGTGGGTTTTGTCTGAACTTTATCCTTCTGATAAACCAATGGTTTATCATACAGTTTTTTGAGATTCCTTTTTTGAGCAGTATTTTGAGGAATGTTTTAGTAGGATACAATTTTGTTATTTTCTTATGTATTTCAGGAATTTAGGAATTATTTTAGGTAATCAAGGTTTGCTTTTTTTCAATGAATGAAGCAAATAGTAAAAGAGTTGCTGTAAGAACAGATATGCTCCTATTAATTTTCTAGGCACTCCCAGAAAACAGCTATTATAGGGAGTATTTGACTTGTCATCTGGAGCAAGTTGCCTTGCTATGTATTCCTATCTACAGATATAGCATAAAGAAATGATAATAATTTAGATTAGGCATGTAACTTTTGGACAGCTAAAGCTGAGCCTGACTTCTAATTGTTGCTTTAAGAGTCATTCTTGTTGTTCAGAACCCTTGATTTCTTTCAACTGCATGTGATAGAAATCTATTTAAATCAACCTCTTTTCATGCTCTTGTTTCAGCAGCTGAAGAGCTGCTATTTGTCAATCCCTTTCACCAGCAGTGTCAGTATAAATTCTTTTATGCCTGTATTGATGCTGTCAGATGGAGGTAGCTGGCAGGCTCGTTGATTTGGGGATGCTAAAACTTCATGTGGGAACAATAGGAAGTGGGGGATTTTCAGGGAAGAGAAATCCACCAAGGGTTTCTGTATGTGTGCAGGGATGATCTGTTGATGTGGAAGTAGTGAAAGGACTTGAAATACAGTGTAATTTCTTTGCTCTTAAGTCCTTCCCTAGCATCCTCTTTTGGCACTTGGATCCTGGGATAGAGGATCTTTTGTTATGTAGCACTGTGGCATAGTCATGTTTTTAAAGAAATCTGATCTTCATAAGAATTATCAGCTCTAGACATGACTATTGGTCCAGTAAGGACAAAAAAGTGAAGGCCTGGATTTTTTACCTGAGAGAACTGACTCCCAGGGGATTTGGAGAGACTAATTCTTGACAGATTCATGGGGAAATAAATCACAATGGAAGTGTTTGTTCCTTTTGCACCGGCTGCAAGCCCCTCTCAAGCCATCTATTGATAAACTGCCTTCTGAAGCAGTTCATAATTATCTCTCCTGCAACCTAGGTATATTCCTTTTACAAAGGGCTGACCTCTTTGGGCCCTTTGTAGGACAGCAGGTAATAAGTTTGGGTAGGTAATAAGTTTGTTTCCCCTTTGCTTGGAATCACAGATCAAAGGCTTCTGTAATTTTCACAGGTAGAAAGAGTTTGTTAGTACGAACAACAGTGAGATCCATCTGATTAAATTGTTGGTGCTTTGCAGTGTGCACGCACAAATCCAGTGCACACACTCCCACAGATGTACCTCTGTATCCAGCTCACAGGCATGGATTTTGTTCTTTCCTGTTGTTTTCTCTTAAGTGTTTAGAGGCTGAAATTATATATAGAGGTGGGTTTGTCTTTCTCGTTTATAGAGATATGCTGAACATTCTAATGGACCTGTGTGTTTTGTAGACTTCTTTTTGAAACATTGTAGAAAAAAACCTAGTGCATATTGTTGAAATGACAGAAGTTCAAAACTCTTTTTATTCTATGTGCATGCAGTTCACAAGCATAAAATAGAAACAAGTTTAACAAATATGACTTTATATATCAGCTATGAACATTAATGTGTTTAAATGCTCTTGGTGACTTAATGGACAAATATAAGGGGTTCCTAAATCCATCAGTCTCCATTCAGAATCCTTGCTGTTATAATTGCATTACTAAAAGTAGTGGCTACATCCCTGATACAGAATTAAAATATCCATAGTGTTTACTTAGAGGTTATTAATGCACTTATCTTTAAGTTTCTGATTTTTCTAGCTCTCACCGGTTCAGGTGGGCTTCCATTACCTCCACAAAGCAAGACTGTTCAGGTCAGGTGTTTTGGTGATCTGGTTTGGTGTATTGTACACAAGGTAAAGGTACAGACAGGGTATTCATGTGCCTCACAGAGAGAAGCCAACAACAGTGAAAAAGCAGAGGAAGATATGAAAAGGATGTATGCTGCTCACAGCCTGCCACCATCACCTCATTTGAAATTGTTGCTATGAGGGGCCTTTAGTAGGGTTTTTGTGGACAAATCACTACTTAAAGGGATTCCTTAGGTGTCTTAATTTAAAAATCTTAAGAAAAAGATAAATTCATGGAGATCTGTTACTCGATGTCAAATATGCTGGATAAACAATGATGTGATGTACTCAAAACTGATCTTAGAATTGGTAGCTAGGATACCTCAAGCATCCGACAGTAGTGCTCACTGCAGATAAAACTGCAATGTCTGGTGCTGGTGATTTTTAAGGTCATTTATAAAGTTATGTACATTTGGTTGTACAACAGTTGTCATAGGTGGCTTTTAGCTAAAGAGTTCATATCATCATCTTGGTCATCAACAAAGACAGTTGAATTCAGGGTTTTTTTTTTTCAAAGGAAAAAATACTGGCCACTGTCAACTGATGCACTCTATTTCAGTATTACGTATTTCTTGTCTTGTCCACAAGAGAGAATATTCGTCCTAAACCTCAACCCTTTCCTAGCAGCCAGTTTCCCTGGTAACAAAGCCAATGATACACTGCAAATTAGACCAGGGTAACTATGGAGCCATACTACTGACTTAATTTGAGGCTAAATTCTGGTGCACCTGGAAATAGAACTGGTGTCAGTAGCATTACATGATCTCTTATTGGAATCTTTTTTCACCTCAGGTGACTAATCCATGACCAGTGAACCAAATAAAGCCCCACCCCACACTTTGCCTCCTCCTGTCTTCAGACCCCTGGCTGTCTTCTCTGTCAAATGATTAAAATGCAAGGCATATCCAGTGATATGAAAAGATTTGTCTATGTTCCTGAATCATTGCCATGTTGCCCCAGGATAAGGCTTTTTAGCATGTCTGAAAAAGGCTGTGTGTCTCTTCTGCTAACTAGGACATGTTAGATGAAGATTTCTCTCAGAAGTATCCTAATTCCCTTCCATATTTTTTCTTAAGAGCCAATCCCCACATAATCCTATTGAAATTAGAGTTATATTTAACTGAAGTTAAATTAAGGCATATCTACCAGTGATACTTAACAAAGTTTCAGTGAATATTACAGCACCAAAATTTGAGAGACCAACAAATCCTGGCCTCCTGCCATGTTACCACCTGGATGCTTACCCAGGCTTCAAGCATGCCTTGCAACTGCCCTTGCCATATGTCCATGTAATGCCTTTATTTAATTCCCTATCCCTTACATGTATAGCAGGTAGTCTTTCATTTCTTACCCTCCATTCTCTCAGCTCTGAATTAGAGGAACATTGGTTCAGCTCTTCATTTTATGATTCTTTGCTTGCTTTTTCACCTGCTTTTTTAGCAGTAGAATATCATTTAGCTTCATGTCAGCCACTGCTGAATTGAAGTTGCCCTATTCAATCCAGGATGTTTAACAGAGAATAGCCAAATAATAAAGCAGCACATGATCTGTGTTTAGCAATTGAGTTTTCTCACTTCAGCTTGTAATCTGTAGCTGCTTTTTCATGATGCTGCTAATTCAAACATCAGCACTACTTGAGCATTGTTTCATGTGGTTTTGATAAGCTAACTATTTGGAGTTTATAGTACTATTTAAGTAAGTTTTGTTGTACAAATGTTCAAGTTTTTATCTGGACTCAACACTGCACTCAATAAAAGCCAAAATTAGAAATACTTGTAATTAAAACGTCATCATTGTCATCTAAATCGCTGCTCATCTGAATCAGGCTGAAGTGCACAATGCGTTGATATGCAGAGATAGAGTTTCAGACTCTGAAAGTTCAAACATTTCTACGTATTTCTGTATCAGATACACTCATTAGGTTGCTTAAAGTTTGCTTCTCCACACTAAAACAGCTGAAGACTTGCTTTGCTTTAAAGAACATAAAATAACTGGGAGAAGTATCTGGAGCTGACACACATGAAACTCTGCCATGCTCTCAAGGCGCCAAGCCAACACCAGAATGGCTGCCACGGCATCTCGATGCCCTGACTCTTCCCCTGCTTGCCAAAATTAGGCTTGCATGAGTGCCAACATCTGGTGCAAGCCATACTGTACTTTGGATCTGTGCCTTGCCACCACCTGGAAGAAAGACTATAAATTAAAGCCTGGAAGTGAAAGGCATTTGATTTTGTGAGCTGTAGGGAACATAAAATTTCTGTTTGTGTCTGCTGCTCTGAGTATTTCCCATTAGATAATAGACTGAGAGGACTGCATGTATCTAAATCTGAACTAACTAAATGATGGAACTTTTTATAAATTAGTCAACAGCAGCTAGCAGTCAAACCTAATGGCAGCAGATGGACTGCATGGTGCCTATTCCAAACTCTTTGTTGCTCTGCTAGTCCCTCCAAATTCCACTCTTATTGCAACCTCTTTGTTTTAAACAAGCACAGTTGCCTTCTTTTTCCTAATATTTGCTCAGTTGCTTTACCCAGAGGGTTCTGTTGCAAGGGATTGCAAAGGCTTAGTCTGCTGCTGGACCACTGAGTCCTCACTGCCTTCATTGTCCTTCCAGCATACTGGCTTTTGAAGCAAACATCCAGCTTCTCATCTTTATTCTCAAATTTGATGAAGGATTTTCTCAGCAATGTGACTGCATTTCTTCTTTGGGAGGTTTCTCATTTGTCCTATCTAGTTGCATCTACATTGCCATCTGCCCTAGAATGCCAAGTCCCCTCATCGTGACCTGGAATCTTCCCTCTCTCTGAGTTTGTATCCTTTACAACAGAGTAGGTAATAACAGAAAACAGGCCCTGACATGCAATTGTTATTTAGCCTGCCTGTGAGTATGAAACATGGACTCCACAGGTTCTGTTACACCAGCTTCACAGTTTATTTTTGGGCTTGGTTTGGGGATTTTTGGTCAGTGGGGTTTCTTTGTTTTGTTTTGATCACTTGATGGCTGTGATTATTGTATGCTTCCTTACTGTGTCTCTGTCCATGTGTTGTCTGTCCCTTGACAGCAGCATTCAGTTATGGCTGGTACTTGCAGCTCCCTGAGCATGACAATCACTCAGCTGTTGTCTCTGACCTGCTGTTCTGCACCTGCCTCTGGCCACAGTGCTGCCTGCTGTGCTTAGGGCTCTTCTTTGTCTCCCCATTTGTGAATCTGTTCCATAGGCTGGGGTCCCTGTTCACTGATGGTTTTGGTGTCTACTAGCGATGACTTCTGTAATGGGCTGTGTCATGCTACCGTAATCTTCCTGACATCCTGCAATGTGCCTTTGTAGTTCCACTCATGCAGCAGGTTTACTCCTTCTCCCAAGGAGGAAGGTTCACGCATCATGAAGAGTGGTTGCTTATGTTTTTAGGTTAGTGTACTGAAATCCCTCTGTGAGGGTGGGCAGGAGGTTTTCCTGGCTGTCAGACTTTGGGGAGTACCCCACGGTACTTTGTGGGTGAATAAGGGAAGATAGCAGTGAGAGCCTCTCACACTTGTTCTCACCATTTGAATTCTGCTGCTGGGAGGTTGGCTCATTGCCTGAACCCAGTCTGGTGGTTCTCCTGTATCTTACAAATGGGATTTAGGGTTTTTCTATTAAATTTGTTGTCTAATTCTAATTCATGTGGCCGGCATGGCTCCTTATGTCTGTGCCTTATGACATTTGTTGACAAGATATTGTTAGTAACAAACACAAATCACGTGACATCAGACAGCAATAAATGAACTTAAGTGCTAATTTCCCCTGTTAGAAAATAGACTAATACCATGTAGATTCTGTCTAACTATCCTCTGGGCTTTTTGGGAGCATTGTGGGCAGTGAAGGAGCTGTACATTATCTGCTGTTCCTTACATGTACCAGGAGAAATCAGACATATATTCCAGAATATCCAGAAGAAAGTATAGAAGTCCAATATTAGACTGCAGCTGCAAACATTTTCCTGTGCCACTCTGAACAGTAGGGTATGCCCCGCACAATCTTGTGCCTCAGGGATAAGAATAGTGCAAGTTGAATCATGAAACCAACAGACATACCCTCCCAAGACTCTACTATTCTTATTCCCTGGGGAGGCTCCTCTCCCTCATGACCAGCTAATGAGAAGTTATCTCTCAAGTCGGTCACTTTGGTTACTGCCATACCATGGACAGCTCCAAAGTACATCAGATACTGGGTGAAGGAGATTTAATTTGTTTAGTAATTCATTTTATGAGGCTCTGAAGAAAATGAGTACATTAAAATTGGATTTATAAAAGAAAAAAAATACACAGTATTATCACAAAGCTGATTTTGCTAAAATCAAAGCATAACAAAATTTAGATAGGATTAAGCATGAAAAAGTGCTATGCCATTTTAAAATTATTTGGTACAACACAGAAAAAAATAACGCAGATTATTTCTCTTGTTCTTACAAAAAATAGAACCACTTCTGTGAGCATCAGACTTGAAACATTTCTAGAGTATCAGATATAATCAAAGGGATGAGAATGCTTTACTGGCATTTGCAAGTAGATGTTTTGCTCTCCTCATTTACAAAATCTTCTCAGATGTTGCACTTCAAGCCCTCTCTGGATATTTGATTCTGTGAACAGCTGCTGAACATTCAGATTGATTGCTTTTCCCTCACGTACTACTGAAGAGTTCATTTATGTGTCTGCAGTCTGGTGGGATTTATCTGTGACTACCATCCTGAGCCTGTGTTCCAGCCCAAAGCCTTTCTGTAGATTCAAGGTGCATCCACACTGCTTGGGCGTAGCCCTGTGCTCAGCAGCAGGCCTTAGGAGATCTCAGGGGTCCAGAAGATGCATATGCTAAGAGCTCTAAATGAAAATTTTTGGAGTGCAGAGTCTGGACAGGTCTATTCCAGTTTGGTCGCAGCAATGGATGGTTAATGTTGGGCTCCGTCATCCATCAGCACAGCACACAGATGATAAAGCACTATCAAGCAAGGCGTACTTGTGCCAACAAAGGGGACAAACCGGCCGCAACCAAGGATGTTGCTGTCCTTTAGTACTCAGTCTGAGTACTAGTACTCAGTTACAGGCCCTGCTGAGGCTCTGGATGCAGACTAAATATTGATGTCTTAAAGACCTAGAAATAAAACAACGCGCTTTCAAGACAATATTGGTGTAGGAGGTAATATAAAGGCTGGTCTTTATTGGAGGCCTCCAAGGGACAGATATAAAAAATGCCCAC
This sequence comes from Melanocharis versteri, assembly GCA_013397845.1. Classification (NCBI taxonomy): domain Eukaryota; kingdom Metazoa; phylum Chordata; class Aves; order Passeriformes; family Melanocharitidae; genus Melanocharis; species Melanocharis versteri. The sequence continues at coordinate 247,692 of VZTG01010183.1, forward strand.
CCCCACATGGGGTGAATACAGTTTTATAAGTTTAGCAAATTAGCATAATTGACAAAAAATCCCCAATTAGAGACATAAGTGGTGAGGTAATTCCCCCTTTTGTTTCCACCTCGTAGTGTAGCCCCCATTTAGATAGGAACTAAACTTTGTTTATGAAAATGTGTCTCAAAGAGCAGGTTTCAACCTTGGCTCTCAGGAAGAACCAAGACAGGATAGGGGCCTTGGACACCCCAGCTTGGAGCGGCTGGAATGTGTTTTGTCTTTCAACCTATCAGGGTAGGGAAAAGTACTGGGGCTAGCTAGGAACTATGTAAGTATACAACAATAGAGCTACAAATAGATATGAAGGAAATATAAAAGCAAAAATCATTCTGGCGTCAGTATGATCTTTGGGGCAGCAAACTCAGCAGCTCATGTGTGTAGACAACACATGCCTTCACTACCCTTCAGAGGCAGCACACAACAGGCATGTTTCCACTTGCTGAGCTCACCAGGCCCAGATCTTCATAGACTCCTAGAATGGTTTGGGTTGGAACATCATCTCATTACAAGTCCCTGGCATGGACAGGGCCACCTTATACTGGACCAGGTTGCTCAGTGCCCTGCCCCTGTCATTGAACACTTCCAGAGATGGTGCATTCACAGCTTCTCTGGGCAATCTGTTCCTGTCTTCACATTGCTTTAATAATTGCTGTCTTCACAGTGGTGCAATAATTTTAAAACTGGGAAACAGTACTCAGTACTTTTCCAAGTTCTTCATGCCAGCATGAGGATTTCTTTTAAAAGTAATTCTAAAAGAATTAATCACCATTTTATTTTCCTTTTACATTTATTTTTCCTTAAAGTTAATGATGCAACATTTAAGACAAGGGGTGTTAGACACTAAACACTAAAGAACTTCTGCGGCCCCATCCAGTTGGTGCTTGGTTGTAAAAAGCAGTTCTGGGTTTCATTTAAGTTTAGAGCTGAACAGAAGCCGTTGTACCTTTCCTAGGGACTGGATCAACTCTGGCTTGTATCTCTAGAGCAGTCATGGAAAAGTGCCAGTCTAGATATAAAACTGTATAAAAAATGAGGCAGCCACAATAATTACAAAGCATTTCCCTTTTCTTGTGACAAAGTCTCGCTTTAGATGAAGGAAGAAACTGGATTTTCTACCAAGATGAGCTAAAGTGCAGCAAGACTTCAGTGTCAGTACTGCCTGACTGCAGGAAGGGCTCGGCTCAGCTCTCCTGGCTGGTGCTGGAGATCCCCTGGTCAGGAGAGGAGCGTGGTTTGGTCTTTGCACCAGTGCCCATCTGACCAGAAAGAGGCCACCCCTTGGGGATGACTGCCCCCCACATCAAGGAAATGGTCTGTGAGGTTGGAGCTTCTCTAGTGGAATAGATGTACATCACAGGAGTGTGGGCTGCAGGCTGTAAAAATGATTGTACCAACCCAATAAAAACTGGGAATGCCTCTGTGACATTTATTTCATCAGTCTAAGTTTCAGTGCTAACTAGTTACAACAGATTAAAGATGACTCAGAGATTCTAGGCCCACACAATTTCACATTGTAACTCTTTCTTATTATTACTTCATTTGAAAAGAATAAGGAAATTTATTTGAAGCTGCAAAATTTTTATTATTCTTAATTTTTTCATGATTCAATTGTATTAAAAATATGCCAGATTAATGGAAATATTTGGAGACAGATCTACCTCTCTTCCCAACACCTTCTAGCTAGTAATTCCTTCATATGATGGGTTTTAAAAGAAAAAAAAATAGAATCAACTCAAGACAATCATTAGAACACATCTTTCATTTCCTTCTGGAAAGTCATAAAGCCTATTATTTTTAGGCAAAATATATATTTTTTCTTAAATAATTGTGATAAAAAGCACTGATTTCTGTGGTTAACTGTTGTGAGGTTATTTTAACATGATGAAGCTTTTAGGCTTAGCCATCAGTATTGCCACACTGCTGAAGTATTTCTGGCAGCTACCACAATACTATATGTTTGAAGTCCTTCCTACACCTTTTTGTATGTTCCTTCGTAGGAAGGATTTTTCAAATTCTCAAGTTAGCTAGAATGTTTGCTAACCAGATAATAATTTGGAAATTAATTTTATGCTATGTGAAATGTAATAAAAAATGTAAGTCAGTAAAATGCAATTGTGGCTGGCCATGTTATATTTTAAAAGCCAACTAATCAGTATCGAATAGAAGCAGCAGTTTTTAATGCATTCAATATTATTGCAGAGGCTCTCAGGCAAGGCACATTAATTTTCACATTAGAGATGGGTTGTTGGAGAAAATATTTTAAACATAGCAATGCTTTCTTTCAAGGAAGGAAAAGTTCACAATTTTGACTTGACACAATGTTAGGATACTTTAAATATTGCATTTTCTGCCGGCATATTTTAATTGAGGTAAACTTAAGGATATAATTCTTGAGTTTGTTATGGAATTTGGAAAGCTGTAATGAGCTGTTGTGTAGAGACTTCTGCAGACTGGAATCTTGTAGTAACTTAACTTAAACACAACAACCTATTCAACTGTGGGAGTGGGAGCCTGGTTTTTAATTTTAGCAGAGGGACAGAATGTAGTAATGAGGTAAGAAAGAAGGGAAGCCAGTTGTAGTGATGACTCAGCTTGGCTCCACAACAGCATATGCTGTTGTGCACTTCGTCTCCCTGGATATATATCGTACAGATGCCAGCCAGCTGCCTTGTCTGTCCAGGTAGGTCCTGAGGCTCTGAGGTTTAAAGGGATGCTCTCTTCACCTGTTTGTGGAGCTCTCCTGTTCATACCTACATACAGGCAACTTGTATTCTTTTGTCTAAAGTTGTCTTCCTTTACTAAATCGGCATATCTTAAGGCAGATATTCTAGAAATGTTTATCTTCTGCAAAATGTCCTTATGTCCTGCATTTTGCTGTGAGCCCTCAGTGCCTTTGTTTGGCCACTCATTTAAATGCCTGATTCAGAGCGTATTGCTGTTGCTTACCTCTTTTTACATCTTTTGTTCTTAAACTTCAGACTCTTCTACTACAGTTTTACATGATACTGGCAGCAACTTAAATTCCACTCTTTTAATTGCTTCATTTTTTGACTGTCAGCATACCAATTTGTGCTCAGATGTAGGCGTGTGAGAGCACAGAGCAAACTAATCTAAAACATACTTCGAAATTCATGGAAGTCTTTTCTCTGCAAGCAACTAGGGTTATTGACAGTTCTGTCTGAAGATTTTTAGTTATTAGTTCCAGTCCAGTAGCATCAAAGGATCTGAGGGAACTCCATTGCATCACATTCTAAATAAATACAAAGACATATTTTTGCTCCCCAAAATACATAGCGTAAAGGCATTCTAGGTAAAGAAGTGAGGTAGGACTAGGTTGCTGTCCTGATGGGTTTTTTCCTGTGCACTTCCAGTAAGGTGATATGTGCCTTTTCTTGTTAGAGAGCAGTGTGAAATGATCTCCCCACATGCACCTTTAAGCACATGTAACATGCAGAAGACAGCTCAGAAGCTGATGTTGATGCCAGTCTGGAAACCCACATCCAGCTGTTTGAGATAGGAATAAGCAATGGATCTACATTTTCCTGCTTTTTTTATGTCTGGTTCTGAAAATACCTAATCTTAAGTCTTGGAATCATAGAATCCTAGAATGATTTGAGTTGAAGGGACCATAAAGATCATCTAGTTCCAACCTCAGTGCCATATGCAGGGATTGCTTTGACTAGACCAGGTTGCTCAATGCCCCATCCAGCCGGGCCTTGAACACTGCCAGGGATGGTGTAGAAGGCTGAGCGGTAAGGAGTCAATGCATTGCTATGCCTCAAACTCCAATGACCATTCAAGCAGTCAGCTTAGAACAGGATGTGCCTGGAAAGCTGGGGGCTGTGTGAAGGTAGGGCAGCATCTTTCTGGAGCCAATTTTCCTGTTCAGGTCCGTGATGACCACACAGCACCTAGCTGTACAGTTGCAAGAAGCAGGGGCAACAGCAGTCATATTTTCAGAGGGGGCTATGGACCACCAAGGACCCCAAAGCACTCCCAACCCTTTTCAGGAACTCTCCATCAGAACACTACACATGCCTCATAGCATTGCATCAGACACGAAGAATCCCCTCCCTTGGGAGGGATCTAGGCATTCCCAATGCCAACTTGAATGTATACAACTCAATGAATTTTTTGTTTTGGACCCTCACCCCCAACAGATCAGGACTGTGACCATCACTCCAACCACAGACATGGAAATTGCAACGATCAGGTCTTGTTGCTAGATCCACAGATATCTTTCCTCTCCACTATCTAATATCCACTATCCTTTCCTTCACTTTCTTTTCTTTTCCTTATATATTTTCTTCATGTCTTTTCATACTTCTATAGAAAATAACCAAAATGGCCATATACATTTTTTCCACTGCAATTACATTATTTTGAAATAAATCTTCTTCATATACATGCAGGTCATTCAGTGTTCTTTCACTCTAATTCACCCCAAGGGATTTATTAACAGAAACCTTACTTACCCTGTCTCAGATGTGGGTTGTAACAGATGAGGCATCCACAACTTCTCTGGGCAACCTGTTCCAGTGCCTCACCACCCCCACAGTAAGGAATTTCTTCTGTATACCTAACCTAAATTTCCCCTCTTTCAGTTTGAAAATGTCTCACTGGTTTTATGATAACCTCCAAAATTCTACTACTACCCTGTATTAACAAGAGAGAAAATTCCTCTATTATTTCTCTGGAATAATTGCTCTTCCCAATGAAGCCTGAATGAAGCCTGAATAAAGCCTGAATTCTGTATAATGTTGATACATTGGCTCATTTAGAAAAGCATTGTTAGCAGCTGATTGCTTATATAATCTCCTTGGCAATTTTTTACGTTTAGGTTGTCCTTATTTTGTTACAAGAAAAGAACATAGAGGTTTTTACTTCGATTGGGTCCATTAATTTTCCGAAGTCATTTGGACAGCAAGGTATTTAATCAATCTCCTATGTGGTTTCAATGAGACACTATTTCTAAAGAACCTAAATTGAGTGCTTTTATTCTAAGGCTTAAGGCATTCATTAGAAACAGGCCATGTTATCTGTGAAAGATTAATACCTGTATGAACAAGGAGTAATGCAATCAGGAATGGTAGTCTTATAGCATCATAAAAATGGGGCTAACTAAAAATCACAGTAAAAGAGATGCAGAGTTTTAAACAAACCCCCATCGCTGGTTCTTTTATCATTAACAACAAATTAAAACTAATTACTTTCTAATGACAACACAGTCTGATGTTCAAGTCATACTTTGTAGTGATTATGCAGGTGTGGAGCAATGGTAATGCTCAACTAACACGCGTGAAAGACATGAATGATTAGAATTAGTTCTATATGTTGAGCTAATTTTGTTTCAGGTTTTCAATTCTGTATGGAAGCAGGAGGACTCATACATCCCTTTCTCCCCAAGGATGTTCTGTTCAAAGAAGCACGTTTTGCTGATTTGTAGACACACAGCATTTCAGCCAAGTAATCTGAGGAAGTATTCAAGCTAGATATGTTTCCCTGAAATTCTAGGAATAATGATAGAGAAGGTGAAGAGCAACTTCAAAATTTCAGATGCCCATTCAGCTTCCTTTTTAAAAATTTTCTAATATTATGTTAGAGAATGAAAAAGCCTTTGAAACAGCCAAAGAAGCAAAAAATTCAAATCGAAACTTTGATTACAGTTTGCTGCAGTCTCTTTCCAATCAGTGGGCTTTTGATTTTGCTCTACATAATATGTAGAATATTTATATTTGCTGAATTTTTATTTTTCTTTTTTTTTTCTGCATGAGTGCTGAATGCTCTTGCTGTCATACATGGATATAATGGAACTCAATTCTTAATCATACTGGTTAGTAATCACATAAGTTTTGTTTCAATGTTATTTTCTTTTTCACTGAGACCAAAAAATGGTCAACTTTGCTGGTCAAGAAGGGTCTTCTTGACCCCTAAATATAAGTGGGGAAAACAGCTCCTAGGGAAAAAAAATATTCCAAAGAGATTTTTATAAAGCCACTTTACTGAACTGATCATTAAATATAACAAAATAATATCTGTAGAAATGGTCTTAAAGAAATATGAAATAGAGAGAATTTTATAAACTTAATGGAATGTGAAAGTCATAATGCTGAGTATTTTAACAGATTGAGACTGATATGTGGTAAGCTGAAAGGAGAGTAGTGTCTCAGTGTGTCATTGCACCTGCAGGTGGGAACCTCAGCATGGATTTCAGTTCAGTGTCAGAGGAACCCTGCTCCAGGACAGAATGCATCTCTGATTACGCGATCACCAATACAAGGGATTCTATTTCAGCTACAGTAAATGGATGTAATAATGGGTGTTTTTATTTTCTCCTGGCTGCTTCTAAGCATGGAGGTAACGAGTTCACCCTTCCTACAATGCCTTGCCAAGGTTTTCTTTACATTCTCCATCTCTTGATTTTTCTTTCTGACTTAATTTAAACTAAAATGTTTTGCTCATAAACTGACACATTACAAACATCTTACTAAACAAACTACAAAAGTGAATTTTCTCCAGTTTTACCTGCGTATATTTCTAATTTATTTTTAGAATACCAGCAATCTTTTGGTTTTACATTAGCACGGATTCTAGCGTAAGAGGATTGTAGTATATGACTTAGGTTTCTAGCTATTTCTCAAGATCCACACTCTTTTTATAGATATTCCTAACAGATCATCTGACATTTTTATGTGAGTCAAGCTCTCACTTTAGATCAAAGTCTGTTTGTGCTGGTCATGCAATGCCAAAGATTAAAGCTGAACAGAGACTTGCTTTCTGCCAGGACCTCTCCAAGTAAGGTGCCAGGAGGATGCCTTAGTGTAGGACCTTCTCTCACCTCAGTACAGGAGATGTGTTGGGAGTTGGCTTAATTGGCTAAACTGTACTGCGCTCCACTGGTCCTCCAACATCATTGCCACAAACATGACTGGGCTTAGTTGTGAGGCAGTTATGTATTAAGGAATTAAAACTACCATCCATTTTAATGAAAGTTCTAAAACTTCTCATATAATTGATGTCAGTCTTGTCCAGAGAGTGAGTTTTGTGTCCACTGGAAAAGAATATAATTCCCAGATTTGAAAATTAAATGCCTGACTTTTACTGATTCCTCTTCCTCCCTTAGCACTGCTTCTCCACCCCCCAAAAAAGTAATCAAATCCTAAATGGCTTGAAAAGAAATTCTGTGCTTTTAAACAAATGTAAGTTGAAATGTAGCAAAGCATTTTCAGATCCTTCCCTCTGTGATATTATAAGGCGCACAATGATAGCATTTTCTTGAAAATGTTAGCAATGGAACAGGAATTTTCATAAACAAATGATAGGAACTGGGTTGAATGTCAGAATATAGATGCAAATTTTGATCAGGAAATCAGTTTCTTCTTTGTATTCATATGAAACTTACGAAAAGTAAGAAGCTGCTAATATAAATACAGTTGCTAATATAAAAACATTGATAGCAAAGTTAGTCTTATATGTGTAGCAGTGAGCTGTGAGACATTGAGATGCACTGTTGTGTCGTGGATTTAGAAATGCCACCTGGGGTTGGAACCTGCATTCACATTGACTCTTCAGCAGAGTTGCACTCAAAAAGCTTTTATTAATCGGTGTTATTAATATGCTATCTCCCTGCCTTCCTTGCCTAACTGAGGAGATCCACCTGTCTCCAACTCACTTTATGTGGCAAAGTGCTGATTTAATCATGCTGTATTTAATCATGGTATGTTAGAAACAGAGAACCCAAACCTGAGTGAGTAGTGAAATCCCCAAAGGTATGAAATGCTGCAGAGGATAGTGGAGTTAGTAGCAAACTATCTCTGTCTTGCACACTCTCGCTGTTCCTCCAAGCAGATGCTATTCTGTTTGCAGGATCAACCATGTGGGCGAAAATTTCATGTCCATGTTGTGAAGAAGCCTGCTGGGATGCCCTACCTTCCATGAAGTCAGTAACTAATATGAGTAGTGTTAAATAGGTGTTAATAAAGTGGTTACGTACCTTCAGCTATTGACTTTAATTTCTTCTTTTCAGAAATAAATAAAAATTTAGAAAACTAAGAAAACCAGGTAAAATATTTTCTAGTGAGAAGATGGTTGTTGAAGATGTAAATAAAATTATGAAGGTTTCCTGTAGCTTTTGATTTTCTGTGAAGGACAAAAAAAATTAGTTCATTGAAATTTCCCCTACTTGTGTATACTAAAACTCAGTAAAAATTTGGATTTCCATGGGGTTTCATTTGATGTTTTGTGAGATAGATATATCTGAACATTAAGGTAGTGTATTGAAAGACAAGTGAAGCATGCTACTGCTCTACTACCAGCAAGGGACCATCATTATCATTTAATCAGTTTTCAATACATTGCACAAAAGTTTAATTTTTCTCTTCATAACTTTGTTTAAATTAACATTGGTCTCCCTTTTAAATAGCCCGGTAAGCAGATAACTTAGTATTTCAATTTCTTCTCTTTAAAAAATAGTGTCAAAATAACCTTGCTGTGTTGCTGTAAACACATATCCCACTAGCTGTAATATATTTATGTATTTAAAACTGCTAATAGCTTACAATGTGATCGTTATGGGTAATGCTCTTGAACAGTACCCATCTGATGTTTCATTACCTTTTCTATAAACTGCAGCAACCACTCAACCAGACATCAGCCCCCATACGCAGAAGTACATGAATGAAATTAAAATTTACATTTTCTAGTATTTTTTTCCAAGGTGCTTGCTTTTCAAACTCATCTATTCTGCATTCATTAGAACTGTAGCGGAGTTTACACAGCCTGTAAGTAGCCCTAATCTGCATGGAGTCTGAATGGCTGAGTAATCTAACTGGGCAATTAAGGATTTTCTGTCTAAACTGACTGATGTTAATTTTAATAATCCTAGACTTTTTCCCCTTAATGTTTCAGAGAGTCATTAGCAGAGTTCAGCCTTTTTTCACTTGATTAGGAATAACTTTGTATGCCTGCTGATCCTTATGGTAAGGAGTTGCCTTGCTCGAAGAAAAATACGGTAATGGTGGTGTAAATGTAGAGGGATGATTTCACACAAGGATGTTTGCTTTTGATGACATATCTTCAGTACTGTATTTTCTGCGTCTCAGTTGATCAAAAGTGTTCTTCAAACTCCCAGAAGATAAAGGAAAATAAAAAAACTCAACAAAACAACAAACACAAACCAACAAATAATTCACAACAGCTTATTTGCCAGATGAATTTGGAAGCTTTTATGGACTGCTCACTGCTGTGAAACACAAAATCCAGAACCAACTTATTCTTAAGTATTAAGAATAAATTAATTTTACATTAATTTTTGCATTAATTTGTAGTTGCTTTAAGTTTCAATTCATCTGTCTAAGGAAAGGTACTTCCATTTTCTTCAGCCTAACTAACACACAAAAGTACGTCTGACAACATTAATTTCTTAAAAAATTGATATTCCTTGGGATCTTTGTAAGATGACATTCACTTTTTTACATTCTAGAAATTGGCTCAGGTTTATCCCAACACTCCCAGACTCTAGAATAATTAAGGTAAAAATTTGTACTTTGTTTCCTTGCAGGTAACAGCACGTGTGTCTCTTAGGACAGTGCAGTTCATCCCACTTCTGTGGTTGTAGGCTTCACGATAGAATTAGGTGTACATTTCTCAAAGGCAATTTCTCTCTTGCCTTTTTTTTTTTAATATAGGTCTGTGCTTACAGTCGAAAGAGAGTCTATAGAAAAATGGCATATCCCAAAAAGTAGATGCTTTCAGAGTAATTATATGTTTCTGAACCATATGTGGCCTGTTCATTCAGACTTTGATACTTTCCTATTTGTATGAGTTACTGTTAGATCTATATTAACCAGTCAACCTTCAAACACAGAAACAGCTGATTTTGAAAGATCAAATTTGGCTGTAGATTGGCTCACACATCAAAATTGGTAGTTGAATTTAAATTGCAGTCTTCTAAAAAATTTATTCATGTTTTCAGAATGTACTGAGCAGTACTCAAGGCTCTGAGTGTGTAAACTTATAAAGAGTTAACTTGATATAAGACATGAAGAGAAAAATCAAGTACAAATTGTCATATCCACACACAATAATTTTTTCTCCAAGTTCAACCCTAAATATTTATTTAGGGATCTGTCCTGCACATAAAAATTGCCAGCTTTCATCCTACAATATATTATCATTGATGTCATGGTGTTCTAAGAGTTTGTGCTTAACAATATATAACCCTGTGATGCTACTTTTTATCATTCATTTTATGTTTCTCTTTGGTTGGTTTCAAGCCTGAAATTATGCTTTTATGGAGATATTCTTATTAGTTATACAACAGTCATGAACAAGAGGTGTACGTGATCCAGTTGTTGAATTGTGGGATTTACTCTCAGTAAGGGTCACAAGTATTAGTAGCAAAAACTTCTCTCCACCATGTTTTAACCTTGACATTCAATGAGTGCAAATGACAGTGATGCGCCACACCATTTTCTTCAGCCTTCTATCTCTTCCAAACCTAGGGCTGAAATGACACTTTTTTTTGGTATCAATTTGTTCTGCCACAAATGGAACTAATTTGATTGTAATTTTGATTTACTTTGTAGAACGTGGTTGCACTTCCTAATCATATATAGTAAAAACTCATTAACTGAGAATGAGATTTTGGCTAAGGAATTAGCTAAGAATCTGCCTTATTCTGTCACTGAGAACGAACATGTTCTTGGTGTCTCTCACATCTGTAAGTGTATTTTCCTAAGTCCTCATTTCTCTCTAATTACGTCTTGTTTGTGGGGTAAATTCTCTAAGCTTCATTGGAAGGAAAATCATTGTCTTTTTATCCTCCCTGTGGGGAATTCATTCCACTTGTTTACTGATATATGTGGCAGACTGAATAAAATGATTCCTAATTAGCATATATGAAATAATCATTGGTCTATCTGGAGTCATAATTAATGCATTAGGAAGAATTTACTGGATGTCAAGGAGAAAGACATTAGCATAAATGAGCTTATTTTAGATGGGCTGCAATTGAGACACTACTTTCCCGTAAGAATGTTTACCAAAATTAAGCAATAACAACATATCAATTTACTAAGAACCATTAGTGTGTATGGTCTGAGCTATTAACTTCAGCCGTGCTTTCAGCACCTTGATAGCTGAAAGAAGTCGCTGGCATCCCGTAAAGTCACAGGAGTACCTAGAGTGTGGGGATGAGAAGTGGAGGGGGACCGTGGATGCACACAGAGGCTTTCTGCAATATGCTCACGGACCTTGAAAAAAGCAGATGCTGCAAAATCTTACCACACTACCTGGTTATGCTGAGGCTTTATTGATTAAAACATGTCCCTCCTGAGAGCATAACCTGTAGACAGTAGTAAAACAAAGATTATCCTTACACAAAGGTGTTTAAATAACTTAAATTTCAGTATTGATGTTCTGTGGCTAACTGAAATACAAATTTCAGTTATTTTCAAGCCTTTTTTCCTCAGTCAGTCACCAGGCATCTGTTAGCCTGAGAGTAGATTTTAATTTTTAGAGGACTCTGTACATCCAAGAATGAATGCTCTACCTAGGGAAGAGGTGAGATTCAGGAGACTTAAAAATAGGCTATATCTCCTAGCAATTAGGTTATAGAACATTTATCTAATATATTTTAGCATAGTTATCATTATACTTAATGTTGAAAAGATGTGGCTACAAATAGAGCCTGACAGTGGGTCCATAAACTATTGAGTCTGGCCTAATTTGAAACATGAGGAACTGACTGAAACTGGTTAAACCTGTCATATCTGACTCCAGTGAGAGTCACTCTAGTCAAACTAGTGTCAAGTTAGTAGAAGTGGATTCCAGTATTGCACTCATTTCAAGAAATGGTAATCCATTGCAGAATGATAAAATTACAGCAACCCAACAAGTTGGTGTAAAATCTTTTAAGAACAATCATAACCCCTTATTAATTCACATGGGGAAAACAACAGTCTGGTTGATATCTCCTTCCTTGTCCCCAGCTTCTGTTCCTCCTTCCTTTTGTATTTCCTGTGAGACAAATTCTGTTACCTGCTTTAAATTTTTGCAGCAATTTTTGCTTCAAATTCTTTTCTGTTGACTTATGAATGAAACACCACATTACCAGTATATCGACAAGGTTACTGAAGGTGACAAACCACAAAACCTACTTACTATATATATAAATATGTATATATATATATCTATATATATCTATATATCTATCTCATCGTCTTTTTAGAGCTCAGTTAGAATAGATAAGTGTTTTGCTGGTCATAATTTAGGTGCCTCATAAGGTGGTATGCAAGATGACTGCTAACGTGGGAAATGCCTCTTTTGGTTGATGAAGTCTGTGTTGTTATTATTGGAACAGCCAGTATATTGATTCATTGTGGTACCGACTTCAGGCAATGAATTAAAAACCAGCATTAGTGGGAGGACCCAAGAAAAGAACAAGGCAGTCTCGATAATGCACCATGGTTCAGACGAATGCAGCCATTCAGATTATTGAACAAATCAGTACAAAGTGCAAGAAAAAACAATAGGTAGGGAAACTGTCAGAATCACAGTACTGGTAAAGAAAACCTATTTAGGCTAACTTACTGCTGCCTTTATTGCCTTCATAGACATAATATATTTAGCAATAACAGCCTTCCATGACCTTTTTTCTAATCAAGTTGTGAGTCTTTGTACTGGGGAAAAGTGATTGTGATATTCCATTTTGTTTGTGCCCCTTGAGGAGATACCATATCCACCAGAATATCAGAAGCTCCATTTCCAGAACTGCATGCAAGCCATTGTTACAAGTGCTGTTAAAAAACACCACTGACAGTGCTGACATTTTGGCCCAGTGATAAATGTTGGAGCAAAATAAGACTATTTCCTTCAGAAAGGTCAAAGCCAAGGGAATAAATTGGCATAGCTCCTGCTTATGGAATAAAGGTGGGGAGTTGAAATAAAGATTTGTCTTTGTTTTCCTTTTGTCTTTCTGAATAAGAGGATTATTGTTTTGTGCTTCCACAAAGTAAACTAAAAAGGAAAGATGGAAAGAAATCATCAGGCTTTATACCCTGTCTGTCACTGTAAATGTTCAGTCACAGAAACACCATGGGCTATATTCCTTCATATCAGTTGGTCTTAGTCCTCTTCTGCAATAAGACCAACACACTTGTTCATTTTCAGCATCTATTCAAGCTGCTTCCTTAAGATATCTTTAAGAGATTAATGTATATAGAAGAAGGATTAGACAGTCTTAACTATCAAAAATGTAGTGGCCCTCAAAAGGGATTAATTTGTCCTTCTCTCATGTCCTCTTTTCATCCTGGCCAAACATCTCTTTTCTGCTGTTGTTCTCACTTCTGATGGAAGCTACTAAAAAGGTTGGAATTACTCCTCTGGTTTTGCTCACCTGGAATTTTTGTAAGCTGTAAATAACTCTCAAGTTACGAATTTTTAGGCACAGTCTTCCTGATAGGTTGATACAACTGAGCTCCAGGTACTTGGCATGGGAATTAAGATGTGCCTTTGTACATTTCTGTTTCACACTGACTTTCTTTTTAATTGTTGCTTTCAGAGACTGAAATCGTTGGGCATTTTCTTAATAATATTTCCTTCCTTTAATGTGTTCTGAAGTATTATTCTGAGAATCTTTAACTTTGCTATCAGAAGCTAGGATGACAGGTGTGGAGAATTATCCTCAGAAAATGTAAGACTTGTACAAAAAAATTAAGCATTTTATTCCAAGTTGTGAGGATGTTACGCCTCACTTGTGGGAGACTGATAGGGATTCTCTGTGTGAGATTTTCCTGTTTCAGGAGAAGCTTTAATAGATCTTGACATTATTGCTGTTCTGCATTCAGAATGAAACCCTTGTCCTCCCTGCACCATTTCTGTGACGACTAGCAGTAGAGTACCCCTCCCTTCAGTGGCAAGAACATGGCTTAGTAATTCTGTTCACTCTTCATCTCTGCTCTCTCCTCGCCTCAGTTGATCAGAAGATGTCACACAAAGGGCAGCAAACTTTCAGGAGAGAACTAGGTCAGGATTTTATTTAGTCTATGTATGAAGGAAATGGAGAATGAAGGATTCTTGGTTATGTGAGTAAGGAACAAGCCTTACAGGCAACCACAAACCTTTCTCTATCAGACACTAAACAAGTAAATTCCTTTTCAAACAGTGGCTGAATTTACTACTGACATTAAATTAACTCCAAGGAGTTGCACCTGTTTGCAGCTTTTGGCCCTGGTGGTGGTATGTCTCTTAGAGATGTCTGTACTTCTGCTAATCTGACTTCAAACCCTAGCATTCTTATTTGATTTCACATTTGCTATGTAATTGCAATTTCAGAATGAAAATGCTTTTTATAATATAATTAATAAAGCAGCTTATGGTCTTGCATAATCAAAATGGTAAAACAGGAACAGCTCACTGCACTTTGAAATGTGTACTAACCTAATGAAAAATTATACCATCATATAATGTTAAAGGGTTGGAGTGGGCCTTAAAGATCATCTAATCCCAACCCCCCCTGCATGAGGGCAAGCGGAGGGGCAACTGTTCCAATGCCTCACCACCCTTAGAGTACAGTATTTCTTCCTAATACCTGGCCTAAATCTCCTCTCTTTCGGTTTATACCCATTACTCCTTGTCCTGTCCCTACAGTTCCTGGGGAAGGGTCCCTCCCTGGTTTCCCAGCAGGAATTTCAGTTATACCCATTACTCCTTGTCCTGTCACTACAGTTCCTTGGGAAGGGTCCCACCCTGGTTTCCCAGCAGGAATTTCAGTTATACACATTACTCCTTGTCCTGTCACTACAGTTCCTGGGGAAGGGTCCCTCCTTGGTTTCCCAGCAGGCCCCTTCAGGTACTGGAACATTGCTGTGAGGTCCCCACGCAACCTTCTCTTTTCCAGGTGGAACAACCACAACTTTCATCAGGGAGTATAACTTCTAGGAGACTATGGAAACTTTTAAATGCTTGATAACAGTGTAACCCAAATTACTCTGGACAGTGCATAAAATTAGCGGTATTTAATACATGTAGCTTGTATCATCATAAATAATGTGTCATCATAAATGGCATATTAGATCTGGCAAAAAGCATTTCAGTTTTTAAGCAAAATATATTGGATCTGCATGTATTGGGTCCCAGGTTCAAAACTGCTTTTAGTTTTATGCATGGGATCCTGCACTTCTAGGCTGTTTTTTAAAATAAATGAAAAGATGCACTGATTGGACCAAGATATACCTTATTTTTAACTGAGACCTAACCATATGTTAGGTTGTGTTGTGAGAATATTTGCACAATTGATCAGAGCTTCCTCCAGCCCATCAAATTCACTTCTCTCCTCTCCACCTAGAAAGACAGAGTAGATCCAAAGCTTTGCTGCTGTGAATAATTCTCCTGGTTCCAGCTGACACAATATTAATTTTTGCAGTAACCAGGAAGGCGCATGGCTAGGACCCAGAGGTTATCCTGTACCGCTTCACGTCATTTGGAGGATATTTTCAATGTATAGTGCACCATTGAGTAACACAATTAGCTGTGTAATTAATCAATTAAAGTCATTATTTTTCCTACTCATGATATTGTGGCGGTGGTCAACCGTCTG
>VZTG01010184.1:0-23034 GCA_013397845.1 Melanocharis versteri
GAAAGGCCGGGCAAAGCCGACACAGCGCGGCTTGTCCGGCGGACAATGAGGGATGTGTTGTGCGGGCATGAATGAGCCGGGCCAGGGGATGTCAAATGTTTACTCTGCGCTTCCACGGCGCGGTCAGACGAGGGCCGAGGCCTCCGCTCCTCCTCCGAGCGGTGAAGGCCGCTGCGGGAGCGTTGGGATCTGAGCTCGGAGAATTTGGGGCTTTTGGGCCGCCTTTGTGGCCCCAACCAGGTCTCGCACAAAGCCAACGGGAACAGGATCCTGGAATGGTTTGGCTTGGGAGGGGTCTTAAAGATCATCCAGTTCCACCCCCTTGCTCTGGACAGGGCCAGCGACAGATGTCATTTTAGTTGGTGCTTTGAGGATCCCATCATCCTGCTCAAACCCTCTCTCGGGCTTCACTTAACCATGAAACCGTCCATCACTAATTCCATTGTGCATCCTAGTGCCTTTCAACGTTCTGGGGTCCTCCATTTCCAGTGGTGGGATTGGGGAGATGTCCATGCGGTTTCCATGGTTTTTTACGGTACGAGCTGCTCCTGTGACCCTGTGGATAGAGGATGCGGTGAAATCCCTGCTCTGAGGTGGATCTGCGTGGTGCAGAGACATCATTGACACTCTCTACCATGTTCCTGGGGCGAGTGAGGCAGTTTCAGGTGGGAGCAGAGCCCTGCATTGTGCCAGGGCCAATGCCACCAGCTCGGTGGCCCTTGTGCCAGCTGCCCAGAGCGAGGGGGTTTGCAGCCCCCCGGCTGTGACTCGTGCATTGTATCTGCTCCTCCTGCCAATGCTAAATCCCATTTACTACAGAGAACTTCACAGGCTTTTAACGAACCTTCCCGAGCTTAATTTACAACTTGGGGAAAGATAGACAAGGTGACAAAGTGAGCTGAAATATGAAATTACTTTAATTGCGGAGGAGGACAGTTTATAGGCTTCAGAATCCAAGTCATTTATTTTAATGATCTCTTCTGCCCTCAACACATAATTACCATTCCCATTCCGAGCTGGTTTCAGGAGAGGTATGCAGGGAAAGCTGGTTGGACCTGTTCAGGCGGCAGAATTTTGGCAACTCATAACCTGAGACGAAAAAAACGAATTAAAAGCAAAATATATTGTCGTGTCAGAAGCACTTCTCATTTAAGACACGCTGGGTTTTGCTTCGTTTCCTGGAGACAGCTGTGGTCCATCTGAAAGCAGCAATCCGAGGCACACGGCACTGGTTGAGTGCCTTTCCAACCCTACATGGTAAAACACTTGGAAAATCCCGAGGAGTCGACACAGGGGCCGAGGGGTAATGCGACCTTTGGGGGGAGGAGATGGAAATGTTTCATTTCCCCATTGCTCCTTGCGTTGGTGGGTTGGGCATTCGGGGTGGCAATAAAAAAAGTATAGACTTTGAGAAATGGATGCTGCTTTCCCCGCATGGATATCTGATTTTGGCTGGTCCTACTCGAAACCAGCTGGAGTTTTTCAACCCCTGTGGGAAGAGGGGCTGTCTGTGAGCAGCTCCAAGCTGTTTCCATGGGGCTCAGGTCCCCCAGAGTGGTAAAACTGGATGTTGCTGGAGTCTCTCGTGGGTGTTTGGGCACTTGGATGTTTTGGTACATCCTGACTTTTCCGATGTGGCTGCTTGGGGGGTGGTTTGAAGGAGGTGGTGTTGTAATTACCCAGCTTGGCTTAGCTCTGCCTCTGCTTCTCCAGTGCCCAGGAGCTCTCCAGCTGAGCTTGGCCAGGCTTCCTCAGAGTTAAAACTGTGATGTCCCTCAGAAACCTGAGCACCAGGCCCGGCTTTTCCTCTGGCAGGGTGGGAAAGTGGGAGGAAATTGGGTGTGACCTGAGGAAGCTGGAAAGCAAAGATGAGCCCAGGCTGGTGGGACTCGTGCCAAGGAGCGAGTTCTGAGCCAAGGCTGATGCACCTTCCTGCAGGGAAAGGAGGCGAAAATACATTTTTCTTCCAGGGATCATTAAGTTCCTTGGATTGGGTAGTTGTGGCATAGAGTTTCTTGATTATTTTCAGATTTTCTTTTTTTTTTTTTAACTACAAGGATGGGCTGTGGCCCAAGTGATCACAGGAGTCCTTAAAGTCTGTTAGCTCTCTGTGTAAAGTGGTCATGAATATGTAGCAAAATGGGACAAAATCCAAAGGCACCTGGACTCTCCATCCACCTGCTGGAACAGGCTGGCTGGAATTTCACGTGGCCCTGGCTGAAGCCATGCAGCACCAGAAACTGGGGTTTCAGGGCTGCTGTGGGACTTGAGACCCAAAATCCCCCACGAGAGTCAGCAAACTGCATGTGCCCAGGGCACAGCAACTTGTCCCAGTGCTGGTGAGTTGCTGGAGTAGAAAGCCAAGGATTTCCAAGCTAATGTTTCCCAAAGCTGGCATTTTGACATCTTTGTGCTTGACTTCTCTAAAAAATGGGCTGCTGGGCAGTGTGGAGCAGGTAGAACTGGCACTGGTGCAGCTCTGGGTTCGTGGCTACTGCTGAGCTGGCCTTTAAGGCTTAGCAACAAGAACTAGTAAATTAATTTTCCTGAGTAGCTCTGCCTCCTTGGCCAGATCAGTCTCTAGAATGAAGTGCTCCTGGCCTGAAGGAGAAGTGTGACATTCCTCCCCAAAACAAAATATCACAGGTCCTTCATGTGCTCACCCCAGCGCAGCCTCCCTGGCCCGGCTCCAGAGCTGCCTCCAAAGTATTTGCTTTAAAACCACACTTTACAAAAAGCTCTATCAAAAAGAATGCGAAGGATGCGAAGTTGAGGTCTTAAAATTGGGAAATAGTACAATAAAGCTGCTTTTGTAAACTTCTTTGGCCCTCCTTGTGCAATAACCCACCCTGCTTTCCAGCCTGCTTGCTCCTCTCTGCTGCTGCTGGCCGTGAGTGGGAGAAGTGATGGAAGGAAGAGGCCATTTGGGCTTTTTCTGCTGTTTTTCATGCTCGGCAGCATCGTGCTGGGCTGGGGAGGAGGGGGATGTGCTGAGGGCAGCTGGGGTGGGTGTGGGGGAGTGCTCAGGGGGGCAGATGGTGGCTCCTGGCCTGCTGTGCGTCTGCCCTGGGACAGCTGGAGGCTTCAAAACCCACGGGAGGATTCTTTGAGAGTGAAATGAAGAGGGATGGCCGGGCTGTGGGTGATGCCCAACCTGGGTGAAGGGAGCAGGTGCTCATGCCTCACCTGCCCTCAGCCATCCTCCTGGGCTTCCTTTGCTGATCCCAGCTCCTCACAAACTTCCCAGCACGACCCTCTGTGCCCAGGGCTGGTCATTCTCGGTGTGCAGGTGCCCAAATCCCATCAGCAGTGTTCCTTTCCCCTCCTCTCGCTGCTGCAGCCAGGCCTTGGTGCAAAGGGGTTCCAGGTCTGGCTCTCCTGGGTCTGGTTTTACCCAGGTCCTGTGAGGGTCGTGACTGAGAAAAACATCCCAGACTGGCTCCCGTCTTCCTTTCCACCAACCCCCAATTTCTAGGGAAAACATCTTTTGTTTGTTTTGATGTTCAGATGTTGAGAGGGGTTTTTCTGCTTTCTTTATTATTTTTTTTTTGTACCTGAAGGAACAGCACTTTCCAGACAATTCAGACTTAGGAAATGGGAATCAAATTTCTTTCTTAATCCTGTAGGTTTTTTTTTAAATGAGGGTGTGTGAACTACAAGAAGGATCTTGTTCAGCCCCTCACTCGCTGATTTACGTCCAAGCCAACAGAGCAAGGCTTGGAACTTTGGTGCTGCTGGGGAAAAAACAGGGAGAAGTGGAGGGAAAGTTGTGGGATCAGTGGTGCTGCTCAGCAAACAGAAAGAGGAAAAGGAGAGCGGTTTCTCATTCTGCTTCCTAACTCCAAACACAACCCAAAGCTTTTATAAACTTTCTGCTCAGGTTTCAGGAAACTGCAAATGAAACTGCATTCCTCTGTGTGTTGGTCTTTTTTTTTTTTTTTCTTCTTCTGCCCTCTTTCTTTTGGAGATGTAATAAAACATCATCACCTACAAGGCTGCGGCCTTTAAAAATATTCTCCGGGGGGCAGGTGAGGAGTGGAGGCTGATTGACTGACAGCTGGAATAAAGCCTCTTTATTATCTCTGGGATTATAATTTCCCTCTATTCTGGGTGTTGGAGCAACAGGAGTTTGGTTGTCTCTGTTCTCACTGGCTTCTCCTGTGCTGTGGTGTCCATCCTCCCCATCAGCTGAGGATGTTGAACTTCTCATCTAGAAAATAATTCTTTTCTAGAAAATAATTCTAGAAAATTATTATTTTTTTCTAGAAAATAATTGAAACTTTTAGAAAATAATACTTTTTTTCCAAAACTTGAAGGCCTTGAGTATAACTAGTGAGAAAAAGACAAGCTGTGAAATAAGGATATAAAAATAGCAGGAGTGGGGCTGGACCAGGCCTGGGGACAGAGCAGCCACGGCAGGATGTGATCACAGCACCGTGTGGCTGCAGGGGTCTGTCCTTCACCAGCTCCTTTCACTCTTTAAACTGGTTTTGGGGGCCAAAACTTGCAAATCCCTAATCCAGCAGCTGCTCTGGAGCTGCAGCTCCCAGGCTTGTCTGGAGGGAGCAAAGAACGGGGAAACAGCAGAGCTGGAGATAAAACAAACGGGAAAATCTTTAAAGCCAGAGTCATGAACTGTGTCTGGAGCTGGTTTTAAGCAATTTAAGGGATGGGCAGTGGGATGCTGGAGCTGATGGTGTGGGCCAAGGTCTCTCCTTGACTGCATTGGGGTGCTGTGGTCTGTAACCTGCCTGCTGGAAGTTCTGGGCCTGCATTTTTGGGTGATTCCTGGAGTTTTCTCCAGGAGGAGGGGTGGGGGCACAGCCCTTTTCCCAGTGCACTCCTGCTCCATGGCACAAACCCATCCCCGGGTGAGGAAATTCCTGCTGTGGAGGGCTCTGTGGGGCCAAATTGCTCTTCATAATTAATCTCCGAGAAGAATTGGGTGCGTGTGTGTAAAAATGACCCTGAGATGTTGTGTAGGCTCAGCCTGTTGTGCCTTGGACCTGCTGGGACTCATGGTGCTGACCCATGACCGAGGGCAGACCCCGTTGGAGGGTCCTTTATGGACACTTCGTGGGTTTCCCCACCCCATTAACACATTCCTGGCATCTCCTTCCCATCTGGAGATGGGGACGGTGCTCTGGAGAGGAGCTGGGCTCCTGAGGGACCCAGAGAGTCCATCCAGGCCCTGGGTCATGGGGAGCAGCCCCTAAAGGCAGCCAGTGCCCAGCACCAGGGACCCCAAATTGCACAGCAGAGGCCGTCGGGACGCTTGGTTAATTAGAGGAGCCTCGTTACTGGCAGACAGGGGGTATATTTATTTGTAAAGCCTGTCTGACAGTGAGAACAGGCCTCTGGCCAGAGATCTGAGGCCCTGGCTATGTAATTCGGCTGAAAAAGGAATTCAGCTTTTTCCAAACCAAAGGCCCAGGTCCCACCTCCTCGCTGCCAAGGAAGGAGCAGGGAGCTGGGAGGGGTTGAGGGCTGTTATTTACGCAAAGTTTCCGCCTCCTTCCTTCCTTCCCACCGACTCCCCGTGACCCAGACCTGCCTGGGGAGGAAAACTGCTCCCCAGCTTTGCCAGTTCTGGGATAAACAGGTCATCCAAAATATGCAAAAGCCCGTTCCAAGTCTTCCAGCAGTCAGAAAGACCTCAGAAGTCTTCGGATGCATAAAGCCTGCGCTAATCGTGTTATTTCCAACGTGGATTTTGAGGCTCTGGGGTCTCTGGAAGTAGGGTCTTCCACAGCAGTCCAGGGGCAGGGGTTTGGCAGAGGAAGCCAAAGACCATTTCCAGCTTTATTTCGCCCATTTGTTCCCTCAGACCCTGACCATGGTGGTGGCAGCTGCGTTCTGCATCCTCCCAAACCCAGAGTTTTATCCCTCCCTGGGGATGGGGCTGTAATCTTTCAATTAAAGCAGAGCAGAGTCCAAGGATGTCTTCATTTAAACCCCAGCGATGCCTTTAACCTCGGGAAACGTGGCTGCCAAATTTTGCTGGGTGATTGAGGATGATATAGGAGGGTTTCCTTGAGGAAACTCTCCAGTATCCTGCACTGACAGATTTGTGGGGTTTGCTCCGACCACGCAAGGCACCTCTAGAAATAAGGAGGGAGGAAATGTGCCATGGAGCTGTCAAACTCTGCCTGCCCGTGTTCACACATCCATGCTTTCACTCTCCTCCCAGCCTGATTGTGCTAAAATGCTGAAATCCTGGTGGTTTTTCAAGATTCTCTCCCCACCATAAATTTTCTTTTAAATGCTAACAAGCTGCTTTTCTTGCTCCTGAAGTGATGGTGCCATCTGAGGAGTCTGCAGCTGGCGTGAGCCTTGGGCAGGGTGGATCAGGGTGTTCTTCACTTGCTCCAGCTTGATTTCAAATTGAGCCATAGTTTGGAAGTGTTAAAAGTGGTTTTGAGTTGCTCTTTGCCTGGTATCAGAGCTGTGTATCCTGTAGCGTGTGAGTCTGAGCCAGATCAAAAGGAAATGATACCTAAGGTATTCAATATTACCTAAGGTAATCAATATTGCTTTATGTTCTTTATTATCGTCCCTGTCTTGAACAAATTTCTGCCCTCAGTGAATGTTCAACCTGTTTGCAAGGTTGCCTGTGCGCCTCCAAGTCTCGTGGGTCGATAAATAGGATTTATCACGGATCAAGCTCAGTGGCAGGGCTTGAATTGTGGGAAAGGTTTAAAAGCTTTCCCAGTTCCTCTGCAAGTCCCTGATCCCGTGGCAGCGATCTTGCCATGAAGGTGTGTCAGGGAGGGTGAGGTGGGATTTTAGGAAGAGGTTCTTCCCCCAGAGGGTGCTGGGCACTGGGACAGCTGCCCGGGGAACGGTGACATTCCCAAGGCTGCCAGAGC
Organism: Melanocharis versteri; assembly: GCA_013397845.1. NCBI lineage: Eukaryota > Metazoa > Chordata > Aves > Passeriformes > Melanocharitidae > Melanocharis > Melanocharis versteri. The sequence goes on from VZTG01010184.1 coordinate 6,870, forward strand.
TCCAGGAGCATTTGGACAGCGCTGCCAGGGATGCACAGGGTGGGATTGTTGGGGTGTCTGTGCAGGGCCAGGAGCTGGATCATGATCCCTGTGAGCCCCTTCCAGCTCACGATATTCCATGATTGGTGTCCCTGTGCCACAGTGACATTATCCCAGGGCCCTTCTGCTGTGGCAGGAGCTGGCACCGTGTCTGCACTTCGGGGAATCGCTTCCCTGCGAAACCAGAATCCAGTCTGGCAGCACTTTTGCCTGGTTTGTAGGGTTTTTTAAAGAACCTGCCCTCTCCACTGGGATCTGCTCTCAGCCCCGCTCTCCCAGGCTGTGGCGTGGCAGTGGCAGCCAGGCTGATGCCGTCAGCGCACCGGGGTAGTGAAAGGTGGGAAATAAAAGGAAATAAAGGAAGCTTTTTCCTTTAGCGAGCGGGTGAGTCGCTGATCAACAACTTCCTGCCATTGTCCCTCCCTGCTCCCTCTGCATCCCGCGGGCTGGCCCGGCGCCAGGCACCGGCAGCAGGTATTTCCCTGCTGCCCGCAGCTGCATCCATCAGCATCCTGCACCAGCTCCATCCCGCTGGGCTCTGAGGAAGCGTTAACCATCATAATGGGAGCGATGGGCTGACCCCGGGCTGAGGGAATTGCTGCACCTGCGGGTCCGGGGCTGGTTCCTTCGAAAGCCCTTTCTTGGGGCTGGATCTCTAGAAAGGCGAAACATTCTCATAAGTGCTTGTGCATTCTGATGAAAGAAGGCATGACTCAACTTCGCTTGTTCAAAAGTTTTAGGTAAAGGATTTATTGTGGCCACTGTTAACTCGTCAGCTCTGGAGTTACCTTCTGCCAAAAATCCTGGAAGTGATGAGTGCGCTCTAATGTGGGAGACAAAATATTGATTAGTTCGACTTTGCACAATTGAGTAAAGACNAAATGTCTTGGTATTTGGTGGTAAACAGAGAAATAGGAACCAAACTGCTTCTGGAGGACCCACAGCAGGGACAGAATGCTTTAAAAAGTGATGCAACATAGTCAACTTCTCCCTTCCTCATTTTAATATTAAAAAGGCTTAACTTTGTGAAATGAAAACAGCTTGACGACGTGCCCATCTGTAAAAATTTCTCCTTTTTATTCTCCGAGCTCTGCTCATTTCCCAGCTGCTGTTTGGGAGAAGTGGTTTGGTGAGGAGTAAGGTTTAAACCTCTCTTCGGTGCTGTTTCCCCAGTGCAGTCACCCGTGTAAGATAAATAGTAGCTGATCTCTTGTGAGTGAAGTGCACGCTCTCCTTCACGCCTGACTGGAGTGGAAATGCAAAATCCTCTGCCATCTGCTTCCAGCAAGGAGCTGCAGGGGACGATGGAGCCTTGGGCTCTTCCAGCCCAGGCCAAAAGCATCAGCTCCTTGCTGGTGCTGCCTCAGCCAGGAGCCCCTCCGTCCACTGTGGTCCCACTGATGGGCAGGGGGAAGGTTCTCAGCTCAAAATGGGTTTTTTTGGGAAGTGCTTTCCTGCTCATCATGAATTTAAATGCTGTAAGAGAGGAGGTTTCACCCCCAAAACGCCCACAGAGCCAAGAGCCCTTCAATCTCATAAAAACAGCAGTCACAGGAGACAAGTTGCATCTAAACAGAGCAGCCAAGCCCTGCTGCCTTCAGGAATGATCCCTTTGTAGAAATAAAGGGATGCACCTCTCCTGGGGTGCAGCACATTCACTGCTCCAGGTGGATTTTCCAGCTGCTCTAGCGCTGACGTGACAGATCCCCCCAAACTCTGCACTTGGCCTTTCGAAGTTTCCAGCCGCAGAGCGCAATTATCACATGTCGCACCGTTTATTTAAAGAAGGAAAAATCCTGTGGCAATCCGATTTTGTGCCAATTTCCAGGGGAAAGCTCTCTCCCCAGTGGTGAGTGTGCGTGCAGGCAGCTGGTGCACGGGAGGTGCTGGGAACAAAAGCATCGCCCTCCCACCGGCCGAGGATCCCGAGTGCCCTGCCCAGCCCTGCTCTTACTCATCCCGGGGAAAACGGTGCAAACAGAGATGTTTAATGGCACGAAAAGTGAGAGCATCAGGCAGGCAGCCGACGGGCAGCAGGGCTGTGCTGAATTGCTCAGAAGAAAAAGGTTTTCCCTGGAGTGCAGGTTCTCTGGATGTGGGATTTGGAGTCACACAGAGGTTTTCTGGGTACTGCTGTTCCAGTCCTGCCTGTTCCAATCCTGCTGTTCCCCCTTGAGCTCAGTTCTTCCTCTCTTTATTTCAGCAGTCCTGATTTTCTGCTTGTAAAGGTGCCTTTGGTTTTTTACATGCCATAAATATTTTTTTAAATGTTTCTTATCTGTCTGGGATCTGGGTTCAGGGGAGGGAGGTGATGCTGGTGATGGTGCCTGAGCCACGTGGGAGAGCTCAGCTCTCCTCCAGATTCCCTGGATGGCCCTGGCTGAATGTGGCAGAGATGAATTTATCATCTGGATTCTGGATGAGCTGCAGCACCTCCAGCTTGTGGCCCTGGGCTTGTCCTCTGCTTGTTGCCCCTCACCTGCTCTTCAGGAGGTTTTTGGGTCGTGTGAGGATTGGTTTTCAGCTACTGACTCTTGGGAAGGCTCATGTGAGAATGCAGGTCCTGCTTAGAGAGTGAAAAACTTGTTGTTCTGACTGTTTTCAGGGAAAAGCATTAAATGTGGGTGCTGGAGTGACTCTGACCCCAGACACAAACCTGGCCTTCCTCAAATCCCTTTTTCTCTTTGCAGTTTATAGAACAGGCGCTGGTTGGAGACAAGTGGTGCTGCAGCACAACTGGCTGTAGAATTACAATTTTCGGGGTTTTGTGAAAAATTTCGAGGTCTGGATATTTGTTTTCATTCTTCTGGGGCACCCTGGGATCTTTTTTTCCTGTTTTTTTCAGCTTTGGCCCTACTAAATATCCACTCAGCCCAATGCAAAGTTTAAAGCTGTGGCTCCCATATGTCAGGGCAAGTGCATCACCCCCCACCAGCCAGGCAGGACAGGTCAGAGTGCTCCTAAAAAGTTCATCCCAACACTGAAAAAATCCATATCTAGGTCTTAAAGAGCATAAGAGTCTTTTAAAAGCATCCAAATGAGAATCCAATAAACAGCAACTATTCTGTCTTCCTTGCACGGACTAGGGATGTGTGAAACCCAGAGGATCTGGGAAAAACAGCTTCACCAGGTAACCTTCACCCTAAAAAAACCCCTCTGCAGCCTCTGGCTTTAGGCTGTCTCTCCTGGAGGAGCTGCCAGCAGAGCTGTGGCAGCACAAATACATCCACTTTTTGGAAAAGGTGCTTAAATTAAGCAGTTGTTGGGCTCAGCAGAGCTCAGCCACCTTCTGCATGAGCTGGCAGGGAGGATGCTGTAAAGCAAAGCAATTCTGCGAGATGAAGCAGGGGAGATGAGCTGAGCCAAGGGCCCTGACCTTAAATTTTATGAGCAAGTTCTTGTTTGTGAAAAGCAGGGCCGGGAGATGGGAGGGAAGCAGGATTCCTGCTCTTGTGTAGAGTCGGGGAAAAGATGGAAATCTCCTGTGTTGGTGCTCGCTCAGCTGTAGCCTTTTCCCTTTGGGCTGTAGCAGAACCGTGTGAGAAGAGCAGATAAAGGAGGCATTTTTAAAACAATATTGAGCATAAAGAGGCAAGAGGCTGGTGCTGGGACACATGCAGAGCTGCTCCGGGGCTGAGATAAAGCAGTGACAGCAGCTGACCCCGACCTCCCCGGATTATCTGATGTTCTCAGCATTTATAAGCAAGGAAGAGCCAGTGGCCGTCAGACCGGCTGGCTCCGCTCAGAGCCCGAGCCCAGATGGGAGGCGAGACCTGCCCTCCCAGCAGCCCAGTCCTGGGGGCAGCCAGATGAGCCCCTCCAGCCCTCTTTTCCCCAAAAAAGCCCTGGACAAATTGCTGGCCGGGGCGTCAGGGCAGCGTTTCTCAGCGGGTCGCTGCGGCTGGGACTGTCCTGGCCACAGAAGTCACCGAGGACTGTCTCGTCTTGCAGATGTCTCCAGGGTGGCTCTGAATGAGCTGCATCTTTTCATCAGTGCGGCAGAACTCTGGGCTAGCACCAGGCAGCCTTTTTCTTTTCATTTCTAGCTGAAAAAAAAAGCTTCGTCTGTCACAGAGCGAAGCCACAGCAGAGTTACTGGGTTGAGGATGGTGTCTGTGCCCCGGCAGTGCAGCTGCCACTGACCTCTCCTGTCCAGGCAGGGGAGACACCTCCTGCCTTGTTTTTTGGTGGCCCAGCAGCAGGCAGCTCCCACGCCCCTGTCTGGAACACCGAGCGTGTTTATTTAAGTTCAAATCAAATGTTAAAATAATTCTGCACAAGTGTTAAGCGAAGGTGATTGGAGTTTGCATGACTCCACATCCAAGCTATGATTTCTTTAGGGCAGAGGAGTTATTTTCATTAACTCTTCAGTGCTGGCTCTCTGGCAGGAGGAAAGGTTGGATTAGCTGGATGTTGATGTACAGGCTTCCAGCCCTTGCGAAGCTGTTTTAAATCAAAGAGGGGTAGGTGAATGTTTGGCTGCGTTTCCTGTGCCGGCCGCGCTGTCCACAGCCTGGGAAGTAGCAGGATCCAAAGGGCAGCTGTTAAACAAAGTGAAAACAGACAGCGGGCTGGGGCTGCCCCATCTGCTGCCCAGGGCCATCCAGGGAGCCCCCTCCCCCAGCACCAGCAGGGACAGGCCTTCGGGAAAGCAGGGAAAAGAGCTGAGGGCTTTGGGGAGGGTGGTGCAGGCTGGGGGCTGCTGGCAGGGTGTGCAGTGGGATGGGCTGGCACCCACGGGGGTGTGGCCAGGTCACCGTGGTACCCAGGTGATGCAGCTGGGATCAAGTGATCAACAAGGTGATGTGGTTGGGATGCTGTGGTAGCCAGGGTGATGTGTTCAGGATGCTGTGATACCCAGGGTGGTGTGTTTGGGATGCTGTGGTACCCAGGGTGAAATGCTTGGGATGCTGTGGTACCCAGGGTGAAATGGTTGGGATGATGTGGGACCGAGGGTGGTGTGTTTGGGATGCTGTGGGACCCAGGGTGGTGTGTTTGGGATGCTGTGGTGCCCAGGGTGGTGTGTTTGGGATGCTGTGGTACCCAGGGTGATTTCGTTGGGATGCTGTGGGACCCAGGGTGGTGTGTTTGGGATGCTGTGGTACCCAGGGTGATTTCGTTGGGATGCTGTGGTACCCAGGGTGGTGTGTTTGGGATGCTGTGGTGCCCAGGGTGGTGTGTTTGGGATGCTGTGGTACCCAGGGTGATGCAGGGATAAACCCAAGTGATGCAGTTTGGGATGCTGTGCTCAGGTTATGGTGGTACCCAGTGATCCCCTGGGAATATTTTCCTGACACCACCCTGCACTCCCACAAGCAAAGCTCTGCAGAGTAAAGGGTTTTCCCTTCCCTTTCCTCTCTCCTTATCCAGGCAATCCTCTGCTCAAGTCCCACACAGGTCTGTCTTTATCCATCCAGATAACAGGTTTGGCTGCTCTGCTAGAGCTGTTTTGATAGGAATCACTGCAGGCTGTTACAGAAAAGGGGAGCAGGGTTATCTTGCTGAATATTTATAGGAGCCATAAAGCTCAGGAATCCATCGTTTCTGGGATTTAAATGAGGTGTGGAGGAATTGCCTCCTGCCCTCCCCTGCTGGAGTGGGTGGCACAGGCTGGGTCTGGGGGCACATGCTGCAGCCCCCCTGCTGCCTTTGATGGGGAGAGGCTGATCAAATGCCATAGGATTCCTTGGAGCTGCTGAACTGTCCTCCTCTGGATTGATTTTTTTTTTNCTGCTGGAGTGGGTGGCACAGGCTGGGTCTGGATTTTTTTTTAAATTTCTTTTCTGCCAGGGCAAACTTTTTTCCAGGATTTGGCAAAGTCACTTGTTTCTCAGACAGGCACTCTTGAATTAACACACCTATTTAATAAATGGCCATAATGTCTCATCACATCTTAAGCCCAAAGATGTTTCTCCAGCTGTCCTGGGTTTTCCTCCACTCCAGCCCCATTTTCCTAGAAGCTGGTGTGAAGGGACAGAGGGGATTTGTGAGAGGTGAACCCTTTTTCCTCAGCTTTGGGCTTTAGGATGCTCTTTGTGGCAGTGACGTGGATCGTGCACAAGGTTTTCCTCAAGGTGGAAAACTCGGTGTATTTTTCCAAGGAGATTCTCTGATGAAAGGCTTCACCTGCAGCCCCAGAGTCGGTGAAATTGGGAAGCAGGGCTGCTGATGCTGGACCTGCAGCCCCAGAGTCGGTGAAATCGGGAAGCAGTGCTGCTGATGCTGGACCTGCAGCCCCAGAGTCGGTGAAATCGGGAAGCAGTGCTGCTGATGCTGGACCTGCAGCCTGGGGCGGGATAAATCCCGCTTCCGTCTCCAGGTCATGGATCAGGCGGGAGCGGCACGTGGAAAACGAGCCGGGTTTTGGGTGTGTTTCTCGCTCTTTCACAATCCCTGCGAAGCGAATTCAATGCAGTTTCAGTTTGGGCACAACAAAGCGGAGCTGCAGATCAGAAACACATGTCGAGAGTGCTGCAGGCACCGAGTGAAACCTGATCTGCCGAGGTTTCCCTTAAATCTGCACTTTCTCATTTGGCTCTCATATTAAAGCTGTATTTCAGAGCTGTCCAACCCTCTCGAAAGATGATGAATAACAATAAAAACATTCACTGGAGGACTGTCATCATTTCCAAAGGAAGTGTAATAAATACTTTACGACAGGGCTTTTTTTTTTTTTCCCTATGTACAGCCATAAACCAGTTTTAAGTTACAACTTATTAAGCCTCTAAACAATTAGAGCTTGGCTGTGGGGAGGGCGCTGGGGCTGCTCCTCAGGCTGGGGTTTGGGGGATCTGGAGGGGATGACTTGGCTTTCACGTGCCTCAGTTTCCCCTCGTGCTGGTTGAGCTGGTGTTGATGGTCTCTGAGGTGTCAGGGCTTAGGCCAGGCTCTTGTGGCCCAGATTAGTGATGAACCAACATCTCCCATGCTCGGTTCTCATGCAGAAGGGAGTTGTCCCTTCCCTCAAGGCTCCCTGTGTGCGTCCCACCTTATTTTGGTTAAAAAACAGGCAACGGTTGTTTTTTGGCGGTGCTGTGCTAAGGGTTGGACTGGATGATCTTGGAGATCTTTTCCAGCCTTTAATGATTCCACGTTTGGCAGCATCAATTAAGAAAATAACGATCCCAAGGCTGGTGGTGCTCCCGGCCATCGCCTCCACCGCCCTGGGAAGCGTTGGCCCCACAGCCAGGCTTGGTGCAAAGCGCCTTTTCCTTCCCCAAAGCTTCAGCAGGGGAAAATCTGAGAGGAGCTGGGAATAACCCAGTCAGGAGAGGTTCACATCTCCCTTTGTTGTGCCTTTTCTTTCGTTTTTGGCTTTCCTGAAGAGAAATGAAAACAAAAGTGGGTGCGTGGCCTGAGGACGGTGCCTTTGCAGCATCTCCCTGCTCTGGCTCCGACAGGAATCTCCTGGAAAAGCTGGGTTTGAGCCTTCCCCCTGTTCAATCCTTCCTCTGGATGGTGGCTGAGGAAGAGCTGCACTTCCTGGGATGGGCTGGAAGGTGTCTGTGCCTGCGGTGGGCAGCGATGGACACGATGGGATGGAGGATGAGCGAGGATTCGGGATCCCAGGCAGCGAAATGTTTAAATTCTGATCTCCCTGCGTTTGCTGTGGAGTTTCCACAGTGGTTTTAGCTCTTCCCACAGTGGCTGCTGAGCACAGCTGGTGTCAGACCAGATCCCAACCTGCCTTTCCTGCATCCCAGTTGCAGGGATGGCAGCAGTGCAGTTTGCAATCCCACCCTGGCTGCTTGCCCGAGGGTTTGTGCAGCCCAGCCAGTGACTGCAGAGGGGAAACCTCCCAGAAAATCCGCTCCAAATGCAAAGCTGCAGAAATTGCTGCTCTGTTCCTTGTGCTGTCGCTCAGCCCCAGCCTTGGGATGTGCAGAGGGGATCCAACACCATCCCTGTGATAATCGCTTCAATTCACTGATCAGTTCAGCTCAGACCCCAGAAATTCATTTGTGACTCAAAAAATGTGTTTCTAATGAATGCTTCGCCCTGCTTGCTAATAGAATTCCAGGTTTCTGATGCTGTGTCATTTCTAATCCCCCGTTCTTTGATTTTCCTCCTTCCCTGCATTTGCTGTCTGGGCAATTACGTTGCTGTGAAAATGTTGCTGGAGAGGCAGGTGAAATAAGAGCCACCCTGTCAGCAGTGCTCCCCTTCTCTGGGTGTTTATTCAGCCTTCAGGTGGAATTTCAGACAATCCCAGGCTGGTTTGGGTTGGAAGGGACCTTAAAGCCCATCCTATTCCACTCCCTGCCACGAACAGGGACATCATCCATCGTCCCAGGCTGCTCCAGCCTGGCCTTGGACACTGCCAGGGATCCAGGGGCAGCCCCAGCTTCTCTGGGCACCCTGTGCCAGGGCCTGCCCACCCTCTCAGGGCAGAATTCCACCCCTGGCACACCCTGGCAGGAGGTGCTGCATGTTTTCCACACAGAGGCACCAAAAGGAACCAGTGCAGCTCGAGGATCATTTGTTGTATTTTCTCCTTTAAAGCCTTTCCAGGCAGACTTTGGTTTGGATTGCTGCTCCCCGTTGGGGGTTTTTTTGTTGTTGTTGTTTTTTGGTTTTGTTGTTGGGGTTTTTTTGTTTGTTTTGTTTTTTTCATTTGCAATTAATGCCACAAACATTTCTCACAGAGCACTGGATGGTATTGGCAGGAGGGTTGCTAAAAAGCAAAACAAACCCCAAACCCGGCTGTAACCTGAAACACATTTGATCCCAGCTATTTTATATTAAAGAGGATTTGCGCTTTGGACGTGGAAGAGTTTCTAGTAGCGGGTCCAGAATATCTGCAAACGTTGCCTTTCAGGTGCCTGAAATCAGTATTTTCGTTGCTTTCCAAAGCTTGCAGAGCCCCCAAAGCTCTGCAGGGCTGTGGAGGGGTCTCAGAGTCACCCCAAAGGAGAACCAGAGCATCACCAAAAACCCTCCAGCCCGGTTTGCTCAGGGCTCCTTTGCTCTGCAGTCGAACATCAGGAAACCCTTCTTAAAAACGATGATTTACAGCATGGACCTGAGTTATAGGGTGAATTTTCTTCTGGGCCGAGTCCAGAGGGACTCTGAGCTCCGGTGGATTTTGTTTTGCCTTGTTTTAGTGATGCAAATGGAGCCGAAGAGCAGATTTATCAGGAATTCGGTTACTCAATGTTTGTTTACTGCGCTCAAATGAGCCAATTCTTGTGCTCATTGAGATGTTATGCATAAGTAATTGATGGATACGTATGCATGGAGGCTGCTTTTAAATGCAAGGGCGTTTAGTGCCAGGAATTCAGATTAAAAGTCAGGCCAGAGAGGGTTTTGGGGGGTTCTCATCCAGCCTGTGCTCTCCTGAGGCCAGGTGTGGACAGGTGGGGCTGAGCCGGGGTTCCTGCATCACCCCGGGATTTAGAGGGTGCCCCGAATTCAGGCGGGGAGGATGCTCTGACGAGAGCTTCGCTGCTGGGTCCGAGTGAAAAACGTGGGGAGAGATCTGTGCGAGCTCCAGAGAGCTTCTCCTGCCCGCAGGACTCGGGGCAGAGCCTCGGCTGCGGCCGGGGGAAAGGGGAGATGGAGAGGGTGAGCTGGGAGGGACTGGGGAAGCGCCAGGGTGGAAGGCAAAGGCAGGCGAGGCAGGGATGGCAGCCCTGGGACACGGCCCTGCTGCTCAGAAAGCACCCGAAATGCACCTTTTCCTTCATTCCCGCAAGGCAAAACCGGCAGAGAGAAATATTCGGGTGTTGGCTGTGTTTATAGAGAGGGAAAGGGTAAAAAAATCCAAAACACATCCCGTCAAATCCTATTTTTTTTCCCCTTTTTTCCCACACAGAGGAGAAAACTCTTTTCACCTTTGCAGTATTTACAAGTTTCAAACCCATAACTTCGGTGGCACTTGGATGTGCCATTCAGGTATTTGGAAGTAGCATCATCCCCTGTCTGCCTTTCCCTACAAACTCTGAATTTTGGGGAAGCTCAGGGGCAGTGCACACACTGCCAGGAAGCGAGCAGGGAATCGATGGCTATAAAAGATTAAATTAAGTTAATTTAAAATTTATTTTGAGGCTGTGGGGAAGGTGTTGCAGCAGAGCTGTGCAGCACCAGGTGTGTTTTGGAGCCTCCATCCCCTGGCCGAGCAAGGATTTCTCCCCTTTTTTCCCTGCTGCAAGAGCTTTAGGTGTCTGTGGCTCCCAAACCAGGGCTGTGAACTCTGGGAAAACGCGGGATATTGATGAAATTAAACATTTCTCAATGGCCTGTGCCATCTAGTGGCAAAGCAGGGCTGGAGCCGGAGCTGGGATTGAGTGCTGGGAGCATCCCTGGGTTGCTGGGAGCATCCCTGGATTGCTGAGAGAATCCCTGAGTTACTGGGAGCATCCCTGGATTGCTGGGAGCATCCCTGAGTTACTGGGAGCATCCCTGGGTTACTGGGAGCATCCCTGGGTTGCTGGGAGCATCCCTGGGTTACTGGGAGCATCCCTGGGTTACTGGGAGCATCCCTGAGTTACTGGGAGCATCCCTGGGTTACTGGGAGCATCCCTGGGTTGCTGGGAGCATCCCTGGGTTGCTGGGAGCATTCCTGGGTTGCTGGGAGCTGGGGCCGGGAGCCCTTTGGGGCTGTGGCTGCTGCTCTGGGTGGGTCTCCTCTGCAGAAAGCTTCACTCCAGGTGTTGGGTGCAGCACTCGGGGCTTTGCACCACTCCTGGTGTCTGATTTTTCGTTTCTGAGGAGAAGAGGTGGGAGCCAGGACGTGCAGGTGGAAGCCTGCTGCACGTCCTGCTGGGGACACGGGGCACAACCCCGCTTCCATCAGTGGCAGAGAGCTGCCCTGCTCTAATTGTCTGTGTCCTTGCAGCCTGCCAGCACTCCTCAGATCTGCTCTGGACACGTGCTGAAATAGGAGAGGGAAAAAGATTTGAACGTTTTAAAATTTGGACTCTATATTACAACCCGGAATTTATATATATCTGTGCAAAGATTCCTGGTTTAACCCTTTTCCCTGCATCCTTTTGGTATGATGAATTATCTTTTTGGTCCGGGGCAGCTGGGCTCGTTTTTGGGCAGCAGATGAGCACCTGAGGTGTGTGGCCAGCCAGGGGCTGCCCTAAAACCCAAAACACGAGGCCAAAACAGGTTGCTGAGCCTAAAACCCAAAAAAGAACCCGAAACAAACCATGCCATTAAGCTGGGCATTTACACTGCCATTTCCAAACTAATGCTCTCTGCTATTTACCGAGCCTAAACCACAATATTTTACCAAGTGCTCCACAATCCAAGATGCATTTTTGCAACTCCAAGTCAGTGGAAACTTAGCAGTTTATTTTTCCCTTTGGAAAGTAACCAATTCCTATTTTTGTCCCACTAAAAGCCCACGGCGTCACCCTTCAGGCTCCTGCAAGCAAACATTTCTTCCCCCCTTTGCACCAAAACTGCCAGGCTTCCCCCAAAATCAAACAGTGAATTGCTACTTTGTGACCCCAATCCACTGCTCTGAAATAGAAATGGAAAATGCCGTGGCAGGAACACAGGGATCTGTCAGTAAAGAAAACCAGGCAAACTATTAAAGCACGTTTAATCTGGGGTTGCTGCATATGAACTGATCTTTCTCAGAGGGCTGGATGAAAGGGGCTGGATTATCCCGAGCCTGAGTACTCCCATTGTTTTCACCCCTTCCTCTGCAGCATCCGGCGCTGGCTGCTCCCTGAGACAGGATGCTGGACCAGGGAGACAGAGGCTTTCATCTCCCACAGCACTTTGGGTGCTCCTAGGAACGGGCCCAGTCTGCAAAATACACTGAAAAAACATTTTTATAGGAGCTGGTTTGTGTCCCCTGTCCTCAAAGGACTCCTTCAAGCCCGTCAGCAGTTTTCCTCCAAAGGCTTTCTCCTGCTTTTAACCCCTTGGCTGCCCCAGGGAACATCCCGTGCCCTTTCCCAGCTTTCTGTGGTTTAAAAGCAAAGTTTGCCCCTTGCTGAGGCTGAACTGCCCCAGAATAGGATTTTAGGTGAGATGAAACCAGACCTGCTGGTGGTGGCTCCATGGCTGAGCCATGACCTTGTTTTCTGGTCAAAAAGAAAACGAATCGAGCTCCTGGTCCTGCTGGGGGTGTAGAATCAGGATCCCATGAATAGGAGGGGGTTTGTTGTCCAAATAGTAGGAACATGGTGTAAAAGTGAATTAAATTCACTGGGAAAAGAGATTTCCAGCTGAAGTCAGGCTCTAATCAGGGTGCCAACTGCTGGAGCTGAGAGCAGCCCAGCACTCAGCCCTGTGAGCACTAATTAGCAATGAGTGGATCCAGGTTGGCATTCCTGTATCTGTCAGGAATCAGCCTTGTCCTGCCTGTGCCCAGTGGGATGTGGGTGATGCGCCTGCCCTAAAACCTCTGTGGGTGGAGGGAAATATTCCAGCTCAGCCTCACTGCTTTTAACTTCTCCTTCTGCGTGTGCAGAGTGAGGCTTTGCTTTAAAAGATGAGGGCTCAGCAGCACACACAAACTGCAGCCATTGCTTTTGCCAAAGCGTGGCTTAGCAGCACCCATCCCGTGGATTTTGGCACCTCCCAATCCTGGGGACACTCAGCTCAGGCCCCACTGATCCACAGCTCACGAGCAGGTGGATTAAAAAAAAGAAAAATAAATTAGGATTTTTCTTTAAGCCCTTTATCCCAATGAAACAGAGAATTTGTGGCCACACACACTGGAGGTTTTGGCACCTCCCAGTCCTGGGGACACTCAGCTCAGGCCCCACTGATCCACAGCTCACGAGCAGGTGGATTAAAAAAAAGAAAAATAAATTAGGATTTTTCTTTAAGCCCTTTATCCCAATGAAACAGAGAATTTGTGGCCACACACACTGGAGGTTTTGGCACCTCCCAGTCCTGGGGACACTCAGCTCAGGCCCCACTGATCCACAGCTCACGAGCAGGTGGATTAAAAAAAAAAAAATAAATAAAAGAAGGGTTTTCCTTTCAGCCCTTTATCCCAATGAAGCAGAGAATTTGTGGCCACACACACTGGTAGAGCCTTCCCTGGTGATTCCTGAGCCTCCAGCATCCCATGTTTCGGGCTACAGCACAGGAGTCCTGCACTTTCATCCAGCTGCACTCAGCAGCCTTCAGCTTTCTGCTCTAACACATCCCCTCTGCAAAGCAAACGCCGTTAAAAAACCTTCACACGGCTGAATTTGGAGGTTTTGATGCCTTGTGTGTGGGTTTCCAGCTGTGGATGTCCTTTCATGATCCCTCGTGGAACACGGAGTGTAACACCTGGGGAAAAGGCAGTGTGGGGTTTCAGTGGGTGATGGGGAGTGAATCCCAAATTTATTCCTGGATCAGCTCACAGCACAAGCCCTGCCAACCTTGTGGAAATACAAGAACCTGTCAGAGTCAAAAGCCAAACCGAGTAACAGCAGGAAGGCCCCAGCCAGCATCCAAATTCCCATTTTTTTGCCACCTCAGGGTAGCAGGCGAGGGGTGGGAGCTGCTCCATCCCCACAGAGCTCTCAGCACGTGGCTCCAGGTGGGCTGGAAGAGGTTCTCCTCAGCCAGGGGGGTCTGTCAGAAGGGCTGGGGGACGGGGGATGCCAGGAGCTGGGATTGCTCCGGGTCTGCAGCCGAGGGGAGGAAGGAGCAGGGAGCTGATTTGTGCAGGGAGCCCCCAGGTCTGGGTTCTGAGGGGAATGTCGAGGCACAGCAGCCACAAGGTGTAAGCCAGGGCCGTGTCCTAAGCGGGGTCTGGGAGCTAGTCCAGGGCTCTCAAAGCCTGGGGGACCCCCTTAAGCCAAGATCAAACCAAAGGGGGTTTTGCTTATGGATCCTTCCAGCTCAAACCCATCACCCACAGGGGTCTCCAGCTCTCCTGGGTGCTCCCTGGGCGCGGGGAGCAGGAGCCAGGCAGGTTCTTTAAATGACATGGATTTAAGGAAAAGCAGCTCTGAGCCCGTTGGGTCGCCTTCAGGAGGTGCTTTGGAGTCTTTGTGCTGCCCGTGGTTTGTCCCCGGTGGAACCGGGCTGGTGTGGATTTCACTGGGCAGCTCTTGGTGCTGGGCTCTGAACCGCGGGGTTCGGGGGGGCTGTGTGTGAGCAGCGGGACTGGGAGCTCCCTGTGCCCCGGGGGGAAGGAAGGAGACTCCTGGAAAAAACAGCAAAACCCTTCATGGAGCTGGTTTCTGGTTTCTCAGCGGGTGGGGTGGAGCTCCGTCAAATCCCGGCTTGGTGACCTTGCCCAGATTTGCTGTGGCTGCCCCTGGATCTCTGGAATGCCCAAGGCTGGGCTGGACAGGGCTTGGAGCAGCCTGGGACAGCGGGAGGTGTCCCTGCCTTTGGAATGGGATGGGCTTTAAGGTCCCAAACCATTCTAGAATCCTGTGATTCTCTGTCCTTGGAGGTGTTTTCCAGCCTTAACGATGCAGTGATTGCGGTGTTTCCCTCTCTGGGTGTATTTGCATGGGAATTGTGATTTTCTTCAGACAGCGGTGGCTGGGAGGACTCTCTGACAAATCTGATGGGACACGCCCAGGGTTTTGTCACAGCGGCTGCTGGCAGAGCCACCAGAGCCTCAAATTTCCCCCTTGGATGGGATCCCCCCATGGCCACAGAGCACCAACAGCCCGGGGCTGAGCGGAAAACGCGACAGCAGCGAGAGATCCTGCACGAGGGGAAGGGAATATCTGAGTGTGATTGTTGTCTTTGCTTCCTGGGCTGCAGATAAGGTCTCTCCAGGGCATATAGAATTTGAGCCTGTGGTTTCTGGAGCTGTAAACGTAACGCCAGTGTGTTTTCATTAAGTCTGAGGACAAATACGTGCAGCGAAACCTTATCTGGTGCATTACCCTAATGGGCTCGGTGATACCAAGGCTGGAGGGTTTAAAGAAGTGCCCGAAGGGTGGACCCGGGTTTTGTGCAGCTCAGCTGCCTCGTGCCAGATGTGTCCCAACCCCAGTGCGGTGACAAGCGTCCCAGAGCCACTCCAGCACAAAACACGAGCAAACCTCGTGCCTTGTGCAGGTCAGACGCTTTCCAGCCCAGCCCGGTCACGTCAGGTGTTCATTTTTTGGCCCCCACGGTCCGTGGAGGGTTATTTGTTTGGTTATTTATTTGTGTGGAACCACAGGTGCCCCCAACCCTGATCCCGTGGTAGGTGCAGAGCAAAATTCCCCTGATTCTCAGACATTTTGCTGAGCAGCCCCCAGGTCCCCAAAGGACAGAGGGCATTTTTGGGGTGCTGCTCTTCTGTGTGTCTTGAGAGCCAAGGGCAGGGAATTCTTATTCCACGGGAATGTTATTCTATTTACGAGGGATGGCATTTGATTCTATAGAACCAAAACCAGGGATTTAGTAATATTTAATATTTCTAAGTATTCCCTCCAGTTTAATACTCTTTTTCAGTGTCTTCTGCTGGTATCTCAGGTATTTCTCTGCTCAGCTGCTCTCAGTGAACATGCACAGAGAAACATTTAGTTAGGAAAAAGCCCTGCTAATTACTCCATCACATTAAGGGGGAAAAAAAAAAAAAAAGCCCAACTGAGAAGTGATAAATTAATCATTAGCTTGAAAAGAAAGAGCTGTGTATATCCCACACATTTCCATACAGGTGGGAAACACTTTTTTTTTTTTCCATCTGGCTGGACAAACTGTTAACGGCGGAGCCCGGCAATTTAAACATGCCCTGAGCTGCACAAACAAAGGCCATTTCTCAGAGACGGAAAGTACACACAGGAGCACGGGGGATACCAGGGGATTACTCCGCGTCGGAGGGAGGCGGCTGCAACAACAAAGAGCAAATTCACGGCGGGGTCCTGCCCCGCATGAGGTCATTTTCTGTCGCAGCCGCGCTCATTAGGCCGGCCGGGCTGTTGATCCGGCCCGAAGTGTGGGTGACAAGTGTGACTGCGATTGCTGATTCAGGGCCGCCCGGCTCGCGGGGATCCCGCATTGTCCCTCCCTGGGAACGGGCCGTTAATTACCGTTAATTACACCCCGCGCGTTTCCCAGCCGCGTGTGTCCCCCCGGGGTCAGCGCTGTCCCGGGAGCGTTTGAACAGCAGCACCGCGGCGGCCGGGGTGCGACAATGGGGGACGGGGTGCGACAATGGGGGACAGGGTGCGACAGTGAGGGACAGGGTGCGACAGTGAGGGACGGGGAT
>VZTG01010189.1:0-19308 GCA_013397845.1 Melanocharis versteri
AAACCCCCCGGGACCCCCCCGGGAGCCCCACGCGGCCGCCGCGGGTTGGCGGGGGCTCCGAAGGCGCGGAATTCCCAAAAAACCGCCCCCGATCCCGCCGGGCAGAGCTGGGAGGGGGCGCCCGGGCCCCGGCAAGGGGGGGGTCTCCGGCCAGAGCCCCCGGGGAGCGGCCCCCCCCTCCCGAGCCATGGAGCTCCCCAAGGGCAAGGCGGGAGCGGCCGCGGCCGGGAAGCTGCTGCTGTCCTCCCTGCTGGACTCCAAGGATGAGCTGGAGGAGGTGAGAGCGCCCGGGAGTCCCCGCTACACCTGGGGCAGGTGCGGGAGCGGGGGGGGCCCGCACCGGAGCGCGGCCGGGTTCCCGGGCTCTGGAAGCGCTCCTGGTCCATGTTGTTCCCCGAATCCCCCGAATTCCCACGGAGCTTTTCCGCCTGTGTGAGGTCGGGATCTCCCCGGGACGCCTGGGATCTGCCCCAGGTGTGGAACAGCTTCCCCGGGGTCTGGGAATGCTCCTGGTCCGTGTTCTGCAGGCCCCAGATTCCCTAAATTCCCACGGAGCTTTTGCACCTGCGCAGGTGTGGGATACCTGGGAGTGTCCCGGGAAACGGGGACATTTTTAGGGGACAAAACTCCCTTTTTGGCCATTTTGGGGAGCTGCCGGTGGTTGGAGACTTGGGTTTTGGGGAGAAAGAGGCGATTCCAAGGGACTTCTCCAGAACATCCTGGGTGGCTTTTCCATAAGTTTCTGGGTGGTTTTTCTGTAAGATTCCAAGTGGCTTTTCCATAAGATTCCAGGCCTTTTGAGGTTTCCCACCTCAGAAGGCTCCGGTGCTGCCTCGAGAGATTCCACGTGTTTTTCCCAGAATATTCCCAGGGTCTGGGTGGGTTGGGGCAGCCCCTGCCGTGCCGGGGAGATCCAGGATTCCGCGTTTTTCCTGTTTCTCCTTTTTTTTTGCCCTGCTTTCCAGAGGCTGGAGCGCTGCGTTGGGATCGTGACCTCACTGACCAACGGCCTCTCGGAGCGCGAGGCCAATGACGCCCTCAACGCCCATGTGAGTGCTGGGAATTCCCTCCTGGAGCCCGGGAATGCCGGGATGTGGCTCCTGGAGGGGCTCCAGGGAACTGAGAATTGGGGACTGGGAACTGGGAGCGGAGCTGGAGCTCTCACCATCAGCCCGAGGATTCCCAGAGCCAAATTCCAGTTCATTGTTCTGCACAAAATTCCAGTTTATCCATTATTCCCAGGTAAAAGGGAACAAGGCCTGGAGTGTTTATTCCCATATAATTCCTGTGTGAGGGAATTCCGTGGGACACGTCGGGGGCTCCGGGTGGATTTTTCCCTGCCCAGAACACCTAGGGATGCAGAGTTCTTCCTGAGTGGGAAAGGCCGAATTCCAGGGATTCCCTGAAGCTCAGGGAGTGTTTTCCCCTTGGAGTGGCAGGAGCAGGACCTGGCACAGGGATCCGCTCCCGGTTTTTTGGGGTTTGTTCCCCCTCGGAGAAAAGGGGCAGCAAAACCCCTGGATGGCTCCTGGGAGCGTTTTTCCACCTGAAATGAGCACCAGGAACCCGTGGATGTCTCAGATTCCCGGATGATCCCGGGCTTTGGGGGGGTTTCCTTCCCTTCCCTCCGCTCCAGTCCCACCTGGAATTCACCTGGAGCTTGGATTTTCCCTCCCAGATCTGCAAAGGGACCCCCCAGCACGAGGAGATCTGCCTGGGGCTCTTCACCCTTGTCCTGACGGACCCAGCCCAAGCGCAGAAGGTGAGGAAAACCTGGGAAAGGGAGGGAATTAGGGAATTTCCCTGGCTGGAATTCCCTCGCTGCCGAGCCGTGACCTGGAACATTCCGGGATCTGTGCGGTGCAGGGAAAGGGGAGCTCAGGTTCCCTCCCATCCCAGGAATTCCTTGGATTTGGCCGTGGGAGGCAAGTCCTGGGTTTTTCAAGGATCTGTCAGGGCTTTTCCCAGTTTCTTCCTTGCCTTGGGAGACCTGGGATGGGTTTTTCTCATGGAAGCCACGCGTGGATGCTCCCAGAATTCCTCATCTGGACAAGGAACCTGCTCAGTTCCCAGGGAAAATCGATTCCCAGCCGCCCAGCTCTGTTAATTTCACATCCTGGATCAGATTTTGGGATCAGAATCCCAAATCCAGGTCCCAGGAGTCACCTTGTGGAATCAAAACACGCTTTTCCTGGGAATCTCCAGGCCTGCCTGCTCCTGGTGCTGGTGGGAATCCGATGTTTCCTTGGATCAAGGGCTTTGCTCGGCTGGCCTGGGCATTCCCAAACCCTTCCCACGGAGCCCTGGGAGGCCGAATCCCACCAGGATCCGGACCATTCCTTGTTCCCGAGGCAAGGAAGGCCCTTCCCGGTTTTCCAGAGATGCTTTTCCAAAGGCTGAAGCCCCTCCCCATGGAATGAACCCTCCCCATCCCTCTGGGAATGTCTGGGTGCTGCTCCAGGGGGCTCCCGGGGCTTCCACACCTGGAAGCAAAGGTTGGGAGAATCCCAACCTGCCCGGCTCAGTCCCTTCCATGGATTTCTCTGGAATTTTCCTCTGGAAAAGGGAGTGTTCTGCTGGCAGTGACAGCCTGGGGACCTGGTGGTGACCGGGGGTGGCTGCTCCCGCCCCGGCCACGTCTGCTCCCGGAGCACGGCGCTTTTCCAAGGGACTAATTGGAATAATTGGATCTGCCGGGCTCCGCTGGAGCCGGGGAGCCGGGCAGGGATTCCTGCCAGGATTTGGGATGGGCTGTCCCTGCAGGCAGGGTTAACCCCTCCCTGGCCGAGGAGCTCCCACATCCCCCGAGAGGCCTCGCAGGATTCCTGGGGTCTGCTGGGCCAGGGAAAACATGGACACTGTGCCTGGCCCTGGGGGGGAGTGGGGACCCCCAAACCTGGCACAGGGACCCCCCGGGACCCCTCAAACCTGGCCCAGGGGCTCCCAGAGACCCCCAAACCTGCCCAGGCCCCCCCTCAGTGTCCCCAGCTGGGCACAGCCGGCTCCAGCTGCCCTCAGCTCCTCCTCCTCCTCCTCCTCCTCCTCCGGCTGTAATTACTCGGGATCGGAGCCCACGGGTGATCCGAGGTTTCCCTGCTGTCCCTCGGTGTCCATCCCGCCCCCCCGGGGCTGTTTGCTCTCCCTGGCCCCTCATTTAGAGCCTCCATTAATCACTGCAGCGTTAATTAAACAACTGGGGCCGGGAGGAGCCCCTGGATTGTGTCAGCCTGGCAAAAACCGAGGAATTCAGGTTCTCCCCCAGGGAATTTTCCCTGTCCCTTCTGTGGTGGTGGCATCCCTGTTCTCGTGGCATGGGACATGCCAGGGGCCCGAGGGGTTCATTCCCAGCTTTCCAGCGTTTCCCTGTGGATTTGAGGATGTGCAAGGGGAAAAGCTGCCAGGCGTCCCCAGGGAATGGGGTTCTGGAGTCCTTCCAATGGGATTTCAGTGCTCCAGCAGGAGTAAATCCCTGATCCAGCCCTTCTCCCAAGGATCCCGCTGGGATCAGTCAGGAATGACCCCACACACAGGGCTCTGCCTCCCGGAGTGTTTTTTCCCCAAGATTCATGGATTTGCCATTCCCTGGCATGGCAAACCCACGGATGTGTTTTCCACGCTGGCTTTTCCCGTTTTCCCGCAGTGCTACCGGGACCTGGCGCTGGTGAGCCGGGACGGGATGAACATCGTCCTCAACAAGATCAACCACATCCTCATGGAGAAGTACCTGAAGCTGCAGGACACCTGCAGGACCCAGGTCAGGGCATTCCCTGGATCTCCTGTCCCACCGGGAGTCTCCATTCCCACCTGGTGGGGGATGAGCAGAGGGAAGCAGGGAGGGCTCGGAGCCGCCGAGGGCCGGAGGGAGGAATGGGAACGGGATTGTGTGAGGGAGCAGAGGGGGCGTGGAGGGGTCTGATCCCGGAATCTCCGTGTCCAGCTGGTGTGGCTGCTCCGGGAGCTGGTGAAGAGCGGAGTGCTGGGGGCCGACGGAGTCTGCATGACCTTCATGAAGCAGATCGCGGGTGAGCCGGGCCAGGAGCTGGGAATCCTTGGGATCTGGGCTGGGAATCCTCCGGATCCGAGCTGGGAATCCTCCTGAGCACACCTGGATCCGAGCCGGGAATCCTTCAGAGCACACCCGGATCTGAGCCGGGAATCATTCAGAGCACACCCGGATCCGAGCCGGGAATCCTCCGGAGCGTGCCCAGATCCCAGCCTGAGCCAGCCAGGGCCCACCAGGATCTGTCCTCAGGATCCCTCAGGATCTGTCCCCAGCTCTGAGCCCATGGATCCAGAGCCAGACAGGATCCCCCTGGGATCCCCCCCAGGATCTGTCCCCAGTTTGGGACCCACAGAGGTTGATCAAGACAGGATTCCCCAGGGTCTGTCTCTCGTTTGGATCCCATGGAGCTGGATCCAGACAGGATCCTCAGGGATGATCCTCAGGAATCTCTCAGGGATGATCCTCCTGTTGTTCCCTCTGACTCAGCTGGAGCCGGGAGGCTCCTGGCAAAGGCTGGACCAGGCAGGAAGTGCTCTGGTTCCTGTTGCTGCCGGCTTTTCCCTGGAGCACTGGGATCACCGGGCATAGCAGAGCCGGGCTGGCAGCTCCTGGGAGACGCGGGAAGCTGCTCATCCCTCGGGAAGCCTCTCATCCCTCGGGAAGGCCCTCGGAGCAAGCTGTGCTCACGCCTTTCCGGAGCCGCAGGAACGCTGCCTCTTCCGTGTTCCCGGGGCCGGGGCTGACGTCCATCCACGGAGCAGGAATTCTGTCCCCCCTGCAGCCCTGGCGTCGTGTTCCTGCCGGGACACGGAGTGGGAAGTGCCAGGAGGGAGGGAGGGACGGTCCGGAGCGCTCCAGCCGCGGTGCCAGCACAGAGCAGTTGGAAAAGCCCTGGAAAAGGCGTCCCTGGAAAAGGCGTCCGGTGTCCCCTGGGCCGCTCCTCCCCTGCAGGGCCCCTCGGGCTCACGCTCCGTGCCCTCCATTGCAATCCCATTGTCTGGACCTGCCGGTTTTC
Organism: Melanocharis versteri; assembly: GCA_013397845.1. NCBI lineage: Eukaryota > Metazoa > Chordata > Aves > Passeriformes > Melanocharitidae > Melanocharis > Melanocharis versteri. The sequence continues at coordinate 5,019 of VZTG01010189.1, forward strand.
CATGGTTTTCCATGGTTTTCTCTGTTCTCTGTGTTCTCCGTGCTCCGGCCCTGCTCCCACAGAGTCTCCAGCTCTGTTCCAGTGGGACACCTGACCCTCGTTCCCGAGTTTGGGCATTTCCACAGGTGTTGTTTCCCCTCTGGAGCCTCAGCAGCTGCCAGTATTTCCCATTCCAGCTGCTGGTTCCCATCCCTTCCCGGCTCCTCCGGGGCTTTCCAGAGGGATCACTGCTCTCTCCGCAGCTCCACAGTTGTTTTCCCAGTGCAGCACAGACCCCTGAATCCCTCACAGTTACCCCAGGAAATGTCCCCGCTGGATCTGGGGCAGGCAGGGCAGGAATGGGGGCTCAGACACGGAGCAGATTCCGGAAGGGAAGCAGGGATGGGAGCAGGCGGTAGCTGAATCCCGCTGCTCCATCCAGCTGCTTTTCCCCGTGGCTTTCCCAGGTGGGGATGTGACTGCCAAGAACATCTGGCTGGCAGAGAACGTCCTGGAGATCCTGACGGAGCAAAGGTACGGCCGGGAATCACCGAGACCCGCCCAAGAAGGGGGGGACATCCCTGCCCTTCCCACATTCCCAAACCAGGGATTCCCAGACCAGGAATTCCCAGCTCTTGCTGCAGGTCGTGTGGGGAAGAACGTCCCCAAGTCCTCCCCAGATCCCCCCAGATCCCTCTGCAGGGTTGGAAGCCCGTGTGGCTCGGGACCAGCATCCCGGGAATATTTCCTTCCCGAGCTTCCCGAGCTGTGGGGGAGGTTTTCCTTTGGGAGCAGCAGCCTGGAGTTGATTGCCTGAAAAGTTTCCTGTGTTTGGGCAGCTCCAGCTCCGGGCTCGGCCATCTGGGAAGCTCATCCCAGGCTCGGCATTGTCCTGGGCTGGCCAGCGGGGATCCGCAGAATTCCTGGCTGCAGGACTCCCGAGGAAGGGCTTGGGAATAGCTTCGCTCCAAGCTGGAATAGCAGCAAATTCCCTAAAATCTGTTATTGCCCCATGTCCCATCGAGCTGTTCCAGCTTTTATTCGGCTCCAGCCGATGCTCCTGGGGTTGTTATTCCCGGAATCCAGAGCAGCTACCAGGGCCATCGGGAGCCATCTGGGACACTCCGGAGCTCCGGGGCTGGGCTGTGTTTTCCAGTGTCCATCAATCATACATTCATTATCAATATAGTTATCAATGTGTTATTTTTCAATGTCTGTCAATTGTATATTCATCATCTATAGTTATCCGTACATTTACTGATTAATGCCTGTATAATTTAATATCTTTATGATTTACTATCTTCATTAATTAATACATTTCCCAATTAATATGTCTATTGATTAACACCTTTGTTGATGCCCTGGGCGAAGGTGACACCGACTCAGTCCCACCTTTGCTGCGGGACCATTCCCGATGTTCCCTTTCCATCCCACAAACCCCTCGTGCCTCGGTTCCCTCACCCCGGGCTCTGTCCCGCTCGGGGCCGTGGGATGCTGATTTGGGGCGGGTTTGGGTTTTTCAGGGAGTGGGTGCTGAAGAGCAGCCTGCTGGTGGCCATGGCCGTGTACACCTACCTGCGCCTGATCGTGGACCACCACGGCACGGCCGCGCTGCAGGCGCTGCGCCAGAAGGAGGTGGAGTTCTGCATCTCCCTGCTCCGGGAGCGGGTGAGTGCTTTGAGATTGGGAATGGGGTTGGGATCCTGCATCTCCCTGCTCCGGGAGCGGGTGAGTGCTTTGGGATTGGGAATGGGAGTGGGAGTGGGATTGGGATCCTGCATCTCCCTGCTCCGGGAGCGGGTGAGTGCTTTGGGATTGGGAATGGGAATGGGAGCGGGATCCTGCATCTCCCTGCTCCGGGAATGAGTGAGTGCCCCAGGATGGGATCCTGTTCCCCTGGGGATCCCTCCCTGGGAAGGGCAGTTTGGGATGGGGTGCAGCAGCAGCTCCAGGCCACGTTTGGCACTGGATGGAGCAGGAGAACCCCCCAGACCTGGGATTTGTCCCAAATCCTCGCATTCCCGATCCTCCCCCGGCTCCCAGCGCTGCCCGCTCGCCCCTTCCCCCCTGCCAGGCTCCGGCTGCAGGGCCTGGCTGCAATCCTGGGGGGAAAGTGGCAGATTTATGGGCTGATTGTTTGCTTTGGGAGGGAGAACATTCCGAAATAGCTCCCGACCTTCCCTGCCTGTCACCCCGGTCCCAACCTGCGCCTTCCAGCGGGGCGGGATGCCAGGGACGGAGCGGGACGTGCCCGGAGCCGCCGGGGAGGTGGGAGGACCGGCCGTTCCTCCCCTCCCTGCTCCCATCCCCCTGCTCCGGCCGCTGACCGGGATTTTCCCTCCCTCTTGCCCAGTTCATGGATTGTTTCATGATCGGCCGGGACCTGGTGCGGCTGCTCCAGAACGTGGCGCGGATCCCGGAGTTCGAGCAGCTCTGGAAGGACATCCTGCACAACCCGCAGGTGCTCAGCTCCCAGTTCACAGGTACCGGGCCTGGACCTTCCCTGCGCTCACCCGGCACCGTTTCCCAGGGATTTTCCGATGCTGCAGAGGCCTCGGAGGCATCTGGGCTTGACCCATCCCGTAAAACCTCGTGGGATCCTTAAATGGTGCTGCTTGTTCTGGCCTCCACACTTCCATAGTTTCTCCTCCCTGGAATTGTTCCCAGCCGGGTTGGAACAACCTGATCCAGTGGGAATTGTCCCTGCCCACGGACTGGTTGATCTTTGGGTGATTCCAACCCAAACCCAGTCTGGAATTCCAGGATAATTCGAGTTACTTCCCTTAATTAGCTGATTTAGGAGGTGAGCCAAATCCTGAAGTGACTGAGCAAAACCTAGAGAAGCTCCATAAAAAGCAGGAATTCCAGGAATTGCAGCACATGGCATTTCCATGGGATTTAATTCCTCCCAGTAGCCTCGTTCCATGGGAAGGGTGATGGATTCACCAGTTTTACTTACGTTAATAATATTCCTATAAATTATTCCCTTCTCTGGGTGCTTCCCAGCGGGTTCTGAATGCAGCAATTCCAGGGAAATGGGGTTTTGAAGGGTTCCCACCCTTTTGGGGCACTTTTCCAGCCAGAATCCCATCCCCTGTCCCTCCCCAGGTGTCCTGCAGCTCCTGCAGTCCAGGACTTCCCGCAAGTTCCTGGCGTGCCGCCTCACCCCCGACATGGAGACCAAGCTGCTCTTCATGACCTCGCGGGTAATTCCCGATGGGTTCCCTCCCAGATTCCCCCTGGAACTTCTCCCAAACTCCCCCTGGATCCCCTCCCAGATTCCACCTGGATCCCCTCCTGAATTCCCTCCCAGATTCCCTCCCGAATTCCCCCTGGATTCCCCCCCAGATTCCCTCCAGCTCAGCTGCTCCAGGGTCTCCCGTGGGGCTCGTGCCCTGCCCTCCCTGCTGAATTCCCCCCCGAATTCCAGGTGCGTTTCGGGCAGCAGAAGCGCTACCAGGACTGGTTCCAGCGGCAGTACCTGTCCACCCCCGACAGCCAGTCCCTGCGCTGCGACCTGATCCGCTACATCTGCGGGGTGGTGCACCCCTCCAACGAGGTGCTCAGCTCCGACATCCTGCCGCGCTGGGCCATCATCGGCTGGCTGCTCACCACCTGCACGGTCAGCGGGGACGGGGCGCCCCGGAACGGGGCATGGGACACTGCAGAACGGGGCACCAGAACATCCCAAAAACGGGGACAGGGCACCCCGGAACGGGGCACGGGAACGTCCCAAAACGGGGCACGGGAACATCCCAAAAACGGGGAACGGGCGCCCCGTAACGGGGCATGGGAATATCCCAAAAACGGGGCACGGGAACGTCCCAAAACGGGGCACGGGAACGTCCCAAAACGGGGCACGGGAACGTCCCAAAACGGGGCACGGGAACGTCCCAAAACGGGGCACGGGAACGTCCCAAAACGGGGCACGGGAACGTCCCAAAACGGGGCACGGGAACGTCCCAAAACGGGGCACGGGAACGTCCCAAAACGGGGCACGGGAACGTCCCAAAACGGGGCACGGGAACGTCCCAAAACGGGGCACGGGAACGTCCCAAAACGGGGCACGGGAACGTCCCAAAACGGGGCACGGGAACGTCCCAAAAACGGGGAACGGGCGCCCCGTAACGGGGCATGGGAATATCCCAAAAACGGGAGCGAGAACATCCCAAAAACAGGGCACCGGATGGGCTGGGAGTGGGAGCTTCCCGACAGTGGGAAGAGCAGCACGTTAGGGACACGGAGAGGGGTCTTGGAAGGTTCTCAGAGGGATTTTGTGTGGGTCTTGGAGGTTTCCCAGCCTTGTGTTTGATCATGGAGGGATCTCAGAAGGTTCTTGGAGGGATCTCAAGGGAATCTTGGAGGGATCTCGGCATCGTCTTCGTGGAATAATTTGGGGATTTTTTTGTCTCCTCCAGTCCAACGTGGCTGCTTCCAACGCCAAACTGGCGCTGTTCTATGACTGGCTGTTCTTCAACCCCGAGAAGGACAGCATCATGAACATTGGTGGGTGTGGGATCTGCCTGTGGATGGGATCCGTGGGGATCTGCCTGTGGATGGGATCCGTGGGGTGTTCCTATGGACAGGATCCATGGGGATCTGCCTTGGGATGGGATGCATGGCGTGTTCCTATGGACAGGATCCACGGGGATCTGCCTTGGGATGGGATACGGGGTCGTTGTGGCCCACGGGCAGCGCTGGGCCTGGCTGCCCCTCAGCCCCTGGATCCCACCCCATGGATCCCATGGATCCAGCCTGTCCCGACCCCTCGGCAGCCCCCCGGGAACGGGGATTTGGGGTCTCGGGGGTCTCATCCCGTTCCCTCCCCCAGAGCCCGCCATCCTGGTCATGCACCACTCCATGAAGCCCCACCCGGCCATCACGGCCACGCTGCTGGACTTCATGTGCCGGGTGAGTGCCCTTCTCCTCCAGGGAATTCCCGGGATGGGGAGAGCTGGGACAGCAACCGCTGGGCTCCACAAATCCCAAACAAAAGGCTGTTCCTGGGATTTCCCCCTCAGTGCATCGCTCTGGGTTCCAGAGTCACCTGAACCTCCTGTCCTTATCCCAAACTGAGGAGGGATTTTCCCCTTGCTGCCGAATTATCCCTTGGTGGGATGAACCCAGAGCATTCCTGGAGCTTTGGATCCACATGTCATCCATTAGTGGTGGGAAGGCAGCGCTGCCAGCAAGCCCTGCTGGGGTGGTGGAGGAAAAAGGCTTCTGGATTGTTCCCTGGATTTCCTCATGGAATTCCTGGCCCAGCCCCATCCCTGGGGGGGATCAGAGTGTCAGGGAATGATCCAGAGGCTCCGTGTCCCATCCCAGGGCAGGGAAGCAGTGCCAGGAACTGCCGGTTCCAGGAATTGGGTCCCGGGGAGGGCTGGGGGTGTTTCTGGGAATCAGGAGCTGCATCCCTCCCATCCCTCCCAGTCCGAACTGGCCACTCCTGGCAGCAGAACTGGGGGAAGGTTCCCGGGATGTCCCAGGCTCCAGGGTGGAATCCCGGCCCTCCCTGCAGTAGCCAAGGCCTGGGCAGAGCCGAGCGTTTGGGGCTGGGAATTTCCTGCCCCTGACCGGGATTCTCTCCCAGTTCCAGACCCCTAATCCTGCTCTCCACCCCTGATCTCTTCCAGATCATTCCCAATTTCTACCCCCCTCTGGAAGCCCACGTCCGGCAGGGCGTCTTCAACTCCCTCACCCACATCGTGGAGAAGCGAGTCCTGGCGTAAGAGCCCCGGGTTTTCCCACATTTTCCTGAATTTTCCAACATGGACACAGCTGCCCCCGCTCCCCTGGGTCTCTCCCGGAGCTCCGAGGGTGGTGCTGTTATCCGTGAAACCTTGGGAGAAGCCAGGTGGTGTCTGGGAGGCGCGGGTGCTGCCCTGGAGCTGTTCCATGGGGGAGAAGGGATGGGGGGCGAGAGAATCGGGATTTCCCCGGGATGCTCCCGGTCCCCTCCCAGGAATTCCAGCCCCTTCTCCCATTCCCGTGTCCTGGTGGTGGCACAGGTGAGGAGCCCCGAGGGAGCTGCAGGTGACAAGCCCCAGCACAGGGAGGAGCCCCCAGCATTCCCGTCGGGATGAGGCCGCATCCCGGCCCCGTCTCATCCCTGTCCCGTCCCACGCAGGCACCTGGCCCCGCTCTTCGACAACCCCAAGCTGGACAAGGAGCTCCGGGCCATGCTGAGGGAGAAATTCCCGGAATTCTGCAGCTCTCCCTCGCCCCCCATCGAAGGTAGGGAGTGGGGGGCTCGTGGCAGATCCTCTGAGGGAGTTTTCCAGGGAATTCCTCCAGCAGCAGTGGCCGGATGGGTTGGGCGAGGCTCCAGGGAGAGCAGGGTTGGGAGTGCTGGGATTTGGGGAATCGTGGTTGTTCCACTGTTCCCTCTGCTCCACGGAGCTTCCCTGGGATCCTGTCCCGGAGCTGTTTTTTGGGAGAGGCCCTGGCAGAGGCCTGACCTGGCTCCGTGCTCCCAGTGAAAATCGAGGAGCCGGTTCCCATGGAGATGGAGAATCACCTGGAGAAGGATGATGGTTGCTATGACAACGCCGAGGCCGCCTTCAGCGATGACGAGGAGGAGCTGAACAGCAAAGGTGAGGGAGCTCCCAGCTCCCGGAATTCTCGGGATTCCCGGAATTCCCCACGGACACACAATTCCCACCACGCTGCAGAATTCCTGGCTGTAAACACAATTCCCTCAAAGCTCCTTGCCCAGGAGCCGATCCCGGTGGGAGATCCCAGGTTTCCTCCTTCAGGGAGGGTGTGGAGGAGCTGATTCCCAAATCCAGAGGTTCTGGATCCGTGCCCAAAGGGTTCATTCCCTTTCCTGGCCATTCCCAGGAGCTCAGAGCACTTTTCCAGCCTCAGATCCTGACTGGTCTCACCCAAGTCCCCTCCGCTCCCCCTCTGGAGCTGTTCCCGGATCCTCGTGGGATTCCTGCTGTGCCAGGGGGTTTTCCCAGTGGTGGGAAGTGGCCACGGGCCCAGGATGGGGCAGAGGATGTGACCTGGAGCCCCAGAATCCCAATCCCAAATTGCACCTCCTTAGAGACGCTTGGGAATGTTGGAGGGTCACGTTTGGGAATGGGACTGAGCAGGGACCACAATCCTGGACATTCCCAATGTTTGGGTCCCTTCCCACCTTTATCCTGGAGCCCTGGACATGGCTCCAAGGGGGAAAGGTCCAGGACGAGGGATTGCCCAGGAGGAAAACCCCTCATTCCGCCGGGGCTTCCCTGGTTCCAGGGAAGAAGAGGGAGTTCAGGTTCCACCCGATCAAGGAATCCATCGTGGAGGAGCCCGTGGACATCACCCCGTTCCTGGAGCAGCTGGACGAGTCCCTGAAGGACAAAGTGCTGCAGCTGCAGAAGGGCAGGTGGGGCCATTCCCAGTCCCATTCCCATTGCCATGGATCTCTGCAGGGCTCCCAGAGCTCCTTCAGCCCCATGGGCTGTCCCCATGGAGAGGGAATTCCTGCAGGAAAAAGGCTTGGGAAGGAGCTGGAGGAGAGCCTTGGAGCTCTCGCCTCCACCCCCCATTCCCAGCGCCCTTGGAATTCCCTGCATCCAAGGGAGGTTGAACGGAGCTCCTGCCCTGCAGGCCTTGGCTCAGCTGAGTGATTCCATGGAATTTCTGGCTTTAAGTGCCCTTTAAATTCTGCTTTTAATCACGGAATTCATCCCGCTCCGATGGCTCCGGGATCTGCACGGATTCTCCCGGCTGGGCCTCCCCCAAACCCGGCCCTGAGCCCTCCCATCCCGAGCAGCCCCAGTTCCCCATCCCTGCTGTCCCAGTGCTCCCAGTAACTGGGATTTCCTGTCCCCGTTGTGCTGCAGCGACACGGAGGCGCAGTGCGAGGTCATGCAGGAAATCGTGGATCAGGTTCTGGAGGTAACGGAGCCGGGAGCGGGCGGGATCCGTCCTGAGTGGGATCCGGGATCCGTCCTGAGTGGGATCCGGGATCCGTCCTGGGCGGGATCCGGGATCCATCCTGAGCGGGATCCGGGATCCGTCCTGGGTGGGATCCGGGATCCATCCTGAGCGGGATCCGGGATCCATCCTGAGCGGGATCTGGGATCCATCCTGAGCAGGATCTGGGATCCATCCTGAGCGGGATCCGAGATCTCCTCTGCCCCCAGAGCGGGGACACCCAAGCCTGGGGACACTCGGATCCGTTTGGGATCCATTTTGGAGCCTGGGCAGCTCCATGCGTGGATCCATCCCTGCTCCGTGTCCCTGTTCCTGGGGCCCGAATGTCCCCAGCAGCTGCTGGGAGTGGTCTGAGTTTGCTGGGAATGATCTGGGATTGTTGGGAGTGGCCTGGGAATGATCTGGGATTGTTGGGAATTACCTGGGATCGGTGGCAGACATCTGGGGTTGTTTTCAAGATTCCGGGATCCCTGGCAGTGGTTTGGGATCCCTGGTGCTGGAAACTCCTCCGGAGCAGCCTGGGATCCGTTCCCGTGTCCCATCCCTGTGCCGGGCAGGGTCTGAGCTCCTCCCTCTCCCTTCATCCCTTCCCGTCCCTTTTCCAGGAGGATTTTGACTCGGAGCAGCTCTCGGTGCTCGCCTCGTGCCTGCAGGAGCTGTTCAAGGCTCACTTCCGTGGGGAGGTTCTGCCAGAGGAAATCACGGAGGAGTAAGGGCTCGGGATCTCCGTTTGCGTCTCCTCCCCTCGCGCTGGGATCGGGGCTTTTCCCGGGGAAATATTCCTGGTTTCCCTGGGAGGTTCCTCTGCTGGGCTCACCTGGACCGAGCCGTTCCTGGGAAACCCCAGAGTGCAGGTGCCCAGGGAGCTCAGTATCCGTCTGTCCCGCAGGTCCCTGGAGGAGTCCGTGGGGAAGCCCCTTTACCTGATATTTCGGTACGTTTGTTCCCAAATCCTTGGGAATTCCAGGATTGTTTGCTCAATCCTGCACCTCCCTGCTCTTGACCCCAGCGCCGATCCCAAAAATCCAAGGAGTTTCCCACTTCCCTCTGCCTCTGTGGTATTTCTAGTGGGAAAGCAGGGGTTTTGGGGATTTTGGGGAGCTGGGGCATCGAGGCCCATCCCTGCTCTCCCGGTGACGTTCCCGCTCTTCCCAAGGAACCTGTGCCAGATGCAGGAGGACAACAGCGGCTTCTCGCTGCTGCTGGACCTGCTCTCCGAGCTCTACCAGAAGCAGCCCAAGATCGGATACCACCTGCTCTACTACCTGAGGGCCAGGTGAGGCCCCGGGCCCTGCCCTCGCACCTGGGCCACGCCCTCTCACCTGGGCACCTTCCCTGCCTGTCTCTGTCCCTGTCCCTGTCCTGTGGGTGCCCTGGCTGGGCTGTGCCAGATGTGCACCAGGTGTGCCAGGTGTGCCAGGTGCCAGGCCGAGTCCGTCCCCAGCAAGGCGGCGCTGGGCAGGATGGGGCTGTACGAGTCGTTCGCCCAGGCCACGCAGCTGGGGGAGCTGCACACCTGCCTGATGATGGACATGAAGGCCTGCCAGGAGGACGACGTGCGCCTGCTCTGCTTCCTCACGCCCTCCATCTACACCGAGGTGAGCGCTCGCCTGCCCGGGGGTGCCCGGGCTCCTGCACAGGTGACCCCTGAGCCCCCGGCGTGGGTGTGTCCCGAGCGCCAGGTGTGCCCCGAGTCCCATTCCTGGTGTGTCCCAAGCGCCAGGTGTGCCCCGAGTCCCATTCCTGGTGTGTCCCAAGCTCCGTCCCTGAGCCCCATCCCGGGTGTATCCTGAGCTCCAGGTGTCTCCTGAGCTCTATCCCAGGTGTATCCTGAGCTCCAGGTGTCTCCTGAGCTCTGTCACAGGTGCACTGCAGAGGAGAAGCCCTAAATCCCCAAAATTCTCGCTGTGCGTGCGCTTCCCGTTCCCGAGAGGACGGAGCTGGGCCTGCTCCTCCTTCCTGCCTGGATCAGCTGGAAAAGCTCAGCCCCATTCCGAGGGGGAATTCTGTGGGAAAGGGGCACAGCCGCAGCCTGGGAAGGGAGGAAACCCTGCATCCATGGAATGTGCAGCGGGATCCTGGCTCGCAGCAGCAGCTGGATCCCTCCCCGTCCTTGGGATCCGTCCCAGGGCAGGGTCAGGCTGTTCCCCACAGTGACCCCAAATCCTGGGATCCGTCCCAGGGCAGGGTCAGGCTGTTCCCCACAGTGACCCCAAATCCTGGGATCCGTCCCAGGGCAGGGTCAGGCTGTTCCCCACGGTGACCCCAAATCCTGGGATCCGTCCCAGGGCAGGGTCAGGCTGTTCCCCACAGTGACCCCAAATCCCGGGATCCGTCCCAGGGCAGGGTCAGGCTGTTCCTCATGGTGACCCCAAATCCCGGGATCGGCCCCTGGCACATCCCGCTCCCTCGGAGCTGCTGTTCCCAGCTGCCGCCGGCGTTCCCGGCCCTTGGCTCCTGCTGTGATTGATTTTGTGTTTCCGTGCGAGGCACGAGGCCCTGGAACAGGGAGCAGAGCCAGGAGGAGAGGGAAAACAGGGAATTCCAGGGACTCCGGGCCGGCTGACGGCTGCCCCCCGCTGTCAGAACTGCCGTGCTGGGCCCTCGGGAGCTTTTCCATGGGGATCGGAGTTTCTCCATGGGGATCAGAGTTCCTCCGTGGGGATCGGAGTTTTTGGGAGGCCTCTCCCTCGCGTCCCTCCCTGAACCTGCCGGGATTTTGTGCTTTCCCAGTTCCCGGACGAGACCCTGCGCAGTGGGGAGCTGCTGAACATGATCGTGGCCGTCATCGACTCCTTCCAGGTGCGGGGGGAATCCGTGTGGGAAGCGGCTCCTTCCCGGCTCCTTCCCGGCCCCTCTGCGCCATTCCCGGCAGATTTAACCCCAAAACGATCCATCTGTGGGCTCCACTTCCCTAATCCTGGCCGGAGTGAGCCCCAAAAGCTCCGGGGGTCTCCTGCGGTGTCCAAAGGTTGATCCCGAGCTGCTGCTTCCAAGGGATCTCCTGCAGAGCGATTTCCTGGGCAATCAGTGCTAATTACCCCTAATGAGCCCCCTGCCCGGGGATCCCGCTGGTTCTGCCTGGGCTCGGACGCTCCTGGCAGGAATTTTCCCCGCTCCAGAGTTGCCATGAGAACCCAGAAATAGCCCCGGGGGCGCGGGGGCACCTCTGGAATGCCGGCCGCGGGGTCGTGCGTCTGGAGCAGGGTCTGGAGCGGGATGTGCCGATAACCCCTGGCCCTGCGGCGCTCCCGGCCGCTCCCGCCCTTCCCGGGGAGCCGGGAATGCTGCGCCAGCAGGTTTTCCATGGGGCGGGGGCCGGGGGCAGGGGAGGTTTGGGCCGGGGTGCTCCGAAATCCGAAGGGTTGGCGGTTCCTGGCCCCGGAGCGTTTCCTTCCCCTCCCTGCTCCCAGTCCTTCCGTCCTTCCCGGGGTGCTTCCCTGGGGGGCTGCAGGGGGGGAGGGATCCAGAGGATCCAGGGGGTCCGGAGGAGCAGGGAGAAGGAGGATGGGAGCCGGAGCGGGCTCTGTGTGTGTGGGAAGCCCCCCCAGCTCCCATCCCGTCCTCAGAGCCCCCCCCCNCCCCCCAGCTCCAGGAGCTCGTGTGCCACGTGATGATGGGAAACCTCGTCATGTTCCGCAAGGATTCCGTGCTGAACATCCTCAGTGAGTGGCGTTCCCGGGAATGGGAATGGGAATGGGAATGGGAATGAGCCCCCAAATCCTGCCCCGAGTCCGGGCTCGGCCCGTCCCAGCCGTGTCCAGAGGGAGATCCCTGGAGTTGCCCAGAGACTCCCAGGCTGCTCCCGAGGTATCCCGAGGGCTGGATTTCCTGCGGGCATTAAAGGATCACTGCCCCAAGCCGGATTGTGGGGTTTATCCCTGTGCTCCTGTGGTTTCACTGGGTGGGATTCCCAGGAGCTCCTGCCGTGCCAGGCGGGGAATGAGCCAGGCGAGGGGAAAATCCCAAAATCTGCCCCGGCTCCGCAGCCTCTCCGTGGGGTCCCTCGGTGTTCCCGGAGCAAATCCCGCTCTCCGTGATCCAGCTTCGGGAGCAGCGGGATAAGCCCACTAATTAGGGAGCCTCGTTAACTCTGTCCCTGCAGCCCCTTCCCGGGACAGGGCTCTGTCCCCATTCCCAGTGCCCGGAGGGGTGGGGGGACCCCGGGCAGGTTTTCCCCAGACCTTGGGAAGGGGCTGAGACAGATCCCCGTTTTCCTCATTGTCCCCATTATCCCTCTCGTTATCTCTCTTGTCCTTGTTATCCCTATTATCCCCATTACCTGTCCCCATTGTCCCTGCTGTCCCCCTTGTCCCTCTCGTGATCCCCCTTGTCCCCGTTGTCCCTGTTATCCCCATTATCCCTCTTACCCCATTATCCCCGCTGTCCCCGTCCCCCCTCGGCGCTCCCGATCCCAGTTCAGAGCCTGGACTGGGAGACCTTTGAGCAGTACTGCACCTGGCAGCTCTTCCTGGCGCACAACATCCCGCTGGAGACCATCATCCCCATCCTGCAGCACCTCAAGTACAAGGGTGAGCGTTCTGGGGACGTTCTGGGGGACATTCCCGAGTCCCGCCCTATTCTCAACCCCTGGCCAGGACCCCCCAGCTCAGCCTCTCCTTCCCCCCCTTCCAGAGCATCCCGAAGCCTTGTCCTGCCTCCTGCTGCAGCTCCGCAGGGAAAAGTGAGTGCTGGGGGGGTCAGAGGGGACACCGGGACTGTCCCCATGTCCCAGTGGGAGCAGGGATGCCCTGGGATACCCCTGGAGAATTCCTGGGATCCCGGATGGGCGGCACTCCGGAGGGCACCGAGGGGTTCCGGGGGGGGGGGGCTCCCGCCCTCGCCCATTCCCGGTTTTCCGCAGGCCCAGCGAGGAGATGGTGAAGATGGTGCTGAGCCGGCCGTGCCACCCCGAGGACCAGTTCACCACCAGCATCCTGCGGCACTGGGGGCTGCGCCACGACGACCTGCTGGGCGAGCACATCAAGGCCCTGCTCATCAAGAACAACAGCCTGCCCCGCAAGCGCCAGAGGTCTGGGAATCCTGTTCCCTGCTTCCCAACAGCTCCCACCCTAGGGAATTGGGGAGGTTCTTTTCCCCTGCCCCGCAAGCACCAGAGGTCTGGGAATCCTGTTCCCTGCTTCCCAACAGCTCCCACCCTAAGGAACTGGGGAGGTTCTTTTCCCCTGCCCTGCAAGCGCCAGAGGTCTGGGATTGCTTCCCAACAATTCCCAGTCTAAGGAGTTGGGGTGGTTCTTCTCACCTGCCCGGGCTGTACCCCCTTCCAGCAGAATTCCCTCCCTAAGGAATTGGGGTGCTTCTTCTCCCCTCGCTGTGCCGAACCCCGTGGAGGTGAATTCCCAGCTCCCAGGGTGAATTCCCCATCTCTGGGAAAGGGGAGGGGGCAGAGCTCGGCCGAGGCGGCTCCGGGAGCCTCCACGTCCCGCTTGGATCCGCGGCATTCCCGGCTGGATGGAGCAGGGAGGACATCTGGTGTCCCAGGAAAGCAGGGACAGCCCCGTGTCACGCCTTGGTGTCCCCAGGGAATTCTGTGCCTTCCCGGCTCCTCCGAGTTCATTGGGATTCATTTCCCAGCCCAACTTCCCCCGTTCCATGGGATCCCAGGCGGATCCGGGTCTAATCCCTGCAGATCCCGGGATCAGCATTCGGAGCTCCCCAGAGCTGCTGGGAATTCCAGCACCCCGAGCAGGATTTATCCCATAATTCCAGGGATTGATCCACCCTTCCAGGGGACCCCGGAGCCAGGGCTGGATCCCCATTCCCAAGCCCCCCATTCCAGGCTGTGGGTGCTGGGAGCACCCCAAGGATGGGGTTCCCTGTCCCCCACACCTGGGGGGGCTTGGGGGTCTCGCCCCCATTTTCTGGGGTCTCATCCCCATTTTTTGGGATCCCTTTCCCCACAGCCTGCGCAGCTCCAGCAGCAAACTGGCCCAGCTGACTCTGGAGCAGATCCTGGAGCACCTGGACAACCTCCGGCTCAACCTCACCAACACCAAGCAGAACTGTGGGTGCCTCCCCGCCCTGGGATTTGGGATTTGGGGGGATTTTCCCCCGTTCCCAGCTCATTCCCGCCTCTCTCCCAGTTTTCAGCCAGACCCCGATCCTGCAGGCGCTGCAGCACGTCCAGGCCAGCTGTGACGAGGCCCACAAGATGAAGTGAGACCCCCCCGCCTCCCCTCCCCTCCTGGGGACCCCAAAACCCCCCTGACTCCCCTCCTGTCCCCTCCAGGTTCTCCGACCTCTTCTCCCTGGCCGAGGAATACGAGGATTCCTCCAGCAAACCCCCCAAGAGCCGCCGGAAAGCCACGGCGCTGTCGAGCCCCCGCAGCCGCAAGAACGCGGCGCAGCCCCCCAACAA
>VZTG01010189.1:28166-41458 GCA_013397845.1 Melanocharis versteri
CTGCTGCTGCAGCCGCTGCTCGATCTCCTGCGCGGGAACAGCCGCTCAATTCCCACGGGAACGCGCTCCCCTCGGAGCCAGGACAGCCCCCAGGCTCCCCTCCCTTCCCAGTTCCCCCCCGCCAGATTCCGGCCTGGATTGAGGGGGTTTTATGCCCCAAACCCAGTGATTCCGGGCTGTTTTCCCCCCCAACCCCCATTTATCCTGGGAATGCAGCAAATCCTCCTCCCACAAAGAACCCAGCATGCGGATAAGCGGCTTCTCGAGGGAAAAACAGGGATAAGCAGCTTCCCGAGGGATGGGAAAACTGGGAGAGAGGGGGAAAAGCTGTGCCCAACCTGCCCTGGGGGAAACCCAGCGGGAGCTGCACAAAGGGAGCGGGATGCTCCGGAATCTCCGGACACTGGAAGCGCCGGGTGCTGAGCTGGGTATCCCCACGGAACAGCCAAACTCCAGGATCATGGAAAATGTGGGTGCGGATGTGGGATGGGGTGGAATGGGATCAGTAGGATCAATGGGCTGAGGTAATGTGACCAATGGGATGGGATCAATGGGAAGAATGGGCTGGGATCAATGGGTTTAATGGGATGGGATCAATGGGTTCAATGGAATGGGATCAATGGGTTCAATGGAATGGGATCAATGGGGTGGCATCAATGGGGTGGGATCAATGGGATGGGATGGGGATAATGGAATAGGACGAGACGAGTGATTTGGGATGGTTTGGGATGGTTTGGGATGGGATGAGCCAGCTGGAGGGCGCTGGGCCGGGTGTTTGGAATGGGCCGGGACGCGCTCGTGCCCGGCATTCCCGGGAATCCCGACCTGCTCCTGCTGCAGGGCCTTGACGAAGGCGTTCTTGAGGCGATTCGTGTGCTCGGCCTTGAGCGCCTTCTTCTGGTTGGAGGTCTGGCACTGCTCGCACAGGATGCGCCCGCCCTTCTCCTGCTTCCAGTGCGGCGTGAAATCCGTGCGGCACTGCGCGCACACGAACGGCTCCACGCGCGGCACCGCCGGGGTGCTCTTCCCTGGGGAACACGGAAAACACAGCCATAGGCGCAGCAACTCCCAGAGGAAGAGCTTGGTGGGCTGGGGGAAAAGCACCGGGAATGGACGAAGCCAACAGTGCAGCGGGATGGGGCTGAGAACGGGGCTGGAAGACTGGAAATTGGGGATGAACGCCTGTAATTTGGGGATTAAGGTGCAGAAATTGGGCTGATATCGTGAAAATTGGAGGTAAAATCCTGCGAATCGGTGGAAATACTGAAAATCGGGCTGAAATCCTGAAAACTGGGACTGAAATCACAAAAAATTGGGCGGAAATCCTGAAAAATTGGTCTAAAATCCTGCAAATTTGGTATGAAATCCTGCAAACCAGTTAAAACCCTTCAAACCCACCCCAGAATTCCACGGTTTCCACCCAAACCCCACCCACTCCTTCTAAAACCCTTCCAAGCGCCCCCCAAATCCCGCAACTTTGCCCTAAACCCCACAATTTCAGCCCGAAATGGCATAGACCGGGGCTGAACCCCGCAGAATCCCCCCCCGGCTCAGTTTTCCCTTCGGGATGAGCCCGGGCGCTGACCTTGGCTGTCGATGACGCTCTGCACCACCTCCTCCAGCCCCACCATGTAGATGAACTCGCTGTTGGCCGCGCTGGGCAGGAAGTGCAGGAGCGGCGCCGGCGGCTTCGGGGGCGGAATCTCCAGGAGCGTCTTCTCCAGCTGCTTCCGGAGCGCCAGCTTGGCGGCGGCCTGGGAATTGGCGGCGTCGGAGAGCGCGCTGGGGCTGGGGAGCGGGGACGACACGCGGGCCACCGAGCCCGGCTGCATGTGGGACGCGAGGTTCATGTAGATGGCGGAGGACGACGAGCGCTGGCACGGCACCGAGGAGCCGGATTGCTGCGGAGGACAGCGGGGTCAGCGCGGGGATTCGGGATCGGGGCGGGGATTCGGGATCAGGGCGGGAATTCGGGAGCGCTGGGCCCACGGAGCCAGGGAGGGCAGAGCCTGGAGCACCGGGAGCTGTCAGGGGGGACACGGGGGCTGGGGAATCCTGGAATTGCAGAGGGGAGGCGCAAGCAGGTTTGGCCTTGGGGTGGGGGTTCAGTGCAAACCAGTACAAACCAGTGCAAACTGGTGCAAACCAGTGCCCAAAGCAGTGCCCAATCAGCCCCAACCAGTGCCCAAACCAGGGCAAACCGGTACAAACTGGTAAAAAACGAGTGCAAACCAGTGCAAACCAGTACAAACCAGTGCCCAACCAGCGGAACCCAGTGACCCACCGGTTGGTAGTTGATGGCGGGGCTCATCCCGGGCGTGGAGCTGCGGACCAGGCCGGGTTTCTGGGGCCCGCGCTGGCCCTGGAGCTGGGCGGGGCTGGGGGCGATGACGCGCTGGGACATCAACATGTGGGGCAGGGCCGAGCTGGCGGCCGAGCGGATCACGCTGTGGCCCTGCTGGGGAATCCGCACGGAATCAGATCCCGGGAACTGCGGGAGCAGCTCCGGGACCGGCACAGAACCGGCACAGAACAACCCTGACCGTCCCCCCAGTGCTCCCTGAGCTCAGTAACAAAATAATAGAAAAATGAGGGAAACTGGGAGCTTTAATTCCCTGATCCATGGAATTCGCGCTTATCCAGAATCCCAGCTAACTCCCAATGCCCAAAATCCCTCACTTTTCCCCAAACTGTCCTGGATTTTAAAGGATTGGGGCCCTCTCCCCAGCTCAAGCTGACACACCCCTATTTCCCATGGGAGGCTGGAATTGCTCCACAGTCAAGGAAAAGGGCAGGAATCCATGGCTTTTCCTTTGGGAACAGCAGGAAGGCTGCAGGCCTTGGAGAACTCCCACCATCCCCATCCCACTCCAGCTGGGACACTGGATGGGATCGTGGAATACCCAGCTCCACAAGGATCTCTGAACCTAATTCCTGACAAACCCAAAATCCAACCCCAGGCACCGGAAATTGCGGGAATTCCTCTGCCTCTTGGAGAAAGCCCCTCAGTTGTGTATGCATCCAGCAAAGTCAGCGTTTTCCAGGAAAAACGGGAATGCTCACCTGTAATGTCCTTAAATTCTGCGGCTCCACCCCCTGAGCTCCGGGCCGGGAGGGGATCTTGGACAGGCCCTGCTGTCCCACGTGGGCCGGGGACGGCTGCACGATGGACGCGGCGTTCTGGACAACGGGAGTCTGGGAGGGCGGGAGGGAGAGCGGGGATCAGCGCCTGGAGCGGGAGCCCACGGGCAGAGCCGTGGATTTGTCTTCCCGGGGGGGTTTGGGGAGGGAATCCCACACGTGGAGCAGCGGGAGGCTCCGTGTCCCCCCCCTTCCCGTTATCCCGCCCGTCCCCGCCCCTCACCTTCTGCACCACGTTCTCCTTCTGGAGCTGGCTCTGCCGCAGCTTCTTCAGGAGCACCAGCCGGGCCTCCTCCAGCCGCAGCTCGTCCCGGAGCTGCTTGATCAGCTGCTGCCGCTCCTCCAGGCTTTTTCCCTGGAAAACGCCGGACACCGGGCAGAACGTGAGGAAGGGAGCAGGGGGAGCTGAATCCAAGCGGGAATTTTGGAACAAGAACTGGGGGGCTGCACCTGGAACTTGCCCAGGAACACCTCAAATCCTTCACTCCCCCCCCCGACCCCGTGCTTTTCCCGGGACAGAATTCCCGATCCCTCACCTTGAACATCTCCAGGTTGGCCGCCTTGAGCCGCTCCTCCATGCGGGAGCTGGAGCGGGGGCTGGAGGCCTCGTTGTCCGACAGGACGATGATGTCCGGGGACGGGGTCAAGCGGCCCCGGTCCTGGTCACTGCGGGGGGAAAGGAATCCCAGTGAGCCAGGAATGGGGGATCTGGGGAGCCCCACTGCGCCAGCAATGTGGGATTTGGGGAGCAGGATCCCCCTCATTCCAGCACGGATCCGGAGGGGAGCGGCTCCCGTGGACACCAGGAGGGAAGGACTCCCTCACGCACCCCCTCACCCCACCCAGGTCCCTCTCTGGGGATGCAAATCCCACCCGGGAATCAGGTGGGAATCAGGAGCGTATCCTGGGAGGGAATGCAGGGATACTCCAGCCTGGAATTGCTCATCCTCACTGTGGTGGAGAAGGAGCCGAGCCCCTCCATTAATGGCACCACTCCAAGCCTATCCCAACCCAAATCTACTGGAAAAGCTCATTCCATAAAGGAAAACCTGCACAAATATCCAACTGATCTGTGACCAGGACTGGGGAACAAAAGGAGCAGCAGGGAAAAGGAATAAACCAAAAATCAGTGGTGGAATCCAGCGGGATCCAGGCAGGATCATCCTGGGGAAGGAGAGGCCAGGAAAAGCCCTTTGCTATCCTGGGTATCATTCCTGCTGCTGGAGACCCTTGGAAAACTGGGATAATCCAGCGTGGAGCAGTGGGAACGCCGGGCTCAGAGGTAATTCCAGCTCCCTGGAAGGTCCTTGGAGTGAGGGGAGACCATGGAATATCTCATCCCAAATTTTGAGCTCTGAACGCCCAGGAGGGAGCTCAGAGCCAAATCCCAGCTCCTGGGTTCGGCTGCTCCGAGGGCGGGAAGACGCTCAGAGCTGGGATTGCCTCCATCTCCCCAACATTCCAGCTGTTTCTGTGGATATTCCGAAGCACCAGGGCACAGAGCTGCCCCTTCTCCAGCAGAGAAATTCCAGAGCATCCCAAGGAAATGGAGCCCATCCAAGCAAACCAAGCTGCATCCCAGGAGTTCCAAATGGAGCTGGCACATCCGGAGCGATCCAGCACCAGATCCTGGGTTTTCCTGGATGAGGGCTGTCCTACAGCTCCTGGGGATAATTTTGCAGGAGCATCCGGATACATCCAGGCTGGATTACTGACATTACATCAGGGCAATAAGGAAAGCCAGAGTCCAAATCCAAGAGGGAAAACGGACCCATCCATGAGGAATCACCAATCCTCAGATTTCCTTTGTCCAGGGAAGAGCAGAATTCCAACAGAATCACTGGAGGAGGAGCCACGGCGAGGGAGGCAGGTGGAGGTGAGGAGACATGGAGCACATTCCCAAGGAAAATCCAGGAAAATGAGACATTCCCAGTCTCACCTCTCAAAGATCTCAAACCTCAGAGCGGAATATTCCCACTTCTTTCCAGAGCTGATTTCCTGATCCAAGTGTCCATGTCCGATGCTGGTGCCCCACTGGATAACCTCACATTGCACAATATCCAAGGAATTCCGCTGAGGATGGATGCAGCCCAGGACCCCACACTCGGAGCGGGACCCTTCAGGGACACCTCCCCCTATCCCGGGCTGCTCCGAGCCTCGTCCAGCCTGGCCTCAGACACTTCCAGGGATGAGAAATCCACAAATCCCTGGATAACCTGTGCCATCCTCACAGGGAACAATTCCTTCCTGATTCCCTCCCAGTATCCCACTGCCCTCTGTCCGTGGGAAGCCATTCCCCCTCATCCCGCCGTTCCCAAGTCCCTCCCCAGCTCTCGGTGTCACCAGAAGGGGCTCTCCAGGACCCCCCAAATCCCATTTAATTCCCAACCTGGCTCCTCCCACCCCGCCAAACTCCGGAATTCCCAGCACCCACCTCCTTCTGGCACTCATATCCACGGGCTCGTCGTTGATGTTCTCCTTGCCCGGCCGGGCCGCGCTCCGCCCGTCCCCGTGGGGCCGCAGGCTCCCGTTGAGCTTCTCCTCGTATCCCTTGATCCCGTCCGGCTTCACCGGGAGCTCGTGGGGCACCTCCAGCCCCGCCAGGTCCTTGCGCTTCAGCAGCGCCAGCATCTTCAGCCTCTCCATGGCCTCGTGTCCCTCCATCTTGAGCCGCTTGGCCAGGACGTCCTCGCGCTCCTCCGCCGGCTCCAGGCTCCGCTTGAGCAGGTTCAGGCGCAGCGCGTCCTCCGTCATCCGGTCCATCCTGAGGGGCAGGGACAGGGACACCGTCAGTGCCAAGCATCCCGGTGAATCCCCCCAGGAGTCCCTCCGAGCTCAGCTCGGCTTCCTCGGAGAGCTCTGGCATCCCCAGGGAGCTCTGACCCCTTGGAGAGCTCCCATCTCACAGAGCTCCAACCCTTTGGAGAGCTCCCATCTCCTCATGGAGCTCCAACCCCTCGGAGAGCTCCGCTCTCCCCACAGAGCTCTGACCTCCCCGATCCCAAACCAGGTCAGGAGCTTCCCCCTCCGAAAGGCCCTGAAATCCCTGAGATCGGCAGCACAATCCCTCCTTTGGGATTAAACCCCACGGATGCAGCTCAGCAAGGAAGGGGAGCTGGGATGAGCCCCCGTCGGGAGCCCTGGAACGCCAGGAAATCCCCCGCCATGCGGTTTTCCAGGCAGGAATGCTCGGCAGCTCCGAGGATGGAGGCGCAGGCAGGTCCATCCCCGCCCTCCCACCTCCCCGGCTCCCCCGCCTCGGCTCCAGGTGCAGGAATGCCCTGTGGAAAACAGGCGGGAGCCGCGGAGCCCATCCCAACCCCATCCCAAGCCTGGAGCCCATCCCAACCCCATCCCAATCCTGCTCCCAGGCTGATAAGGAACCAGCTCCGACAACAAAGAGCCACAGGAGCTCCACCTGCAAACCAGCTGGGTGAGGCCTTTCCCTGCGGAGCGGGGCCGGGGACCAGGACAAACACCTGGGGAATAGGTGGGAATTCCATGTGACCGGCTCAGAACAGCGGGAATTACTTGCTCCGCAGGGAACAGAAAGTGTCCATGCTCCAAGTGGCCGGATCCCGGGCACCTGGAGCTGCTCCACATCTGCCTGGACCTGGCTCCAAGTCATTCCCGGGATAAAGCTTCCCCGAGCCAAACTCCTGCCAGGACAAGGCTCTGGCTTGGGTATAAATCCCTGGAATGGCACATCCTTACAGCCGGCACACCAGCTCAGCTTCCCTGGACACACCAGGAGCAGGAGAGGGCAGCAGGAAAACCCATGGAAATCCCAAATATGACCCGAAAAAAGGCCGGACAGAGCCTCCGAGGGAGCACCTGGGGCCCTTCCCTACCTGCCCATCCCGTCTCTCCGCACGTCTCCCAAATTTAGCCTGGCAAGCCGGGACAGGCTGCGGGAGCCGCTCCCGCCCCCGTCCCGCGGGAGTGACCCCGGGGGGATCGGGGATGTTCCAGACACCCCGGGAGCGCTCGGAGCCGCGCCCAGCGCTGAGGCTGGAGCCGCTGGGAGCGCGCCAGGATCCCGGGAGCGTGGCCAGGAACGGGCTCACGGCTGCTCCCGGGAAGCAGCGAGGAGGAGGAAGGAGGAGGGAGAGGTCCGCAGGACCAACATCCCACAGGATAATCCCTGCTGGGAATAACGAGCTCCCCACAGACACCTGAACAGAGCACAGAGCCGGCACAGCCGGGATCCGCCAGGGATCTCCCGGACCAATCTCCTGCTCATCCTCTCCACGGGATGGAAGGATCCCGCAGGAATTCCGGAGACCCACGGTCCCTCACCCACGTGGACACTTCCTGCTCCATCACCAGGGCGGTGCCATGATCCTGACCCCCAGCATTCCCACAGCCCCCAGCATTCCCGAGCATCCTGGCATTCCCGAGCATCCCCAAACCCCCCAGTATCCCTGTGACATTCCAGCTCTGCGCAGAGCTGGATGAGGAGATGGTCATTTGGGAAGCGATGGAAACACCATCAGGGGATGCGGAGGGAAAAGCAGGTGGGAAAACAGGGCCTTGTCCAGCAAAACCATGGGAACACCGTGTGCATCCCGACGGGAATACTGTGTGCATCCTGACAGGAACACCACACACATCCCGACAGGAACACCGCACACATCTCTACAGGAACACTGCACACGTCCCAATGGGAGCACTGCACACATCTCTACAGGAACACTGCACACACCCCGATGGGAACACCGCACACATCCCGACAGGAACACCGCACATATCCTGACGGGAACACTGCACATATCCCGATGGGAACACTGCACACATCCCAACAGGAACACTGCACACACCCCGATGGGAACACCGCACACATCCCGACAGGAACACCGCACACCTCCCAATGGGAACATCGCACACATCCCGACGGGAACACCGCACACATCCCAACGGGAACACCGCACACATCCCGACGGGAACACAGCACACATCCCGACGGGAACACCACACACATCCCGACGGGAATCAGCAATGGGATTTCAGGAGCAGCCCAGGGATGAAGCCCCTGCTCGCAGGGACACGACTCAAGGGTCTCCCAAGGGCTCCCAACGCCCTCCCCTCTGGTATTCCAAACAAATCCAAAGTGCCATTACCAGGAATGGGGCCCACCACTATTTAATCTGCTCCAGAGGTTTTCCAGGCTCAGCCAGATCCAATAAAAATTAAATCAGGCTTCGGATTAGGTATTGAATGCAGCCCTTTGGCTGGAGGGGGAAGGGGAGGATCCACTGGGAACTTCCAGAGCACTGGGAAAGCCAGGGGAGAGCTCCTGATTCCATCCAGAAATCCACAGCAAAGAGCAGGAATTATTCCAATCCTGGGGTATCCAGCGGGTCCGGAGGTGGGACAGGCGGGAGGTTCAGTGCTGGCCCTGCTCCGGTCTCGGCTCTTCCCAAACCGGATCATCCGGCCCCGCTGCCCTCCGGCACAGCTCCCGGGGATCCGGCACATCCCAGGGAACAGCCTCGGCCTCTCCCTTCAGCTTGAGCTAAAAAAATCCTCCTCATTGGAACCAAATTCCCAAATGGTGGCAAAACTCGTGGAAAACAGGAGCTATATCCATGGGGTGCCTCCAACTGGGATTACCCCTGGGAGCACCTTCCCAGAGTGCCTAGAAACGGGGACCTGGAGCCAGGGTAGGACCAAGATTCCAGAGGCTACCAGGGTGGGATGAGCAGGGTCGGCTGGACCAGCCCGGCTGACCTTGGAACGCTTTCCAGGAATCCCGGAGTGCCGGACACCGCCTCGCTCCGTCCCGACGGCGATTCCCGATCCTCCACGGGGACGCTGCTGCCGTCCCTGCTCCGGCACCACGCGCTCCTCGGCACGTTCCGCTGGCTCCGGGCGCTTTTCCTGCTCCAAAGGGCCTGGCAGGACGGGTTTGGCGTTCCCAGACAAACAAAGCAGCACCCCGTTTTCCATGGATATTGGATGCGGCGCCCACAGGGAAAAAATCCAACAAAAAAAACCTCAGCGGGAGGATTTGAAAGGCTGGGACGAGCAAGTTGGGCCAAAAAAAGGAATATTCCAGGGAGAAGTGGGAATATCCAGGGAGAGATGCAGCCAGGATGGAAAATATCCTGGGATTTACCCAACAGAATCCAGAACCAAGACTTGGCAGCACCAGGAGTTAATACCAGCCAGCGTTTATCCAGGGAGGTCCCAGGAGGTTCCAGCCCCTTCCCAGCCTCCTTGGAGGGTTTTCCGTTGGGTCAATCCCCATGTTGGTCTTCCAGCCCCAATTCCCGGCCTCGGACCCTCCGGAGCTCATGGAGGGGTTGTAATTCCCGATCCACCACCAGGAATGACCCCTGATCCACCAGGAGTGATCCCTGATCTACCATGAGGGATCCCTGATCCACTTCGAGGGCTCCACGTGCTCCCACCCCGCTCCAGCAGCACCGGGAATTCTGCCGGAGCAGCCCCGGAGGAGCCGAGGTGGATCCTTGGGATCCAAGGGAATGAGGATGGGAAATCAGGGATGAACCAGCCCAGCGCCTGCTCCGCTCCTTGGGAAGCCTCTGGTATTCCCAGGAAGAGGCACCTGCGGCGGCCTCAGGGGACCCAGAGCATCTCCCAAGTTCCATCTGGGGCTGAAATTCCAGAATTGATCCCAGGAGAGACCCAGCATCCAAACCCAACACGATCCATAACGCCCCCCTGGAGCATCCATCCCCGGAGCCGAGGCGCTCCGAGAGGTTCCAGCCCCCTCCCGGCTGCTCCAAATCCAGGACATCCTTTGAAAAACAAACCCCACGAGACTGATGGAATAAAAGCTGTTTAAAGCCCCGTTTTCCCGGGATCAGGGAGCAGGAACCGGCAAGATCCAACTCCTCCAACTCACCTGGGCGCGCTCCCGCTGCCCAAACCCCCCCTCGAATCCCAGGATCCCACGTCAAGCCCCGCCGATCCCATGGGAAATCCACAGGGCTGGCTCCTCATCCGGAGCCATCCCGCTGAAATCCCGCTCCAGGGGCTTCCCGGAGCCCGGCACGAGGCGGCTCCGATTCCATCTGGGCTCGGCACATCCCGACGTCGGCGTCGTAAAACGCGTTCCGGCACGGAACACAAAATGGCTGGCTCCCAGGGCGAGCATTCCCAAGGAACGCCAGGAAAAGGATAATAACCTAAAAAGGTAATTAGGATTTAACGGCTCGGCGGCTGGGAGCGGGATCCGGAGCGGGATCCGGGAACGCTGCTGGAAAGGGAAGGCAAAAAAAACTCCACGGCTGAACAAAAACCCTGCTGCTCCCAACCCCGCTGCTCCAGGGACGTGTCCAGGAATCCGGAGGAACGCCCGGCTCCGTGCAGGAATTCTGAGGCAGGTAAGGGAGGCTGAGCGTGGCTCGTGGAGATTTCCTCCGGAGCACGACGAGCACCGGGATTTAAAGCAACACCCGGCCTCAAACAAAAGGAAAATCCCTGAAAAGCCCTAAAAACGGCCCTGCAGCCATCCCGGAATCCGCAGGGACCCGGCTGCTCCCGGGAGGGAAAGGGAACGGGAACACGACGAAAGATCGGGGAAGACAAACGGAAGGGTCGGGATGGGAGCAGGCACCGGGATGTGGCAGAGCGGGAATTCCTACGGAGCAAACTGCTCCAGGAGTTCTGCTGTTCCCGTTCCCAGATCCCAACGTGGGGACACCTGTCCCTGATCCCACAGCCCAGTCCCAAAACCTGGATCCCCCGGACTCTGGATCTCCCAGACCCTGGATCCCCTGGATTCCGGATCTCCCAGACCCTGGATCCCCTGGATTCCAGTCCACCGCCACCAGCTCAGGATGCCCCCGGATTCTGCGGCTCCAGGTCAAGCACAAAACTAACGATGGGAAGCAGGAAAAGCAGGAAAGGAGGAAAATCCTCTCCCCACGAAAGTGCTTCCCTTCCCTCCTAACTTTGTGTTCTCATTCAACTCCATTTCCCAGGAGCAGGGAATCCCAGCGCCATGTCCGGCACCATGGGCCTCACACCTTGTCCCATCCCAGGATTTTTGGGATGCGGGAGGAGAGTGAGAGTTCCAGAAGCTGCTTTATGCCCTGAAATGGGGGGAAAAGACCCAAAAACTCCGCAAAGTCTGAAAGAGAGATAAAAACTCCAGGAGATCCGGCTGGGATGGCCCATTTTGGGGAAAGCCAGCTGTTAAACGCTCCGGGAAAATAAAATCCAATAAAAACTGATGGGATGGAAGGTGGGGGGGAGGGAGCGCCTGGCCCCGGCCCCCTCCCCATCCGGGATGACGCAGACTTCCCAGGCTTCCTTATATAACGCTTCCCGATTTCCTCGACTGCGGGCGCTGCCTTTGTGCGGCCGCTCCGGCTCCGGCTCCAGCTCCGGCTCCGGCCAGGCCATCCATCACCAATTAATAACCCAACCAATAATCAAATCAGTCATCACCGGGAAGGGGGGTGACATCGATCCAAGGCATTGTTATTCCCGGCATTTTTGTCACCCCTCGAGCCGGCGCCGGGGAGGGTGGGATTGGAGCATTCCGGCGGAATAGCGATGGTGGGAGCGTGGATGAGGTGGGGAAAGGGGGGAGGGAAGGGAGAAGGGAATCACGGATCGACTCCGACAGCAAATCCCAGCACCGGCGCTCATTTTCTCCTTAAAACATTCCCTCGAGACATTCCCGTCCCGCTGCCAAGAAATAAAATTACAAAGGAAAAAAAAAAAAAGAAAGCGGAAAAGCAGCTCCGCTCATCCGTAAGGAGCCCTTTTGTCCGGTCCGAATTCCCGACAAACCCCGGGATGGTCTCACGGATACTCACAGGTACAATATTCCCGCTGCCTCGAGTTGTCAGGAAAACGAGGGAGCAGCGCGGGGGGGCCCGGGAGCGGCGTGGGAAGGGGCAGGAGGCGGCCGGGGCCGGGCAGGGCCCCGCGCCCCATCNTCCCCCCGCTCCTGGCCCCCCGCCAAACTTTGTCTTCATTCATGGAAGCTCCTTCCCTCCCCTGGAATTTTAACCGCTTCCCTCCCAAAAAGGAGGGTCGGGGCCGCGACGCTGCCGCCGGGATCCGCCCCTCCCATTCCCAAAAAAATCGCGGCCTGAGGTTGGGTCCGGCGGCGGAGCAGCCTCGGGATCGCTCAGCCCATGGCACAGCCTTGCCGGAGAGGATGCCGAGGGATCCCGGGAACGCGCCCAGGGATCCCGGGAATGTGCCCAGGGATCCCAGCAATGTGCTGAGGGATCCCAGGGAACGCGCCGAGGGATGCAGCGAAGATGCCGAGGGATGTGGATGAAGATGCCGGAGAAGATGCCGAGGAATTTGCCAGGAAGATGCTGAGGGATGTCAAGGAAGACGCCGAAATCTCGGCAAAGACGCCGAGGGATGCCAGGGAAGGCGCTGGAGGAGATGTTGAGGGATGTGAGGAAGATGCCAAAGGGTCCCAGCAAAGATCGGAGGGAGCGGGTGAAGATGCCAGAGAAGATGCCAAGAATTCCCTGAGAAGATGCCGAGGGATGCTGGAGAACCCCCGGTTGGGATGGGCTGGGAGAGGCCACCTGCAGGGTTGGCCCTGGAGAAGGAGGATCCAGTGGGATTTTGGCCTTCCCAAACCTCCTGAACCAGCTGAGCTGTTCCAGCCCAATTCCAGAGGTGCCCGATTCCTGCTCCGGGTCCCCATGGCTGAGGGTGTCCCGAGGAGGGAGCAGCGGGAAGGACAGAGATGGATTTGGGGCCTCGTTAAGGAATTAACGAGTGCTTGGAGCGTCCACCACATGGAGAACCCGGGAGACGGAGAATCCCAGGGATGGAGGACCCGGGAGATGGAAAACCCAGTTTTGAACTAAAAGACGGGAGACTGAGATTGGATATCTGGAATTCCCTGCTCCCTGTGAGGGTGAAAAGGCCCTGGCACTGGTTATCCCGGGAATCTGAGGCTGCCCCATCCCTGNCCGGTCGCGGCCGGTTTGGCACCTCCCGACGTGGAATTGGCTCCGGATTTTGGTGGGGGGGGTGGCGTTAATTTTTCCTGGGATTTCGGCGCTGGCGCGGCCGCCCCCTCCCTGCTCCCCCTCCCCCCGCTCCTGGCCCCCCGCCAAACTTTGTCTTCATTCATGGAAGCTCCTTCCCTCCCCTGGAATTTTAACCGCTTCCCTCCCAAAAAGGAGGGTCGGGGCCGC